>OY284473.1:14513822-14841822 GCA_958336335.1 Dilophus febrilis
TTAATTTGATTTTTTTTTAAAAATAAATAATAAATAAAAAATGCAATTTTGTTAATTGGTGTCAACAATTAAAAAATTGAAGAAAATATATGTGTATAAAAAATATATACACATATATATACAATATGCAATTTTGGTTAATTGATTTCCCATACTAGCGAACCGAAATCAATTAACAGCCAATTCATAAATTTGTGCAAGTGGACAATTCTACCGTGAGATTTATTTTCGCAATAGAATTGTCTTGCAATGACTTGCATATTTTATTTGTATTACTTACTGTAATATATTTACGCATTAGAATTTAATGCTTATAAATAAATAAATAAATATAAATAGTACACCAATTTTAATTTAAAGGAGAGTAAAAATAAAATAATAGAAGAAAAAACATTATTGTTAAGTATAAGTATTCTATAGTATAAGTAATAAGTATAAGTAATAAGAAGTTTAACAAAATAAATTTATAGTTAACAACACAAATAAAAAAATAATGTTTCAATTGGAGAAGTTTGAGGTGGGACCCTCAACATTGCTATTATTTTAGAAAAGTGATAAGAACGGACCAAATTAACCAGCGTTACATAAAATTAAGCTAACATAGATAATTTTAGCCAACTTTACGGACTAGTTTCAGAGAAAACTTAATGGTATGCTAGAACTAATATAAGAAAATGCAAACATTGTTGTTTCACGTTTCACGATTTAAAGTTGCTATTACATTAGAAAAGTGATAAGAACGGACAAAATTAACCAGCGTTACACAAAATTAGGCTAATATTGATAATTTTAGCCAACTCTGCCGAATAGTTTCAGATAAAACTTGAATGCTTGTTTCACGTTTCGCGATTTAAAGTTGCTATTATTTTAGAAAAGTTATAAGAACAACCCAAATTAACCAGCGTTACATAAAATAAAGCTAATATTGATAGTTTTAGCCAACTCTACCGACTAGTTTCAGAGAAAACTTAATGGTATGCTAGAACTAATATAAGAAAATGCAAACATGGTTGTTTTACGTTTCCCGATTTAAAGTTATTATTATTTTAGAAAAGTGATAAAAACGGACCAAATTAACCAGCGTTACACAAAATAAAGCTAATATTGATAATTTTAGCCAACTCTACCGACTAGTTTCAGAGAAAACTTAATGGTATGCTAGAACTAATATATGAAAAGGCAAACATGGTTGTTTCACGTTTCTCGATTTAAAGTTTCTATTATTTTAGAAAAGTGATAGAACGGACCAAATCAAGCAGCGTTACATACGTTAAAGTAAAACGAATATTGTTAATTTCAGCCAACTCTACCGACTAGTTTCAGAGAATACTTAATGCTATGCCTGAACTAACATAAGAAGATCCAAATATGGTTGTTTCACGTTTCACGATTTAAAGTTGCTATTATTTTAGAAAAGTTATAAGAACGGATCAAATTAACCAGCGTTACATAAAATTAAGCTAATATTGATAATTTTAGCCAACTCTACCGACTAGTTTCAGAGAAAACTTAATTGTATGCTAGAACTAATATAAGAAAATGCAAACATTGTTGTTTCACGTTTCACGATTTAAAGTTGCTATTATTTTAGAAAAGTGATAAGAACAACACAAATTAACCAACGTTACATAACATAAAACTAATTTTGATAATTTTACCCAACTCTACCGACTAGTTTCAGAGAAAACTTAATTGTATGCTAGAACTAATATAAGCAAATGCAAACATTGTTGTTTCACGTTTTACGATTTAAAGTTGCTATTATTTTAGAAAAGTGATAAGAACGCACCAAATTAACCAGCGTTACATAACATAAAACTAATATTGATAATTTTAGCCAACTCTACCGACTAGTTTCAGAGAAAACGTAATTGAATGCTAGAACTAATATAAGAAAATGCAAACATTGTTGTTTCACGTTTCACGATTTAAAGTTGCTATTATTTTAGAAAAGTGATAAGAACGGACCAAATTAACCAGCGTTACATAACATAAAACTAATATTGATAATTTTAGCCAACTCTACCGACTAGTTTCAGAGAAAACTTAATTGTATGCTAGAACTAATATAAGAAAATGCAAACATTGTTGTTCCACGTTTCACGATTTAAAGTTGCTATTATTTTATAAAAGTGATAAGAACGAACCAAATTAACCAGCGTTACATAAAATTAAGCTAACATTGATAATTTTAGCCAACTATAGGGACTAGTTTCAGAGAAAACTTAATGGTATGCTAGAACTAATATAAGAAAATGCAAACATGGTTATTTCACGTTTCACGATTTAAAGTTGCTATTATTTTAGAAAAGTGATAAGAACGGACCAAATTAACCGCGTTACATAAAATTAAGCTAACACTGATAATTTTAGCCAACTCTATGGACTAGTTTCAAAGAAAACTTAATGGTATGCTAGAACTAATATAAGAAAATGCAAACATTGTTGTTTCACGTTTCCCGATTTAAAGTTGCTATTATTTTATAATGTCGCAGATCAGTGGCTGGGGGAATGCTGGGGGAAATATGTTGGACCTGGTATTTTATAGTGATGGGAGTGGTGCATGCGTATCCGAGGCAGCTGAACCGCTGTGTCGGGTTGATGCACCTTATCATCCGCCGTTGTGTATTCGAGTCGAGGGGATTGTTGGATGTTCTAAAAATAATGCGCGTCCAAAGGCCTTTAATTTTCGTAAGGGAGATTATGGGTCATTGGGGGAACATCTTAATGCCATTGATTGGGATTCAATTTTAGATAGCCGTGGTTGCGTGGACGTTATGGTTTCGCGTTTCTACGACATATTGCGGGATGGTTTTCGTCGGTTTGTTCCAATGAGGGTCCTCCGCATTGGTCATCCGCCGTGGTACAATCGTACCTTGTTCTCGTTGAAGAATGCCAAGTGTAGGGCGCATTGTCGGTACAGGCGGACAAGGCTTCGATCCGATTATGTGATCTTTTGTTCCGCGCGCACAAGATTCGCGCATTACCGGCGTCACTGCTATGGTACGTATATGAGAAGGATACAATCGTCTCTGTGTCGCGATCCCAAAAGGTTCTGGAACTATGTTAATGTTAAGCGGAAGTCAGGGGGAATGCCATCTATAATGAATTTTAAGGGTGCCAAGTTGGCATCTGCTGGGGAGATATGTGGGGCATTCTCGAAGTATTTCGGGGATGCCTACATTGCAACCCGGAACTCATTGGATGGTATTCGTCCTGAATTTTGCATTGAACAAATGGTTAATATTGGCTCATTGTGTATATCACGGGAGCAAATACTGACTAAATTAAACAAAATTAGTATTAACAAGGGTTATGGCCCTGATGGGGTGCATCCATTGTTCCTAAGGAAATGTGCGGAATCTTTGGTGGATCCATTATACCACATTTTCAACACATCGTTGCAAAGTGGCAAATTTCCGGAACAGTGGAAGACATCGTATATAACACCGATACATAAGTCTGGTTCACGTGGCGACATCTCCAACTACAGGGGGGTGGCAATTCTTCCAACAATTGGTAAATTGTTCGAATCAATCGTTTGTGATATTCTTGTGATCGATTGCAAGAACGTTATGTCAATTTCCCAACACGGTTTCCTGAAGGGGCGTTCGACGGTGACTAATTTGCTAGACTTTGTTAACTATTCGATCAGTGGAATTGAATCTGGAAGGCAAATCGATGTGGTGTATATGGATTTTCAAAAGGCTTTTGATAGGGTATGTCATGACATCCTTATTAAAAAGCTTGAGAAAGTTGGTATTCATTCATCGATGCTTAACTGGTTAACTTCCTATCTGGTGGGTAGAAAGCAATTTGTACGTACTCTTGGTTGTGACTCGAACGTCTTCGGAGTGGGATCGGGTGTACCTCAGGGAAGCCACCTGGGCCCTCTTCTATTTAATATATTCATTAATGACATAGCATTGGAAATAATGTCGTCACGGTGCCTTATGTATGCGGACGACTTGAAAATCTTCCGAACCATATCATGCATTGATGATTCGGCGATGATGCAGGATGACCTAAACCGTGTTTCGTCCTGGTGTGAAAGGAATTGTATGTTGCTCAATGTGAAGAAATGTTTTGTGATGTCATATCACAGAAAGATTAATCCGATTGCATTTGACTATGTCATATCCGGCAATTCTCTTGCAATTGTCGATGAAATCATTGATTTGGGTGTTAGATTTGATAGACGTATGACATTTAGTTCACACATTGATTATATTACATGCAAGGCCTATTCGCTGCTGGGATTTATTAAACGGTGTTGTGTGGATTTTTCGGACCCATATGCATTGAAGGGTTTATATTGTGCATTGGTAAGATCGGGATTGGAGTATGCATCTGTGGTATGGAATCCATACTACGGTGTTCATTCTGATGCTATTGAATCGGTGCAAAAAAATTTTTTTAGATATGCTCTTCGCAGGTTGGGGTGGTCCGAAGATTCCACACTTCCCCCGTATTTGCATAGGTGTCAACTTATCGATCTGCCGACGTTGGGGCATAGGCGGGAAACTGCGTGTGTCATGTTTGTATTCGACTTGAACTTGTTTGTATTCGACGTGCTCACGTGGTCACAACTTCTTGCACCTGAACTTTCATAGAACAAACTACGGGAAATATGAGCCGTTGTGCAATATGTCTAGATTATTTAATAAATACAACGATCAATTTGATTTCGGTATTTCGCGGCGTATATTTTTGGGTAAATTAAGGTCAAGATATTTCGGGTTGGCGGATTGAGATTGGGTCCGGCTTCGTTTTGTGGTGTGATGATAATAATATTATTGTTCGAATGTGTTTGTCGATATGGCAATGGTGTAAGTTAGTGTATTACATTTTGGTAAATAAGTTTTGGCATGGCCTTTGGTGGGTTACTGTTACTATTGGTCGTGATGAGATTTTTTATTTTTTTTTTTGTTTTATTTTTTGATTTTTTAATATATTTTGTATTTCTTTTTTGTTTGTTATTTGGTTTTATTACCATTTTTATCTATTTGATTTTGAAGTGTGTATTCGCTAGTTTTTGTATTTTTTGTATATTTTGTATCTTGTATTATATGTTTTGTAAAACGGCAATAGGGCTTGTACCCGTTGCTAAATGATTAAATAAATAAATAAATAAAATAAATAAATAAAAGTGATAGAACGGACCAAATTAACCAGCGTTACATAAAAATAAGATAACATTGAAAATTTTAGCCAACTCTACCAACTAGTTTCAGAGAAAACTTAATGGTATCCTAGAACTAATATAAGAAAATGCAAATATGGTTGTTTTACGTTTCACGATTTAAAGTTGCTATTATTTTGAAAAGTTATAAGAACGGACCAAATTAACCAGCGTTACATAACATAAAACTAATATTGATAATTTTAGCCAATTCTACCGACTAGTTTCAGAGAAAACTTAATGGTATGCTAGAACTGATATAAGAAAATGCAAACATGGTTGTTTCACGTTTCCCGATTTAAAGTTGCTATTATTTTAGAAAAGTGATAAGAACGGACCAAATTAACCAGCGTTACACAAAATAAAGCTAATATTGATAATTTTAGCCAACTCTACCGACTAGTTTCAGAGAAAACTTAATGGTATGCTAGAACTAATATATGAAAAGGCAAACATGGTTGTTTCACGTTTCTCGATTTAAAGTTTCTATTATTTTAGAAAAGTGATAGAACGGACCAAATCAAGCAGCGTTACATACGTTAAAGTAAAACAAATATTGTTAATTTCAGCCAACTCTACCGACTAGTTTCAGAGAATACTTAATGCTATGCCTGAACTAACATAAGAAGATCCAAATATGGTTGTTTCACGTTTCACGATTTAAAGTTGCTATTATTTTAGAAAAGTTATAAGAACGGATCAAATTAACCAGCGTTACATAAAATTAAGCTAATATTGATAATTTTAGCCAACTCTACCGACTAGTTTCACAGAAAACTTAATGGTATGCTAGAACTAATATAAGAAAATGCAAACGTGCTTGTTTCACGCTTCCCGATTGATATTATGTTGCTATTATTTTAGAAAGGTGATAAGAACGGATCAAATTAACCAGCGTTACATAAAGTAAAACTAATATTGATAATTTTAGCCAACTCTACCGACTAGTTTCAGAGAAAACTTAATGGTATGCTAGAACTAATATAAGAAAATGCAAACATTGTTGTTTCACGTTTCACGATTTAAAGTGGCTATTATTTTAGAAAGGTGATAAGAACGGATCAAATTAACCAGCGTTATATAAAATAAAGCTAATATTAATAAGTTTAGCCAACTCTACCAACAAGTTTCAGAGAAAACTTAATAGTATGCTAGAAATAATATAAGAAAATGCAAACATTGTTGTTTCACGTTTCACGATTTAAAGTTGCTATTGTTTTAGAAAAGTGATAAGAACGGACCAAATTAACCAGCGTTACATAAAATTAAGCTAATATTGATAATTTTAGTCAACTCTACCGACTAGGTTCAGAGAAAACTTAATGGTATGCTAGAACTAATATAAGAAAATGCAAACATGGTTGTTTCATGTTTCCCGATTTAAAGTTGCTATTATTTTAGAAAAATGATAAGAACGGATCAAAATAACCAGCGTTACATAAAATTAAGCTAACATTGATAATTTTAGCCAACTCTACCGACTAGTTTCAGAAAAACAAGCGTTACATAAAATAAAGCTAATATTGATAGTTTTAGCCAACTCTACCGACTAGTTTCAGAGAAAACTTAATGGTATGCTAGAACTGATATAAGAAAATGCAAACATGGTTGTTTCACGTTTCCCGATTTAAAGTTGCTATTATTTTAGAAAAGTGATAAGAACGGACCATATTAACCAGCGTTATATAAAATTAAGCTGATATTGATAATTTTAGCCAACTCTACGGACTAGTTTTAGAGAAAACTTAATGGTATGCTAGAACTAATATAAGAAAATGCAAACATGGTTGTTTCACGTTTCACGATATAAAGTTGCTATTATTTTAGAAAAGTGATAAGAACGGACCAAATTAACCAGCGTTACATAAAATTAAGCTAACATTGATAATTTTAGCCAACTATAGGGACTAGTTTCAGAGAAAACTTAATTGTATGCTAGAACTAATATAAGAAAATGCAAACATGGTTGTTTCACGTTTCACGATTTAAAGTTGCTATTATTTTAGAAAAGTGATAAGAACGGACCAAATTAACCAGCGTTACATAAAATTAAGCTACTATTGATAATTTTAGCCAACTCTACCGACTAGTTTCAGAGAAAACTTAATGGTATGCTAGAACTAATATAAGAAAATGCAAACATGGTTGTTTCCCGTTTCACGATTTAAAGTTGATATTATTTTAGAAAAGTGATAAGAACGGACCAAATTAACCAGTGTTACATAAAATAAAGCTAATATTGATAATTTTAGCGAACCCTACCGACTGGTTTCAGAGAAAACTTAATGGTATGCTAGAACTAATACAAGAAAATGCAAACATGGTTGTTTCACGATTTAAAGTTGCTATTATTTTAGAAAAGTGATAGGAACAGACTAAATTAACCAGGGTTACATAAAATTAAACTAACATTGATAATTTTAGGGAACTCTACCGACTAGTTTTAGAGAAAACTTAATGCTATGCCTGAACTAATATAAGAAAATGCAAACATTGTTGTTTCACGTTTCACGATTTAAAGTTGCTATTATTTTAGAATAGTTATAAGAACAACTCAAATTAACCAGCGTTACATAAAATTAAGCTAATATTGATAATTTTAGCCAACTCTACCGACTAGTTTCAGAGAAAACTTAATGGTATGCTAGAACTAAGATAAGAAAATGCAAACATTGTTGTTTAACGTTTCACGATATAAAATTCATATCATTTTAGAAAAGTGATAAGAACGGACCAAATTAACCAGCGTTACATAAAATAAAGCTAATATTGATAATTTTAGCGAACTCTAACTAATATTTTCTGAGAAAACTTAATGGTATGCTAGAACTAATATAAGAAAATGCAAACATGGTTGTTTCACGTTTCACGATTGAAAGTTTGTATTATTTTAGAAAAGTGATAAAAAGCGATCAAATTAACCAGGGTTACATAAAATTAAGCTAATATTGATACTTTTAGTCAACTCTACCGACTAGGTTCAGAGAAAACTTAATGGTATGCTAGAACTAATATAAGAAAATGCAAACATGGTTGTTTCACGTTTCCCGATTTAAAGTTGCTATTATTTTAGAAAAATGATAAGAACGGATCAAAATAACCAGCGTTACATAAAATTAAGCTAACTATGATAATTTTAGCCAACTCTACCGACTAGTTTCAGAAAAACCAGCGTTACATAAAATAAAGCTAATATTGATAATTTTAGCCAACTCAACCGACTAGTTTCAGAGAAAACTTAATGGTATGCTAGAACTGATATAAGAAAATGCAAACATGGTTGTTTCACGTTTCCCGATTTAAAGTTGCTATTATTTTAGAAAAGTGATAAGAACGGACCAAATTAACCAGCGTTATATAAAATTAAGCTAATATTGATAATTTTAGCCAACTCTACGGACTAGTTTCAGAGAAAACTTAATGGTATGCTAGAACTAATATAAGAAAATGCAAACATGGTTGTTTCACGTTTCCCGATTTAAAGTTGCTATTATTTTAGAAAAATGATAAGAACGGATCAAAATAACCAGCGTTACATAAAATTAAGCTAACATTGATAATTTTAGCCAACTCTACCGACTAGTTTCAGAAAAACCAGCGTTACATAAAATAAAGCTAATATTGATAGTTTTAACCAACTCTACCGACTAGTTTCAGAGAAAACTTAATGGTATGCTAGAACTGATATAAGAAAATGCAAACATGGTTGTTTCACGTTTCCCGATTTAAATTTGCTATTATTTTAGAAAAGTGATAAGAACGGAACAAATTAACCAGCATTATATAAAATTAAGCTAATATTGATAATTTTAGCCAACTCTACTGTGGGGGAGCGTTCCCACAGATTATTACCTCGAAATCATCTACGTTAACAGATCAATAAATAAAAATACCGCAAATTAATTTTGAACAACATAACACCAATCACAAAACAAAACACTACAAATAATTTTAATGTAACTTGGTTTTTTCTTTATTTCCTTTTCTTTTTAATAATACGTCCACATGAATACTTAAAATCTATAGCAAATCGACTCGCTAGTACTGGTTATGTACTCGCTCACGCGAATACCAACTTAAACCAAGTTTACCAACATGTAATCCCAAAAGCGGTCGCGTATGCGACCTAGTATTGGGGAATAATAAACTTGGTGGAGTGATTTTGCATACATATACTTATACTTACATAATATTGTCTATCGACATGCTGGTATAGACAATTCGGCTCATGATTTTTTTGATATATTTTTTTTTTGAATTTTAATTGATATTTTTTTAATTGAACTTTTATTTTTGTTTGATTCAATAACTTTACTTCTTATTTTAGTATTATTTGAACTAAATTTAATTTTCACAATCTTTAAACTTTTAATATTTTTATTATTTTTTATTTTTATATTATTATAACTAACTTTAATTTTTTCTTTTATTTTATTATTTTCTCTTTTTTTTTAAATTATTCAATTCCTTTTTTTTTTTTATGTTTTATATTTGACTCCTAGTAACCGACTGATTTTTATTTTTATTTTATTTTTTAACTTGGGATCAGTTGGATCCCTAAAATATTTTCCTACTCTTGATCATTCACATTCTGACAAAACTGTTTTTTGAATTTACCCTTACTGACCAATCATATAATCGTATTTTTATAAATTCCCCTTTTTTTTACTTATTTATTTTACAATTCTGCAGAGGTGTGAACGATCAAAAATAGCGTCATATGGATGCGTACATATATCTATATATTTACCTACGATTATCCATAAAAAAAAAGAAAATCGTATTCATATACCTATATACTAAATATTATATTCATATATATATAACCGCATAAACATACCTATTATTTTATTCTTTATAATATGAAACAAAGCATACATAAGAAGTACGGCCTTATTACAATATATGGGTCAACATATGTCCATACATCTATATATACATTGCTATCTTTATTTACTATTTTCTTATATAACCTTATTCTTGTTATACATATAGCTGCAATGTATATACAATATACGTACATACCCACCCACATATCACAACACATGATTTCTTATATATAGTTTACCTCATCGGTCATTAACTTATTATTATGTATTATTAATAATATTATTATAAGAATATGATATTAATATTGTTTGTTTTTTTTTTTGTCATGTATTATATGTTTTAAATGTTTATATGTTTATAGTTATATATATATGTTTCAAATGTTTGTATGTTTATATTTATTTATATGTTATTTTTTTTTTCTTTCTTTTTTTTTTGTTAAGGTTTATATACTAGTCTATTATAATTTTTTGAATCCCATGATTTTATCGTTTGAAAAAGGTGTATGATCGTATTTACAAAAACATATATCAAACTTACATACCTTAATAATTCACATCATTTTATTACTTTCGCATATTTTCCTATTTTTTGTTATTGTCATTTTTTTTTATAATAACATTGTATATTATATTATCGTGTTTTTTAGATCCCAGATATTATCATATATAAAAGGTGTATGATCATATTTACCTAATATGGATCACACTTACATACCTTAATAATTCACATTTTATTGCTTTTATGTTTTAAAATAATATGTTATAATATCATTTATAAATCCCATGATTATATCGTTTGAAAAGGTGTATGATCTTATTTACATAACCCTGGTCAAACTTAATATTATTAATACCTTAATAATTCACATCATTTTATTACTTTCGCATATTTTCCTATTTTTTGTTATTGTCATTTTTTTTTATAATAACATTGTATATTATATTATCGTGTTTTTTAGATCCCAGATATTATCATATATAAAAGGTGTATGATCATATTTACCTAATATGGATCACACTTACATACCTTAATAATTCACATTTTATTGCTTTTATGTTTTAAAATAATATGTTATAATATCATGTTATAAATCCCATGATTATATCGTTTGAAAAGGTGTATGATCTTATTTACATAACCCTGGTCAAACTTAATATTATTAATACCTTAATAATTCACATGATTTTATTGCTTTTATTTGATTTTGTTTATTTAGCATTTTCTTTAAAAATAATATATTATATTATCATGTTATGAATCCCACGATCCTATCATTTAAAAAGGTATATGATCTTATTTACATAAAATGGATCAAACCTTAATAATTAATTACATACCTTCATAATTCACATGCTTTTATGTTTTTTATAAACTATGTTGTAGGGTGGCATATTGTGATATTATATTTATAAATTCACAAATAAAGAATATACAAATTCTTGGTATTGCAACTATTGTATATACCTAGTATTCCATATGCATATTATTTATTTCATATACAAAAAAAAATATAGAATGGAAAGATTTATAGATTTCATATACCGGGCGTCTCACGACATCCGTCCCCCCTTGAAATAAGTTTTTCATAACGGGAAAAACTTGTACACGTGCCATATTGTAACGGGATGACGTAACAGTTGAATTTCGAAATCCGGCAAAAAGAATTCCTTTTTTTTTTTTTTTATTTTATTAATTTTATTATTATTGAATTTATCTTATTGTGAAATGACAGATAAATCTATTGAACTAATATGTTATATTACTTGTTGATAATAATGAATGAATCTCTTAAATTTATTATGTTTTCTGGTATGTTTGTTAATATTTGTTGGTAATAATAAATGTTGGTATTAATATTTAAAAAAAAATTTTTATGTTGATTGTTGTTAACGATGAATATATATATCTTAAAATTATTATATTAGTTGGTATGTGGGTTTTTATTTGATCTTGTATTTGCGAATTCTTGTAGTAATAAACGTTGGTATTAATATTTAAATTTTTGATATTGTTTGTTGTTAATGATGAATAAATATATTGAACTTATTATATTAGCTGGCATGTTTGATATTATTTTATCATATATGTGCGGATTCTTGTAGTAATAAATGTTGTTATTAAAATGTAAATTTTGTATGTTGATCGTTGTTAATGATGAATAAATATATTGAAATTATTATATTAGCTGGCATGTTTGATATTATTTTATCATATATGTGCGGATTCTTGTATTAATAAATGTTGTTATTAAAATGTAAATTTTGTATGTTGATCGTTGTTAATGATGAATAAATATATTGAAATTATTATATTAGCTGGCATGTTTGATATTATTTTATCATATATGTGCGGATTCTTGTATTAATAAATGTTGGTATTAAAATGTAAATTTTGTATGTTGATCGTTGTTAATGATGAATAAATATATTGAAATTATTATATTAGCTGGCATGTTTGATATTATTTTATCATATATGTGCGGATTCTTGTAGTAATAAATGTTGTTATTAAAATGTAAATTTTGTATGTTGATCGTTGTTAATGATGAATAAATATATTGAAATTATTATATTAGCTGGCATGTTTGATATTATTTTATCATATATGTGCGGATTCTTGTAGTAATAAATGTTGTTATTAAAATGTAAATTTTGTATGTTGATCGTTGTTAATGATGAATAAATATATTGAAATTATTATATTAGCTGGCATGTTTGATATTATTTTATCATATATGTGCGGATTCTTGTAGTAATAAATGTTGGTATTAAAATGTAAATTTTGTATGTTGATTGTTGTTAATGATGAATAAATATATTATTGAAAACTAATATAAGCTGGTGTTTTTGGTTATTATCCTTTAAATTGTTTTACCACGAATGATGTCTACTAGTATGATTGTGACTATAACTATTTTCCTTAATACTAATAACTTAAATCTTCTATACTATTATCCTTACTAAACATATAAAATTTATTACAACGTATGGTTGTGTAAAAAAAGAATTTTTTTTTTATTGTATAAAAATTTACGATAAAACAAAAATTTACGATAAAACAAATATCAATTATCAAAAAAAATTTTTTTTTTTTTTTTAAATATATTTTTTTTTGTTTTTATTAAAAATTGTCTTTTATGAAAATTTAGTTAACATATAAAATATTTCCATTCTTTCAACCCATACAAATCTAAATTCATCAATCAAGTCTACTTCCCACGGTTGCCAACCCTGTTCTATTGTGCGAACCAGTCTACCACGGCGATACTGCCCGTCCCAATATACTACACAATACAAACCACGCGCTAAATTATATCCATGTACTCGATAGTTCTCCTCCTCTTGGCTGGTTAACTGGGCATAAAACTTACGTAACCCCGCAATTGGAAGGGCATCGTTTATGAAATGGGGATGCCCATTACGCCTCTTTAATTGCTGAGTTATTCCCAGGCAATTGTCGGGCACAAATATTCTTAAAATAGGATCATCGTCGCCAATAAACCCCACGGCGTCTATACTGATGTCTGTTTGAGGCATCAACCTGAAATTATAATATTATTATTTGTTTCCTTATATCTACATATTTTTAAATCCTCGCACCTACGTTACTCTATATATTAAATTTTTAACATAACTACAATCTACGTCTTATTTCTATCAATTATCTTATCGAGTTTCTATTTGTAAAATTAATTCCCTTATTAATTAAAATTTAGTAAAACAAGTCATATTAATTTATTTTGTTTTATATCATTTACTTATCTCGAGATATTATTTCATTCACCCGATCGAAATGAACGCGATGTGCTTCGGGTTCGACCGTCGTTTCTTCTACTACTTGTGTTTCAGATACAATCGGTTTACGTACCCAATATTTACGTCGTAACAAATACCCGGCGACTAACATTCCCGTCGTGAAAACGCACGCGATAAACGAATACCGTTGAATTAACAATTCATTTCTATGTCCTTTTAATTCTTTCCTTACCTTTATTTCCCGAACAATATTTTTATGCAATTCATCGACACGTATTGACTCACTTCGTAGGAAATCTTTATAACCCCTATCATTATGTAGTTGAACCATTGAGTGGTTAGGTTTAACGAATTTTATTTCCTCATCGTATATCCCACTTAAATTTACTTCCTTCCCAAACTCTAAAATGGGTTGCTTAAATTTTATTTCCGATGGTATACCCCGAACGAAGTGTAACTCTATCCCTTCCTGAACCATCGCGCATGTTTCTCGTAATTTGAGTATTCCCATTTTTCCCCAATCAGGCGTAAAAATTTTGTCCCCACAAGTTAAATTGCCCACATTATTATCAAAATTTTGTAAATTAAATAACCAATTATTTGGCGTATCCATTTCCATTATTATATTGTGACCTGCTCGTACTACTGAATATTCGCAATATTGGACTGTCCTTCTTTTACGCGTTAACAATTCCACTAGACAAGATTTTGCTTTATCGGATATAACTGGACTATCGTGTCTACACAAATATACAGGGTGAGTTTTTTAACGTGAGACAATGGAATATCTCGGAAACTACGCATTTTTTAGAAAAATGTTTCAGATAAAAGTTGTTCAGTAGCTAGTGGGACATAAGATGGTTGTATGTTTTGACCTTGAGTCAAGGTCACATAGGGGATATGACGTAAAACATACTTTTTTTAAATGGAAACCCCTATTTATCGATACGGATTCTTATTCTACATCAAAAAATACGACCATTTTGTATCCGAACATTTTTTGATTAAACCCCAAATTTGGTCGTAAACTTGATTTGAATTTAGTCAAAAAAAAATGTATTTAATCATTTTAATTAAATATAAATTTATAATATGTCCTGATGTGTTAACATTTAAATATTTAACATTTAAAGGAACATGTTATGCATTATTAAATTAACCGTTATTGGGTTAAATGGTCAAAGTTATTATTAACTAACCGAAAGTTATTATTAACAGGCCGAAATTAAAATTATATCATTATTTGAACCTATATGGGAAGAGATCATGTTAGACACAGCTTTAGATTTTTTTTATGGGGATACCTCAGAGCAAAGATTTACAAAGACAGCTCAGAGAAGAGAAACCAGAAAATATGAAGAAGCCCATTAGACATGCTTGCATTTCAGTAGATCCGGTAACGGTATTACACTCAATCGATGGTTTCATTATAAGAACAATGAAATGTTTGGAAGTTAATGGTCATCACTTTTTAACATTTATTCCAATAATGGTTAATTTAATAATGCATAATATGTTCCTTTAAATATTAACACACCATGGCAAATTATAAATTTATATTTAATTAAAATCATTAAATTAATTTTTATTTTTACTAATGTAGTTTTCTATTGGCACAAAATATCAATCTTTTTTTGATCTATTGTAGATCAATTTTCATTTTCAATTAGGTTAAAAAATCTATCTGTTTTTTGATCTTGATCAATTTTATGAAATCCCGATTTTATGAAAGTTTTACCCCTACACTTTTTATCTATAATAGTTGTCAGTTTAGTATTTATTTTTGTTTTGATTTCTTTTATTGCTCAAATTTTTTTGATTTCTCTTTTTCATGTTCGATTGAAAGGCAAAAATCTGAAATGTCAGATCAGATTTAATAAAAGTCAAACGAAAACCACATAAGTTCAAATCAAGTTTACGACCAAATTTGGGGTTTAATCAATAAATGTTCGGATACAAAATGGTCTTATTTTTTGACATAGAATAAGAATCCGTGTCCATATATAGGGGTTGCCATTTAAAAAAGTATGTTTTACGTCATATCTCCTATGTGACCTTGACTCAAGGTCAAAACACACAACCATCTTATGTCCCCCTAGCCACTGAACAACTTTTGTCTGAAACATTTTTCTTAAAAACGCGTAGTTTCCGAGATATTCCATTGTCTCACGTTAAAAAACTCACCCTGTATACTATCGCTACTCGGGGTTGACATGAACGTACATTTTCTCAATTTGTCTTTTCCGATGTCAATATATTCATTTAATCGCTCATTTTCTGCAATATATTCGGCCTGTATATTTACCAGTAAACTAAAATTTGAATCTAAAGCTTGAGGTACAACATATACCCTCTGTAATGCGTATGCATCGGCTTTGGGTATAGGTAATCGCAATTTTATTATTATATGTTGATTGTTTAAGAAATGTTCAATGTGATTGAGTTTTGAAATAATCTCGGTTTCCGTGAACATGGGTTCGGATTTATATTTATAACACATTTTATTGTAATGTTCTACCAATCTCAAATCCTGTGCTAATATTGGGTGGACTTTGTTGTTGATCAAATCATCTATGATCGACATTTCCAAAGATTGATATCCCAACATTTCGGTAAATTTTAAATTTAATAAACTTCTCAAATTGTGTATTGAATTCTCTAGATTTAGTTTCGCGATAAAAAAATTTGTTTGATTAGCGAAAGTGTCAATATAATGTTGTACGTTCGAAATCTGTGTCAACATTTGTTCCTGATCCCGCTTAATATTGTTTTCCCTTATCTCGAGTCGTTCGTTCATACCCTTAATAATGGACACGTGTTCATCCACGAGTTTGAGCGTTTCGATGTTTCCATCTGCTAATTCATTCAACTTCGCATATATTACCCCCGCGTCCTCGTCATCCATTACGCCAAATGCCCACTTGGCAAACCGTCCAACCACATCTAATGATCGCCTCCTCCTCCGTCCCATCAACGTATTAATTTCCTCCGACAATTCCCTTAATTTTCTTATTCCCATATTCAACTCCATTTCGTACAATCCGCAATTCTGTTCGAACCACCGTGGGTAAAAATTACTCAACTGTTTCTGCATTTTGCCACATAATACTTTCATTTCTGTTAATCCCTCTTCCATGAATTTTAATTCCGATTCACAATTCATTCCGTCATATTTACTCAATACTATCCATTCCTTGTCGTAAAAATATGCATTTCCAATTCGCTCAAATACCGCCGGCGATGTATCCAACCTTGTAATTGTAAATGGTAATTTGTCCGTCGCTTCGGTCAACCACATCATACTAATTAATACTGCCATGATATACCGCATGTTTATGCTATGCTTATGATTAGTTTTAATCCTATATGTCGTACAAATAATAAATGGATAAATAAAAGAAATAATATACCTACATCTATACTGAATTTATTTTTATTTTAATAGTTAAAAATTTTTAATCGATTATTATGTATTCTTTTCCGTTTTTTCCCGATTTCAATCGTCGCGTTTACCGGCCCGTTTATTTCGACAACTTCGTAGGGCCCTGTCCACAGTGAGGAAAATTTATTTTGTCTCTGTTCGTCCTTTAACAAAACCCAATCACCAATTTTAAGCACCAGTGGTTTACTCTTCCTATCATAATATTGTTTTGAAACCTCTTTTGATTTTAAGACGTTCTTTCTGGCCAGTTCATGTGTTTTTTGCAGTTTATACTTGAGGCGATAATAATAATTCTCGTGGTTATAAACAGGTTCCGTTTTCCTTTGCAAATCGGTGGGTAACTCCGCGGAAAAACCAAATAAACAATCGCTGGGTGTTAATTTGGTGGAGTTGTGTTGAGTATTATTATGTACGTGCACGGCCTGTCGCAACCATTGGTCCCAAGTTTGTGGATTCTCATCCACGAAACACCGTAAATACTCCGTTAAAGGACCATGGCTTCGTTCCAGAATTCCATTAGATTGTGGGTGGTATGCAGTGGTCTGTAATTTTTTTATTTTCAACAATTTGCAAACACTTTTAAATAACGCGCTCAAAAAATTCGTTCCTTGGTCGGTCACGAGCGTTTTCGGTATCCTGTATCTTGAAATTATCTCATCATAAAAAGTTCGTGCTATGGTTTCTGCCGATGTATCGGCCATCGCATAACAGTCCATGAATCTAGTCAGATCGTCCTGGAATGTTAAAATATATTTGTTTCCTCGATTCGAAATGGGTAAAGGACCTACTACGTCCCAATACACCTTATCAAACGGCGCCATCGCCATATCGGTAATCATCATCGGCATTTTGTTAAATCGCGATTTTTTGTTTTTCTGACATTTCTCACACTTTCTTATGTAATTCTTTATATCCCGATACATTCCTTGCCATCGATATTGTTTTTTCATTCGTTCAAATGTTTTCCACACACCCTGGTGTCCTCCCAGCGGTGAATTGTGGAAATCGCGCAACACTGTTTGTACTTCTTCAACTATATTTAATTTTTTTGGTTCATTTAATCCTTCTATGTCTATGGTGCTTATATCATTCTCGTCCTCTATGGATGTCCCTAATTCTTTTTTATTTAATTTATCAGTGTCCTTTTCATTGGGTTCCGCTTGTTCCTCTATTGTTTCTTCGCTTTTTCTTTTCATATTCCTTGTCTGTACGACCTGAATGTCCCTATTTTTTATTCTGCTTAAGGCATCCGCGTTTGTATTTTGTATTCCGGGTTTATATTCCATGTCATAATTATACTCTGAAAGTTTGTGGTGGAATCGCAAAAGCCTGGACGTCGGGTCTTTAATGTTGAAGACGCCCAATAATGGCCTATGGTCGGTAAAAATGGTAAACTTACGTCCCAGTAGATAACTCCGGAAATTTTTCGTTGCCCATACCATCGCCAATAACTCCCGCTCGATTGTGGAATAATTTCTCTCGGCTTGGTTTAATGAACGGCTCGCGTAAGCAATTGGCCTGTCGCTACCTGGTTTCCCTTGCGACAAAACTGCTCCGAGTGCATCTCCACTTGCATCGGTTGTCAAGTTAAATGGCTCCTTGAAATTTGGGTATATTAATACTTGCGGCGAAATGATTGCCGCCTTTAATTTGTCAAAGGATTCCTGGCATTCATCGGACCATGTATACGTCGATGATTTTTTCATCAATTGATTTATTGGCGCCGCGATTTTTGAAAAATTCGGTATGAACTTCCGATAATAATTGGAAAAACCTAACCAAGCTTGCAATTCCTTAATATTTTTTGGTCTTGGATAATCCCGCACACACGAAATTTTGGACGGGTCCGGACTTGCTCCTTCACTCGTACACCTGTGACCCAAATAAATGATTTCCCTTCTAAGAAACTGACATTTTTCTAAACGAACTTTTAAATTGAATTTTCTTAACCTATCAAATATTAACCCCAATTTGTGATTGTGATCCGTTAAATTTTTTCCATATACTACAATATCATCAATGCAAACAAAACATTCCATTCCGTGTAAACCCATCAATACGTAATTCATGACCCGTTGGAACGTCGCCGGAGCACCCGTTAACCCGAATGGCATCCTGTTAAATTCATAGTGGCCATATGGTGTACTGAAAGCTGTTTTTGGTGCATCCGCCGGTTCAACTAACACTTGATGGTACCCACTGGCCAAATCTAATGTACTAAAATATCTCGCGTGGCCCAGCTGGTCCAAAATGTCTTCAATGCGCGGTAATGGGAACGCATCTTTTATCGTGATCTGATTGAGTTTCCTGAAATCAAATACCAACCTCCAGCGTTTGTTGCCGTCACTATCGGCCCTCTTGGGTACGACTAATAACGGTGTGTTCCAGGGACTCTTGCTGGGGTATATTATCCCGTCTTCTAACAACTTCTTCACTTCTTCATTTATAAATGACTTATGCACCTCTGGCAACCTATAATTTTTCTGGTTAATTGCCGCATGGTCCCCTAGTGTCGGTATTGTGTGTTTAAGGACCTCCGTATACGACAATTTGTCCCCCTCCAAATAAAATACATCATGATATTCCGTACATATTTCATTTATCGCCATTTTTTCCTCCTCGTTCAGATTATTTTCAATTTGTAAACCCTCCATAAGTTTTTTAATTCTTTCTTTGTATTCCTTATTCTTGGTATCCACTTTTTTCGTTTGGGTAACCAATATTTTGGCCTCGTTTTCTACATAATAATCATTTAAATCTTCATAATCAATTTCTATATTCTTTAATTCAATGTTTTCTGATGTTGCGTTTATGATAGCAACAGGGGCCTCGTAATCTTCAACGTTTGTTATGGTATTTCCTATAAGTACATTATTCTTAATTTCCTTCGCCTTTATGAATATTGATCCCTTTTGTATGGGTAGTTTTAACTTAAATATCATTTTCGTTCTAGCGGGTATGGCGTAGACCGTATTAGTAAATGCGCTTCTAAATTGTTCTCCCTTCTTTTCTTTCATATCCTTATTTTCATTATTTATTCCTTTATCCTGATTGTTTTTATCTTCATTTATATTTTCTTTTTTGTTAATATTTTCCTTTTTATTTTCATTTTCTTTACAATTTTTATTTTCATTAATATTCCCTTTTTTATTTTCATTTTCATTAATATTTTTATTTTCATTACTATTTCCTTTTTTATTTTCATTTTCATTACTATTTTTATTTTCATTACTATTTCCTTTTTTATTCTCATTTTCATTACTATTTTTATTTTCATTACTATTTTCTTTTTTATTCTCATTTTCATTACTATTTTTATTTTCATTACTATTTCCTTTTTTATTCTCATTTTCATTACTATTTTTATTTTCATTACTATTTCCCTTTTTATTCTCATTTTCATTACTATTTTTATTTTCATTACTATTTCCTTTTTTATTCTCATTTTCATTACTATTTCCTTTTTTATTCTCATTTTCATTACTATTTTTATTTTCATTTTCATTAATTATTCCTTTTTTATTTTCATTGCTACTTTTATTTTCATTAATATTTTTTGTTATACATCCATCCTCAATTATCATATTTTTATCACTCCCCCTCCCCCCTTTAAGAACAGACGGTGGAGGAACTAAAATCCCATCAGCAATTTCCTTCGAGGAATGTTCTGTTGATTTCCTTGAATCTTCCAATAATGGCCTAAAAATCGACTTGAAACAGGTACATTTGTTTCCATCAGTACCGACCACAGACGATCCACTAGAAATCTCCATATGCTCAGGATTTTTTCTCCCATCTATTTCCGATCTTTTATTATCCATCCCTACAATACCCCCGTAAGTCAAATTGTGAATTTCGTGCGAGAAATCCTTAATATTCCACATAGGTAATTCTAAAATCAATTTACCATTACCATTAAACAAAGACACTTTGCCAATAATAGTATTGATCACTGTTCTACCCTGTAAAAAATCCCTTCCAATTAAACCATTTCCAGGTATATTTTCGGTGTCATCGATAACACCTAATTGTATTGTAAGAACATCATTAATGTTCGGTAATAAAAAATTCCCCGTTACTGTTCCATACGTCGTTGTTTTCCCCCCAAATGCTCCTCCAATTCTCATTTTTTCTGCGCAATTTACTATTTTATCATTTATTAATGTACTTTATAAGACTTATTTCAGCTCCCGTGTCTATCAGAAATATATTTTCACCGCTTTTACATATTTCGATAGGCAATTTTACAAATATTCTTTCAAAATTTTCTTCCATATTATATAATTTATTTCCCAATAATAGTTTAATATTTCTTCCTAAATTTTCTTTTACTTCTATCTCTTTTTTATTATCTACTCTCCTATCTATTATGCTTTCACAACTGCGGACTTTTAGTTGTGTGTTAATTAGTTTTTTGAATTATCATTATTATCATTGATTATATTTGCTTGAACTTGAGTGGACAACTTGAGTCCACATGTTCGTCGCAATAATTTACATTAACATTCTTTCGGCCACTATTATTATTGGGCTCGTTAAATTTAACCCCTCGTCTACTATTACATTGAGAGAAAATGTGTCCGGTTTTGTTACAGAACGTACATTTTACCTCCGCTTCATTGTTTTGTCTTTGATTATTATTATTCTCATAATTCCTATTATACCTATTGTTATCATTAGCATTACCATTACCATTACCATTACTATTATTATTATTACCATATCCATTATTATTAAATCCATTATTTTTATACCCATTATTATTGTTACCATCCCTATTATTACTGTTATAATTATTATTATTGTAATTACCATAGTTATTTGACCGATTATTATTCCATCCCCTATTTCCTCCAAATTGAATATTGTTTAGATTTCCATTATTGAATGAATTATTACCCATATTATTATTAAATCTATCATTACTCCAGTTATAATTTCTCCCAATACTCATATTATTATTATTTGAACCATTAAAACCATAATTGTTATTATAATTATTAAATTTTTGATTGGCATTTCCAACATTACTATTGTTATATGTATTATTATAACCATTATTTCTATTCGGATATGTTTGGGGCGATCCATACATACAACGATTTATATCATGTCCATAAACACCACAATTATTACAATATGGGGTTGCCTTCCTTAATCTACAATCAACATACGTGTGGTTGCAAAATTCCCGTTTTCAATACCCTCATACGAGTCTGTTTAATTTCTTTTACTAACGCTACAGCCTCAATCTCTGGGTAATTTACCTTAATGATTTCTAAAACCTGCTGTGATAATTTATACAATTTTCTCGCGTACATTGAAAAATCCTCAAGGGGTGATTGGAATGTGTTTCTTAACTCTAACATAGCCATATCCAATGTTTTTTTTGATAAATATCTACTTTTTAATATATTTTCTAAAGCCGCTAAATTTTCGATTTCCCTTCCCCTAATTAATTCGAATGCATCCCCTGTCAGTTTGGTACTGATAAATTGTACCATTATATTTCCATGGTTGGGTGGTATGCATCTTAATGCCATTTGACATGAATTTATAAATTGATGGACCTGGTTGGTTAAGCCAGGATTTGGTTCCCCTGAAAAATTCGGGATTATTCTTGAGACGATACGACTAATTTCATTAATGTCTGCCATTGTGTTTTTAAAATCTTCTTCTATATTCTCTATATCTTCGAAACTCTTTTCAGTTTCAATTAATATATGTTTTAACCCCCCGTATGTGGTTTCAAAAATTTCCAGTTCTTGGCTTGTCCTTGACTGTTTAGCTAACTCTATATGTAACTCCTCTTCTAAATCCAATACCGCCCTCTCTATTGTGGATTTACTCTCTTTTATTTGTAACGCTTTTGGAGACCCTTGCTCGGTTTTTCCCAGACAATACTCTAAACTTTCTATTTCGTCCTTATTGTTTAATTCAATTAACTGGTGATTTAATAAATATATTTAATTTAATGTTTAATTGAATTAGTTTTTAATTCAATTAAAGTATATTATAACAATTTCAATTCTTAATGTTAACTTTATGTTGTTGCTGCTGCAGCGGTTAATTCAAGACTATATCTCTATTATAATTCATTTTAACTAAATCTATTTAATTATATATATATTATATAAATAATATAAAGGTATATGTGTATATATATATATATATATATATATATATATATATAATTAATATCATATCAATATAATCATAATTCAATCATTATATATAAATCTATTGTAATTGATTATTTATATATTATAGCGAAGGAGAATATAATTTATTCCCACATAATATATTTTGTATTCCCGTATGCAGGGCCGTTTCCCAACATACTCCCCCCATTGAAGGGATATAACCTTCAATTCTTGCCATGTTTAATTCTTGTTGTCTTCATTTATCGGCATCAAACATATTTTGCCAATAGGCCTTTTGTAAACACCGCTTGGAGTACGAATTGTCACGACACGCGTTTTGTTATCTTGCCCGTTGTGTAATTGTTCGATTCTTCCCACCAGCCATTCATTCGTTGGTCTTTCATCATCAACAATGATGACCATATCACCAAGCTTGATGTTATTACCGCCAGCGACTCGCCACTTATTTCTTTGCTGCATGGTATTGAGGTATTCTCTTGACCAGCGTTGCCAAAAGTGTGCCTTTATGGTTTGTATATGATGATACCGCTGTATATTCTAAGCGATGCATTCTATTCTCTAAGCGATGCATTACTTCCAAGTAAAAAATGATTTGGGGTTAGGAAATCAGGATCATTTGGATCCGTTGATAGAGGATATAGAGGTCGGGAGTTTAATACCATTTCTATTTCGGAAATCAATGTAATAAAAGCGTCATAAGTTAGATACGTGCCTTTAATTGTCCGGCATAAGTGATATTTAACCGATTTTACGGCCGCCTCCCATAGACCACCCATATGAGGTGCCCGTGGAGGAATAAATTTCCATTCTATGTTACGCCTTGACATTGTATTGAACATATAATCATTAAGTTTATCCTGCAAAAATTGTTTTAATTTATTATCCGCGCCAACGAAATTTTTTGCATTATCGGAGTAAACCTTACGTGGTGCACCACGTCTAGCGATAAATCTTGTGAACGCCGCCAAAAATCGTTCGGTGGTTAAATCCGTCACCAACTCCAAATGCACGGATTTAGTTGTAAAACAGAAAAACACCGCGATGTAGCCCTTTAGGGTACACTTAGAACGTACAATGGGTTTTAGCGAGAATGGTCCACAATAATCGACGCCGGTTATATCGAACGGTCGCGATCCGAACACACGATCGGCGGGCAAATTACCCATTATTTCGTTTTGGATAATTGGCCTTGCACGGAAACAAGTTATACACTTTCGACAAATTGATCTCGCCATATTTTTCCCATACAGTGGCCAATAATCCTTTCTCGTTAAAGCCAGCAATAGCTGTGGTCCAGCATGTAGACCCTCCATGTGGATGGCCGTCATTATGCATCTTGTTATATGATGCGCCGAAGGTAATAGAATCGGATGTTTTGATTCGAACGCAAGGGTAGAGTTTTGTAATCTGCCACCAACGCGTATTAATCCGTGCCCATCCAAAAAGCTTGCCAGCCGCAAGCATATTATATTCCATAGAAAATTCAGTGCGCTGCAGAAGTTTAATTATGCAGATTTTAGCATTCGTAAGTTCCCACAGAGCTATGGAACCAATATTCCCCGTTTCCCGAGGGACACGCGAATTATGAACAAATCGGAACAACCATGCGACGACCCTTGTTAATTTGTAAAAGGATGAATATCTCTCGAGAATATCAGCCTCCAATTTAATGACCGCGAGCATTACCGAAGGCCGCAGTTCCGGAAGGATACTCGAGGGTATTCCCGCCGGCATAGATTTATCCAACGACCAAGCGGATTCGGACAGAATGGGTGGACCATACCACCAGAGCCGATGTGTCGTAATTTGATCGGCCGTCAAACCCCGAGACAAAGAATCAGCGGGATTGTCCCGTGAGGCAATATGTCGCCAATCAGCCACATTTGTTAATCGCTGTATCTCACACACACGATTTGCCACAAAAACGTTAAATAGATGTGATGAACAATTTATCCAACCCAACACTATAGTTGAATCCGTCCACAGATAACATGACTCGATGGCAAATTCTATGGAATTAGCCACCTTCTCGAATAATCCAGCCAATAGCAAAGCAGCGCACAATTCCAGCCGCGGTATGGAAATTTTATCCAATGGAGCAACCCGGGACTTAGAACCGAGCAAGGCAACGGTACAGCCATTGGTGTCTAAACACATGGTACGCAAATAAAGGCATGCACCATAGCCAGCATTGGAGGCATCCGAAAAACCATGCAATTGCATACGAGTGGATCGATAGGGGTTTATGTTTCTGGGAATACGTAACCCAGGAAGTGATTCCAAGGAGTTAAACAAGGCCTTCCAATTCTCTTGAATCGGGTTCGGCACCGCCTCATCCCAACCAACTTTGGATGTCCATAATTGTTGAATTATGAGCTTAAATTTAAAAATTACAGGTCCCAATAGACCCAATGGATCATATAAACGTGCGACATTTGATAAAATGCCCCGTTTAGTAATTGTGGAACCCATTGTTAATGCCGGGACGTGGAACCTGAAACTGTCGTCACATGTATTCCATACCAGCCCCAACGTTTTAGTAGAATTATGCCCATCTATAAGCATAATATCATTCACGCCACCATTTTTTAACAAACGAGACGCCAGAGCGGCATCATTAGTGCCCCATTTTCTTAAATTAAAACAGGCGCTCTGCATCATCTTATTGATTTCGTTATACAAATCCAGTGCCTTTTCCATTGTATCGGCCCCGGTGGGCAAATCATCCACGTAAAAATCATTTAAAGCCACCGTACTTGCCGTAGGAAATTGCGTCGCTCCATCGATTGCAACCTGCTTTAAACACCTGATTGCCAAATATGCAGATGGAGTCGTGCCATATGTGATAGTGTTTAATGCGAATGTATGAATATCATCCGCTGAATTATCCCTCCACATGATGCATTGTAAGTGCCGAAATTGTGGATGAACATATATTTGGCGATACATTTTTTCAATATCGGCCACCATAGCTATGTAGTGACGCCGGAATCTTAATAAGACCTCAAATATATCGCGCTGTATATTCGGACCAGTGTGTAATATGTCATTCAACGAGAGACCAGAGGTAGTTTTTGCGGAGCCGTCAAACACAACCCTCATCTTCGTGGTCGTACTACTTTCCTTCATGACTGGATGATGCGGCAAGTAGTTGACAATATTAGCACACGAATCCCCCTGGCCGTACGTGAACAACGACATATGTCCCAAGGAAATATATTCACTCATGAATTTATTATATTCACATCTTAGCGCAGGGTTGCCATTTAAACGTTTCTCAAGCGAACGGAAGCGACGCTCGGCCATAGGCCCGGAGGTACCCAAACTGGAAACATTATCCCTTAGAGGTAAATGAACGATAAATCTTCCATCAGGATCGCGTTGGGTAGAACTTATAAATAATTCCTCGCAATACCGCTCGGTTGGTGAAAATGTGCTAGGCCGACTCAATTGTTCAAGTGCCCAGAATTTAGTTAATGTTTTGTCAAGATGCTGCAATGCATTATGACGAGGCGAATTACGTATTACACCCGTAAATAGTTTATGATGTAGAGGTTGTTCGGGAGTCATAGCACCAGAAACAATCCATCCAAACCTAGTTTCCCGTACACTTGGTAGATTTTTTCCCAATTGTACTTGCCCATTCATCAGGGTGTTGTAAAATATTTCTGCTCCCAATAATACATCGATTGGACCAGAAGTATAGAATGATGCGTCAGCCATATGTAAATCAGGAGGGATTTTTAATACCGTACATTCCATTGAGAATGTAGGTAAATTATCAACGATATTGTTTAGCACCAGGAAGCCAGCCGTCGAGCGATACGATCCATCTAAAGATTCAATCATTAAATCCGACGATTTTTTAATATCAATTCGAGCATTACTTATTCCACTTATCGGGATGGATACGTTATTGAAAGATAGAGCCAATTTTTTAAAGAAACTACTTGTTATTAAATTGGATTGAGATCCAGAATCAAGCAATGCCCTGCACTTGATTTTGTTCCCCATTGCATCAGTGACAAATATTTGCACAGTGGCCAATATTATTTGAGAGCCCCCTGTTGCACCCGTAAACACAGGAAATTGTTCCCGTTGAGGAATATTAGTTATTGACACCGTTGTTCCCCGATGCAATAAATGGTGATGACTGCTTTTGCATATATAGCATTTATGGAACTTGCACTGCATATTTGGGTGTGAGTACATGCATTGTCCACAAAGTTTATGTGAGGTCACAAAAGCCAGGCGTTGTTGCATGGATAGTGCCCTGAATTGAACACATTTGTATAGTCCATGATTTTTGTTACACATTGGACATAACTCGCTAAGTGTTGTACGAATGATATTACGTTTTTCATTCTGATTAGAATGAAAATTATGATTTCTACCGGTTTGGTTTCCCACGGTTGAGCAAACCGTTGATGAACCGGCTTGAGAATTCAGACATTCGGTTGCTTGGCAACGCTTGTTTAAAAATGCCGTCAACTCGTCAAATGATGGGAGATCATTGGCAACATTGGTTGTACAATGCGTTTCCCAGTCACTTATGGTTTTGTTGTCCAATTTGGATATGAGCATATGAATCAATAATGTATCCCAATGTTCGGTGGGTTGATCCAACGCCTTAAGACACCTTAGATGTCGTTGTGTTTCGTCTAATATATGGCGTAATGCATTTGGTGATCCAAATTGCATAGGAGCCAATTCAAATAAATCCCTAGTATGATTTCGCACTATAAGACGAATGTTATGGTATCGGTCGTTTAATAATCGCCAGGCTACCATATAGTTGTCCACGGTGATATCGATTGCATCCACAACATGTGCAGCATCACCAATCAACGCCGCTTTTAGATACTGAAATTTTTGAATAATAGAGAGATCAGTATTATTATGTATAAGAGATGAGAAAGTATCATGAAATGACATCCAGTTTTTATAATCACCACTAAATCGAGGTAATTCAATTTGTGGCAAACGTACTTGTACCGTTGTATGAGGAGTGGCAATGGTGTTGTCGTTTTCAGCTATGTCACCCGCAACCAAGGTATTATTTGCGGGGCCGTGGTTACTTATAATGGTATCCATTCTCGCAAGTACGCGGTAATATAGTTGCTCAAATGCATTTCGATCAGCCAGAATCACATCGTCAGTAGTATTCTCAATCAGTTCAATTTCAAACTGGACCTTGTCAAAGTCATCAAGTAATGAGACAGTCTTATCACGTCGCAACCTTAACTCACGCACGTTTATATTGGCACGTTCATCAATGCCATTCAAAAAAGTGTCCAATCTCATTAAGCCATTACAAATGCTTTGCTTGCGTGACTTTAACCTGGTCATTACATGAATATCGATGACTTGCTGTTGTTCAGTCATAATATTTCCGTACAGATAATTCTTTGAGATTATGTAGATATTAATATAGATTTTGTTTTCGATTATATAAAAACCAATTATAATTATTATATATAAATTTAAAACTCGATTAGCGGCAGGTAAAAAATATTTTTTCCGATATTGAAATTATAAATGTTAATTTATAAATGATGATTTTAAATTGATTTAAAAGTGTTCTTTGTTAAAAGAATATAAAGGGTATTGTTAATTATTCTTTGTTGAAAGAATATTTTTAACGTTATAGAGTACCGCACAATATACCTTCATACGCCTTATAACGCATAGAATTCCGTTGTGTAAAAATGGAAAGTTCTGGTTTCTCCAATGAAATATTCAATTTGTGTATTACGTGATTATATTTATTTCACAATTTCCTTTAAATTGATCAATACAATGTTTAATTTATTTTCCCGTGAATGCACAATAGTATATGATTATAATCAAATTTTATATATATAATTTATATTATATTATATAATTTATATTATATATGATAAAATCAACTACCGTAATAAAAATTCAAATTCAATACTAACGCACATAGAATGAAAATTGTTCTACGATGTATACAATGGTATACAGTAAAACCACATTAACACTGTACTTATTAACTTATGAACCTTTATTACAATGATTTTATTAATAAATGATGATGGATTTAACAATAATTAAGATTAAAAGGAAAATTATTAACTGGAATATTTACCTGGAAGTAATACTTTCCTTACACCAATATTTGTTTTTTGCAGTTGTAGTAAGTTAATTAAATTTAACTGTTTTGCTGATTATTTTTTATTTATGCAATTCTGCAAATCCGGCTCGAAGGACCAATGTTTAATTCAATTAACTGGTGATTTAATAAATATATTTAATTTAATGTTTAATTGAATTAGTTTTTAATTCAATTAAAGTATATTATAACAATTTCAAGTCTTAATGTTAACTTTATGTTGTTGCTGCTGCAGCGGTTAATTCAAGACTATATCTCTATTATAATTCATTTTAACTAAATCTATTTAATTATATATATATTATATAAATAATATAAAGGTATATGTGTATATATATATATATATATATATATATATATAATTAATATCATATCAATATAATCATAATTCAATCATTATATATAAATCTATTGTAATTGATTATTTATATATTATAGCGAAGGAGAATATAATTTATTCCCACATAATATATTTTGTATTCCCGTATGCAGGGCCGTTTCCCAACACTTATATAACTTTATTTTATTTTTATATTTTACCTCCTTTATTCTACTTTCTTCTAATATTTTATTTAATTCTTCTATTGTATCTTCGTACTTTAACGCCTGTTCCTCGTTATTCCTCTGTATTGCCCGTTGGTTGGTTATAACCGATTTCAAATGGGTAAGTTCCTCCTTAAGGTTCTTAATATGATCACTCTCTATTGTATTTTTAAATAACTGTTCAATAAGATATTCTGTGGTCTCTAATTTTTTCCTATTTATATAACTTGATTCTATATATTGTTTAATCTCCCTATATCCCTTAATATTCAATCTCTCTTTACAAAGTATAACTAAATTTTCGTTTAAATGTATTATTAATCTTTCAATGTTTTTTCTTTCATTACGCGATAATGGGGAAACCTCTGCCATAGATAAAAAACATAACAACTATTAAACTATTTATTTTTTCACACAAAATCATTAATATTTATTTATTTATAAATTTTTTATTTTTAACAAAAATCTAAATATTTGTTTTCTATTTATTGATTTATTTATTTATTATTTTTTATTTCCTTTTTTTTGTTCAATTTTTTCTTGTTTTATTATTTTTAATAATTTTTTTTTGTTATTTATTTTTTTAAATAATTTTTTCCTTTCTTTTTTATTTTGGATTAATTTCATCACATTATGCGCCTCTTTTATTTCCCTTTTCAAGATAATTACTACACCACCTCTTGTCCTATCGTCTTTTTGTGTAGTTTTAATATTAATCGGTGGTCGTTTCCACTGTCTTTTCCTATATTCTTCTATCGTCAGTGGTTTGGGCCCTATTTTATTTGGATCGATTCTATATAGATAATTAATTATAAACAAATTTATTATTCAACAGTTTCGTTTAACTTTTAACGTTTCGAATTAACAGACTAATAAAAATTTTAAACCACCGAATTTTACCAAAACCATTAAAAACATGGTACTACTAATTAAATAATTTTTCCCGAAACATAATATCTAATTTATTTAACAATAATTTATTTCAATTAAATTTACCGAAAACAATGTAATAAAATGCAAACAAATAATTTTCATATATATATATAATTCTTTTACACTATTACACAAACGTAACGAAATACCGACTATATAAAAAATATATATAAAAAAAATGATATCGAAATAAATTATATTATTTATTGAGGCTATTTAAAATACCGTCTTCACCAAATCCGTCGGGATGCAATAATAAATAAAACTTTTCTTTTTTTTTTTTTTGTTTTAGATTTAATTTTACTATTATTCAATTTTTAAACTTATTAGAGTTACCGTTTGCGCAAAATCACACGATAATAAATTTTTCGCAATAATGTAATGAATAAGAACTACCGACTGCGCCAAATCTGTGGGGGAGCGTTCCCACAGATTATTACCTCGAAATCATCTACGTTAACAGATCAATAAATAAAAATACCGCAAATTAATTTTGAAAAACATAACACCAATCACAAAACAAAACACTACAAATAATTTTAATGTAACTTGGTTTTTTCTTTATTTCTTTTTCTTTTTAATAATACGTCCACATGAATACTTAAAATCTATAGCAAATCGACTCGCTAGTTGTGGTTATGTACTCGCTCAGGCGAATACCAACTTAAACCAAGTTTACCAACATGTAATCCCAAAAGCGGTCGCGTATGCGACCTAGTATTGGGGAATAATAAACTTGGTGGAGTGATTTTGCGTACATATACTTACACTTACATAATATTGTCTATCGGCATGCTGGTATAGACAATTCGGCTCATGATTTTTTTGATATATTTTTTTTTTGAATTTTAATTGATATTTTTTTAATTGAACTTTTATTTTTGTTTGATTCAATAACTTTACTTCTTATTTTAGTATTATTTGAACTAAATTTAATTTTCACAATCTTTAAACTTTTAATATTTTTATTATTTTTTATTTTTATATTATTATAACTAACTTTAATTTTTTCTTTTATTTTATTATTTTCTCTTTTTTTTTAAATTATTCAATTCCTTTTTTTTTTTTATGTTTTATATTTGACTCCTAGTAACCGACTGATTTTTATTTTTATTTTATTTTTTAACTTGGGATCAGTTGGATCCCTAAAATATTTTCCTACTCTTGATCATTCACATTCTGACAAAACTGTTTTTTGAATGTACCCTTACTGACCAATCATATAATCGTATTTTTATAAATTCCCCTTTTTTTTACTTATTTATTTTACAATTCTGCAGAGGTGTGAACGATCAAAAATAGCGTCATATGGATGCGTACATATATCTATATATTTACCTACGATTATCCATAAAAAAAAAGAAAATCGTATTCATATACCTATATACTAAATATTATATTCATATATATATAACCGCATAAACATACCTATTATTTTATTCTTTATAATATGAAACAAAGCATACATAAGAAGTACGGCCTTATTACAATATATGGGTCAACATATGTCCATACATCTATATATACATTGCTATCTTTATTTACTATTTTCTTATATAACCTTATTCTTGTTATACATATAGCTGCAATGTATATACAATATACGTACATACCCACCCACATATCACAACACATGATTTCTTATATATAGGTTACCTCATCGGTCATTAACTTATTATTATGTATTATTAATAATATTATTATAAGAATATGATATTAATATTGTTTGTTTTTTTTTTGTCATGTATTATATGTTTTAAATGTTTATATGTTTATAGTTATATATATATGTTTCAAATGTTTGTATGTTTATATTTATTTATATATTATTTTTTTTTTCTTTCTTTTTTTTTTTGTTAAGGTTTATATACTAGTCTATTATAATTTTTTGAATCCCATGATTTTATCGTTTGAAAAAGGTGTATGATCGTATTTACAAAAAAAAACATATATCAAACTTACATACCTTAATAATTCACATCATTTTATTACTTTCGCATATTTTCCTATTTTTTGTTATTGTCATTTTTTTTTATAATAACATTGTATATTATATTATCGTGTTTTTTAGATCCCAGATATTATCATATATAAAAGGTGTATGATCATATTTACCTAATATGGATCACACTTACATACCTTAATAATTCACATTTTATTGCTTTTATGTTTTAAAATAATATGTTATAATATCATGTTATAAATCCCATGATTATATCGTTTGAAAAGGTGTATGATCTTATTTACATAACCCTGGTCAAACTTAATATTATTAATACCTTAATAATTCACATCATTTTATTACTTTCGCATATTTTCCTATTTTTTGTTATTGTCATTTTTTTTTATAATAACATTGTGTATTATATTATCGTGTTTTTTAGATCCCAGATATTATCATATATAAAAGGTGTATGATCATATTTACCTAATATGGATCACACTTACATACCTTAATAATTCACATTTTATTGCTTTTATGTTTTAAAATAATATGTTATAATATCATGTTATAAATCCCATGATTATATCGTTTGAAAAGGTGTATGATCTTATTTACATAACCCTGGTCAAACTTAATATTATTAATACTTTAATAATTCACATGATTTTATTGCTTTAATTTGATTTTGTTTATTTAGCATTTTCTTTAAAAATAATATATTATATTATCATGTTATGAATCCCACGATCCTATCATTTAAAAAGGTATATGATCTTATTTACATAAAATGGATCAAACCTTAAGGGGCCAAACAGAATGATGCGTGCAATCACGTGCTGTTGCGTGCGTAAAATTCAACTACACGGTATTAAACGAAACAGTACAGAATAAAACGCACGCGATGCAGCGTATCGAAAAATTTGCCAAATTTTAACTTTTTGTTGCGATCAGCCGCGGTTTTGAGGTTATGATTATTGTTTATATCGGTTTGTTATCGTGAATATTTTTATTAAAACAAAAAATTCATAAAAAAATTTTTATAATAGTTAAATATATATATATAACATAAAAAAATTATCCACTATTTTAATATGGAATCCGGAAAAATGGAAATTGATGATGAACTATTAATAAATGCAATTCAAGAAAAACTAAAAACGCTTTCATTGTGTGCAGTTGATTTTTACACGCATAAACGCACGCAACAGCATGCGATTGAACGTATCATTGTGTTTTGCGCCTGATAATTAATTACATACCTTCATAATTCACATGCTTTTATGTTTTTTATAAACTATGTTGTAGGGTGGCATATTGTGATATTATATTTATAAATTCACAAATAAAGAATATACAAATTCTTGGTATTGCAACTATTGTATATACCTAGTATTCCATATGCATATTATTTATTTCATATACAAAAAAAAATATAGAATGGAAAGATTTATAGATTTCATATACCGGGCGTCTCACGACACTACGGACTAGTATCAGAGAAAACTTAATGGTATGCTAGAACTAATATAAGAAAATGCAAACATGGTTGTTTCACGTTTCACGATTTAAAGTTGCTATTATTTTAGAGAGGTGATAAAAACGGATCAAATTAACCAGCGTTACATAAAATTAAGGTAATATTGATAATTTTAGCCGACTCTACCGACTAGTTTCAGAGAAAACTTAATGGTATGCTAGAACTAATATAAGAAAATGCAAACATGGTTGTTTCCCGTTTCACGATTTAAAGTTGATATTATTTTAGAAAAGTGATAAGAACGGACCAAATTAACCAGTGTTACATAAAATAAAGCTAATATTGATAATTTTAGCCAACCCTACCGACTGGTTTCAGAGAAAACTTAATGGTATGCTAGAACTAATACAAGAAAATGCAAACATGGTTGTTTCACGATTTAAAGTTGCTATTATTTTAGAAAAGTGATAGGAACAGACTAAATTAACCAGGGTTACATAAAATTAAACTTACATTGATAATTTTAGCCAACTCTACCGACTAGTTTCAGAGAAAACTTAATGGTATGCTAGAACTAAGATAAGAAAATGCAAACATGGTTGTTTCACGTTTCACGATATAAAATTGATATCATTTTAGAAAAGTGATAAGAACGGACCAAATTAACCAGCGTTACATAAAACAAAGCTAATATTGATAATTTTAATATAAGAAAATGCAAACATGGTTGTTTCACGTTTCACGATTGAAAGTTGCTATTATTTTAGAAAAGTGATAAAAAGCGATCAAATTAACCAGGGTTACATAAAATTAAGATAATATTGATAATTTTAGCCAACCCTACCGACTAGTTTCAGATAAAACTTAATGGTATGCTAGAACTAGTATAAGAAAATGCAAACATTGTTGTTTCACGTTTCACGATTTAAAGTTGCTATTGTTTTAGAAAAGTGATAAGAACGGACCAAATTAACCAGCGTTACATAAATTAAAACTATTATTGATAATTTTAGCCAACTCTACCGACTAGTTTCAGAGAAAACTTAATAGTATGCTAGAACTAATATAAGAAAATGCAAACATGGTTGTTTCACGTTTCACGATTTAAAGTTGCTATTTTTTTAGAAAGGTGATAAGATCGGACCAAAGTAACCAGCCTTACATCAAATAAAGCTAATATTGATAATTTTAGCCAACTCAACCGTCTAGTTTCAGAGAAAACTTAATGGTATGCTAGAACTAATATAAGAAAATGCAAACATGGTTGTTTCACGTTTCACGATTTAAAGTTGCAATTGTTTTAGAAAAGTGATAAGAACTGACCAAATTAACCAGTGTTACATAAAATAAAGCTAATGTTGATAATTTTAGCCAAGCCTACCGACTAGTTTCAGATAAAACTTAATGGTATGCTAGAACTAGTATAAGAAAATGCAAACATTGTTGTTTCACGATTGAAAGTTGCTATTATTTTAGAAAAGTGATAAAAAGCAATCAAATTAACCAGGTTTACATAAAATTAAGATAATATTGATAATTTTAGTCAACCCTACCGACTAGTTTCAGATAAAACTTAATGGTATGCTAGAACTAATATAAGAAAATGCAAACATGGTTGTTTCACGTTTCACGATTTAAAGTTGCTATTATTTTAGAGAGGTGATAAAAACGGACCAAAGTAACCAGCCTTACATCAAATAAAGCTAATATTGATAATTTTAGCCAACTCAACCGTCTAGTTTCAGAGAAAACTTAATGGTATGCTAGAACTAATATAAGAAAATGCAAACATGGTTGTTTCACGTTTCACGATTTAAAGTTGCAATTGTTTTAGAAAAGTGATAAGAACGGACCAAATTAACCAGTGTTACATAAAATAAAGCTAATGTTGATAATTTTAGCCAAGCCTACCGACTGGTTTCAGAGAAAACTTAATGGTATGCTAGAACTAATACAAGAAAATGCAAACATGGTTGTTTCACGATTTAAAGTTGCTATTATTTTAGAAAAGTGATAGGAACAGACTAAATTAACCAGGGTTACATAAAATTAAACTTACATTGATAATTTTAGCCAACTCTACCGACTAGTTTCAGAGAAAACTTAATGGTATGCTAGAACTAAGATAAGAAAATGCAAACATGGTTGTTTCACGTTTCACGATTTAAAGTTGCTATGTTTTTAGAAAGGTGATAAGATCGGACCAAAGTAACCAGCCTTACATCAAATAAAGCTAATATTGATAATTTTAGCCAACTCAACCGTCTAGTTTCAGAGAAAACTTAATGGTATGCTAGAACTAATATAAGAAAATGCAAACATGGTTGTTTCACGTTTCACGATTTAAAGTTGCAATTGTTTTAGAAAAGTGATAAGAACGGACCAAATTAACCAGTGTTACATAAAATAAAGCTAATGTTGATAATTTTAGCCAAGCCTACCGACTAGTTTCAGATAAAACTTAATGGTATGCTAGAACTAGTATAAGAAAATGCAAACATTGTTGTTTCACGTTTCACGATTGAAAGTTGCTATTATTTTAGAAAAGTGATAAAAAGCAATCAAATTAACCAGGGTTACATAAAATTAAGATAATATTGATAATTTTAGCCAACCCTACCGACTAGTTTCAGATAAAACTTAATGGTATGCTAGAACTAGTATAAGAAAATGCAAACATTGTTGTTTCACGTTTCACGATTTAAAGTTGCTATTGTTTTAGAAAAGTGATAAGAACGGACCAAATTAACCAGCGTTACATAAAATTAAGCTAATATTGATAATTTTAGTCAACTCTACCGACTAGGTTCAGAGAAAACTTAATGGTATGCTAGAACTAATATAAGAAAATACAAACATGGTTGTTTCACGTTTCCCGATTTAAAGTTGCTATTATTTTAGAAAAATGATAAGAACGGATCAAAATAACCAGCGTAACATAAAATTAAGCTAACATTGATAATTTTAGCCAACTCTACCGACTAGTTTCAGAAAAACCAGCGTTACATAAAATAAATCTAATATTGATAGTTTTAGCCAACTCTACCGACTAGTTTCAGAGAAAACTTAATGGTATGCTAGAACTGATATAAGAAAATGCAAACATGGTTGTTTCACGTTTCCCGATTTAAAGTTGCTATTATTTTAGAAAAGTGATAAGAACGGACCAAATTAACCAGTGTTACATAAAATAAAGCTAATATTGATAATTTTAGCCAACCCTACCGACTGGTTTCAGAAAAAACTTAATGGTATGCTAGAACTAATACAAGAAAATGCAAACATGGTTGTTTCACGTGTTGGTTTGGATTGGGATCAATAGGGTAGGCACTGACTGGTCGCTGACCCAGTGTTGCAACTGTTGAGTTCCTGATCAAGTGCTTACTTTACCTCCACGTGGTAACCAACGGTAACTGAATAATACAATCCGTATCATTCAGGCTAAAATGGTAAGTGCAAATCCCATGCGGTTGGTCGTACGGCTAATTACCGACACCGTAAAAACAACAAATTACGAAACTAGCAACAGTGCCTCGGACAGGACAGGAAAAACGGCAACGACTCAGGCAATGGAACAAGGACAATGATTTAAAACTGGCATCATGGAACGTGAGAACAATACTGCGCGCGGGCGGTTTAAAAACTTTGACTGATTGCTTAAAGAAAGCTAAACTGGACATAACAGCGGTCCAGGAAACACGGTGGCCTGGAAAGAACATCTTATCCAGTAAAGAATTCAAATTCTACTATAGCGGTAGAAATAATACAGGCTTATTCGGCACCGGCTTTATTGTAATGGGTAAAGCGAAAGAATCGGTCATCGGTTTCAACCCCATTGACGAAAGATGTTGTACGTTACGAATAAAGGGAAAATTTTTTAATGTAACCTTTATTAATGTTCACGCCCCAACAGAAAACAAAGATGCGGACACGAAGGATATGTTTTACGAAAAGCTCAATCGTATTTACAATCAAGCTCCTAGTCGTGACATTAAAATCGTGCTTGGCGATTTTAATGCACAGGTGGGTAGGGAAATTGTATATCGACCGGCAATTGGTCAACATAGCCTTCATACACACTGCAATAATAACGGCGAGCGTTTAGTCGATTTCACAATATCAAACAATATGATAGTAGCCAGCACACGTTTCCCACATAAGAACATACACAAAGGAACATGGTGTTCGCCCGATACAAAAACAACAAACCAAATAGACCACGTGCTCATTGACAGCCGTCATGCGTCCGACATACTGGATGTAAGGAGCTGTAGGGGACCTAACATTGATTCTGATCATTATCTCGTAAGAGCTTTGTTCAGATATCGTGTTAGTGCAAACCGCCAAAAAGTCATTGCGAGAGGATTCAATTTGGAAAATCTCAAAAATGACCAAATAAAACAACAGTACGAAGATAAATTGTTGGAGTTAATTGTTCGAATAGATGTGGATCAACAGCAAAACACGTGTAATGATATGTGGAATCGATTACGTAATTGCATAAAAATGGCGGCAGAGGAGACGGTAAAGTTGAAACCTGGCGTGGTCAGAAATGGTTGGTTCGATGACGAATGTAAAACGGCTCATGAAGAAAAGAACCAAGCGCGTTTAAAATATCTTCAGCGCGCCACACGAACTGCCATGGATGACTACAGAACCAAAAGATCCATTGAACGCAAATTATTCCGAAACAAGAAAATGCGTCATGAGCAGGATATTTTGCGGGATATAGACACACTGTCCAGCATGAATGACAGTAAAAATTTGTACAGGAGAATAAGATCTGTAACTAGCGGATTTATACAACAACCCCTTCTTTGTAAGGATACCAGCGGTGAAATTTTGGCGGATGAAGAAAGAGCTATCGCGAGATGGGCTGAGTATTTTAAAGATCTACTTACAGCAAGCAACCCAATTGGTAGAAACGCAGAAAACGAACTTCCGTACCAAACAGCACAACCACTAATTTCGGAACCAACATATGAGGAAACCAGAGAAGCCATTCTGAAGCTCAAGAATGGAAAGGCGGCTGGATCTGACGGCGTACCTGGTGAACTCTTAAAATGTGGAGGGGATGTATTGTGGAATAGTATACACGAGCTAATTGTGCATGTTTGGAACTATGAGGTTATACCACAGGAGTGGAAGCTTGCTGTAATTGTGCCAATACACAAGAAGGGAGACAGGATGGAGTGTTCCAACTATCGGGGAATATCTTTGCTGAATGCAACATATAAGGTACTCGCTTATGTGTTGCATAAGCGCCTATTACCATATGCGGAGGACGTCATTGGTGAATACCAATGTGGATTCCGTAATGATCGCTCAACAACTGATCAACTGTTCGTCATACGACAGATAATGGAAAAGTGTAGGGAGTTCAACGTAGTAACACACCATCTATTTGTTGATTTTAAGGCCGCATACGACAGTGTTATTAGGGAAAAATTATGGCGCACGATGGAGGAATTTGGATTCCCACAAAAATTGATAGCCATGTCAAAACTAACACTGACGCAAGTTACATCTCAGGTACAACTAAGGGGTATCAAATCGGATGCATTTGAAACCATTGACGGAGTACGGCAAGGGGACCCTTTGGCTACATTGTTTTTCAATGTTATATTGGAAAAATGTATAAGGAGGACGACCATTAACACCAGCAGCACTATTTTTACGTCATCTGTTCAATTACTCGGCTATGCCGATGACATTGACGTGGTGGGTAGAAGTATGGGTGCCGTTAAAGAAGCGTTCCTACTGTTGGAACATGAAGCTTCGGAAATGGGATTAAGGGTAAACGAGGAGAAAACCAAGTATATGATCGCACCAACGAACAGTAGGTTTATGGCACAACATCAAAGCGTAGCAATTGGTCAGAACAAATATGAAACTGCGGACAGGTTTAGCTACCTTGGAAGCAGCATAAACAGCGAAAACGATATAGCGGAGGAGGTTCAATCCCGGATTGCTTCGGGAAACAAGGCCTTTTACGGTTTACGAAAGATGTTCTTCTCGAAGACATTGAGTAAAACATTAAAACTAAAGCTATATCAAACACTGATTCGACCAATTGTGACCTACGGTTCTGAAACGTGGTGCATGACACAGGCCACCGAACGGCGACTTGGAGGGTTCGAAAAGAAAATACTACGCCTCATCTTTGGACCGACAAAGGAAAGGGGATGGTGGCGTAGGCGGTTCGATTTCGAGCTATATAAACTATATACCGAACCCGACATCGTTCGGTGCATTAAGATTGGTCGCCTGAGGTGGTTTGGTCATGTGGTACGAATGGATGGCGATCGTATACCGTCAAAAATGCTGGACAGTAAGCCGGGCGGATCTAGGAGTGTAGGAAGACCGCGGGGTAGGTGGAAAGATGAAGTAGAAGTAGACCTTCGGGCCCTCGGCGTTTCCGGCTGGCGGACGTTGACGGTATATAGGTCCGGTTGGAGGAGGCTGTTAATGGACGCCAAAACCAATTGTAGGTTGTAGGCGCGTAGAAGTAAGGTTGTTTCACGTTTCACGATATAAAATTGATATCATTTTAGAAAAGTGATAAGAACGGACCAAATTAACCAGCGTTACATAAAATAAAGCTAATATTGATAATTTTAGCGAACTCTACCGAATATTTTCTGAGAAAACTTAATGGTTTGCTAGAACTAATATAAGAAAATGCAAACATGGTTGTTTCACGTTTCACGATTGAAAGTTGCTATTATTTTAGAAAAGTGATAAAAAGCGATCAAATTAACCAGGGTTACATAAAATTAACATAATATTGATAATTTTAGCCAACCCTACCGACTAGTTTCAGATAAAACTTAATGGTATGCTAGAACTAGTATAAGAAAATGCAAACATTGATGTTTCACGTTTCACGATTTAAAGTTGCTATTGTTTTAGAAAAGTGATAAGAACGGACCAAATTAACCAGCGTTACATAAATTAAAACTATTATTGATAATTTTAGCCAACTCTACCGACTAGTTTCAGGGAAAACTTAATAGTATGCTAGAACTAATATAAGAAAATGCAAACATGGTTGTTTCACGTTTCACGATTTAAAGTTGCTATTATTTTAGAAAGGTGATAAGAACGGACCAAAGTAACCAGCCTTACATCAAATAAAGCTAATATTGATAATTTTAGCCAACTCTACCGTCTAGTTTCAGAGAAAACTTAATGGTATGCTAGAACTAATATAAGAAAATGCAAACATGGTTGTTTCACGTTTCATGATTTAAAGTGGCTATTATTTTAGAAAGGTGATAAGAACGGATCAAATTAACCAGTGTTACATAAAATAAAGCTAATATTAATAAGTTTAGCTAACTCTACCAACAAGTTTCAGACAAAACTTAATGGTATGCTAGAAGTAGTATAAGAAAATGCAAACATTGTTGTTTCACGTTTCACGATTTAAAGTTGCTATTGTTTTAGAAAAGTGATAAGAACGGACCAAATTAACCAGCGTTACATAAATTAAAACTATTATTGATACTTTTAGCCAACTCTACCGACTAGTTTCAGAGAAAACTTAATGGTATGCTAGAACTAATATAAGAAAATGCAAACATGGTTGTTTCACGTTTCACGATTTAAAGTTGCTATTATTTTAGAAAGGTGATAAGAACGGACCAAAGTAACCAGCCTTACATCAAATAAAGCTAATATTGATAATTTTAGCCAACTCTACCGTCTAGTTTCAGAGAAAACTTAATGGTATGCTAGAACTAATATAAGAAAATGCAAACATGGTTGTTTCACGTTTCATGATTTAAAGTGGCTATTATTTTAGAAAGGTGATAAGAACGGATCAAATTAACCAGCGTTACATAAAATAAAGCTAATATTAATAAGTTTAGCTAACTCTACCAACAAGTTTCAGACAAAACTTAATGGTATGCTAGAAGTAGTATAAGAAAATGCAAACATTGTTGTTTCACGTTTCACGATTTAAAGTTGCTATTGTTTTAGAAAAGTGATAAGAACGGACCAAATTAACCAGCGTTACATAAATTAAAACTATTATTGATACTTTTAGCCAACTCTACCGACTAGTTTCAGAGAAAACTTAATGGTATGCTAGAACTAATATAAGAAAATGCAAACATGGTTGTTTCACGTTTCACGATTTAAAGTTGCTATTATTTTAGAAAGGTGATAAGAACGGACCAAAGTAACCAGCCTTACATCAAATAAAGCTAATATTGAAAATTTTAGCCAACTCTACCGTCTAGTTTCAGAGAAAACTTAATGGTATGCTAGAACTAATATAAGAAAATGCAAACATGGTTGTTTCACGTTTCACGATTTAAAGTTGCTATTGTTTTAGAAAAGTGATAAGAACGGACCAAATTAACCAGCGTTACATAAAATTAAGCTAATATTGATAATTTTAGTCAACTCTACCGACTAGGTTCAGAGAAAACTTAATGGTATGCTAGAACTAATATAAGAAAATGCAAACATGGTTGTTTCACGTTTCCCGATTTAAAGTTGCTATTATTTTAGAAAAATGATAAGAACGGATCAAAATAACCAGCGTAACATAAAATTAAGCTACCATTGATAATTTTAGCCAACTCTACCGACTAGTTTCAGAAAAACCAGCGTTACATAAAATAAAGCTAATATTGATAGTTTTAGCCAACTCTACCGACTAGTTTCAGAGAAAACTTAATGGTATGCTAGAACTGATATAAGAAAATGCAAACATGGTTGTTTCACGTTTCCCGATTTAAAGTTGATATTACTTTAGAAAAGTGATAAGAACGGACCAAATTAACCAGCGTTATATAAAATTAAGCTAATATTGATAATTTTAGCCAACTCTACGGACTAGTTTCAGAGAAAACTTAATGGTATGCCAGAACTAATATAAGAAAATGCAAACATGGTTGTTTCACGTTTCACGATATAAAGTTGCTATTATTTTAGAAAGGTGATAAGAACGGATCAAATTAACCAGCGTTACATAAAATTAAGCTAATATTGATAATTTTAGCCGACTCTACCGACTAGTTTCAGAGAAAACTTAATGGTATGCTAGAACTAATATAAGAAAATGCAAACATGGTTGTTTCCCGTTTCACGATTTAAAGTTGCTATTATTTTAGAGAGGTGATAAGAACGGATCAAATTAACCAGCGTTACATAAAATTAAGGTAATGTTGATAATTTTGGCCGACTCTACCGACTAGTTTCAGAGAAAACTTAATGGTATGCTAGAACTAATATAAGAAAATGCAAACATGGTTGTTTCCCGTTTCATGATTTAAAGTTGATATTATTTTAGAAAGGTGATAAGAACGTATCAAATTAACCAGTGTTACATAAAATAAAGCTAATATTGATAATTTTAGCCAACCCTACCGACTGGTTTCAGAGAAAACTTAATGGTATGCTAGAACTAATACAAGAAAATGCAAACATGGTTGTTTCACGATTTAAAGTTGCTATTATTTTAGAAAAGTGATAGGAACAGACTAAATTAACCAGGGTTACATAAAATTAAACTAACATTGATAATTTTAGGGAACTCTACCGACTATATTCAGAGAAAACTTAATGCTATGCCTGAACTAATATAAGAAAATGCAAACATTGTTGTTTCACGTTTCACGATATAAAGTTGCTATTATTTTAGAAAAGTGATAAGAACAACTCAAATTAACCAGCGTTACATAAAATTAAGCTAATATTGATAATTTTAGCCAACTCTACCGACTAGTTTCAGAGAAAACTTAATGGTATGCTAGAACTAAGATAAGAAAATGCAAACATGGTTGTTTCACGTTTCACGATATAAAATTGATATCATTTTAGAAAAGTGATAAGAACGGACCAAATTAACCAGCGTTACATAACATAAAGCTAATAGTGATAATTTTAGCGAACTCTACCGAATATTTTCATAGAAAACTTAATGGTATGCTAGAACTAATATAAGAAAATGCAAACATGGTTGTTTCACGTTTCACGATTGAAAGTTGCTATTATTTTAGAAAAGTGATAAGAACGGACCAAATTAACCAGCGTTACATAACATAAAACTAATATTGATAATTTTAGCCAATTCTACCGACTAGTTTCAGAGAAAACTTAATTGTATGCTAGAACTAATATAAGAAAATGCAAACATGGTTGTTTCACGTTTCACGATTTAATGATGCTATTATTTTAGAAAAGTGATAAGAACGGACCAAATTAACCAGCTTTACATAACATGAAACTAATATTGATAATTTTAGCCAACTCTACCGTCTAGTTTCAGAGAAAACTTAATGGTATGCTAGAACTAATATAAGAAAATGCAAACATGGTTGTTTCACGTGTCCCGATTTAAAGTTGCTATTTTTTTAGAAAAATGTTAAGAACGGATCAAATTTACCACCGTTACATAAAATTAAGCTAACATTGATAATTTTAGCCAACTCTACCGACTAGTTTCAGAAAAACCAGCGTTACATAAAATAAAGCTAATCTTGATAGTTTTAGCCAACTCTACCGACTAGTTTCAGAGAAAACTTAATGGTATGCTAGAACTAATATAAGAAAATGCAAACATGGTTGTTTCACGTTTCCCGATTTAAAGTTTCTATTATTTTAGAAAAGTGATAGAACGGACCAAATCAAGCAGCGTTACATACGTTAAAGTAAAACTAATATTGTTAATTTCAGCCAACTCTACCGACTAGTTTCAGAGAATACCTAATGCTATGCCTGAACTAACATAAGAAAATCCAAATATGGTTGTTTCACGTTTCATGATTTAAAGTTGCTATTATTTTAGAAAAGTTATAAGAACAACTCAAATTAACCAGCGTTACATAAAATTAATCTAATATTGATAATTTTAGCAAACTCGACCGACTAGTTTCAGAAAAAACTTAATGCTATGCCTGAACTTATATAAGAAAATGCAAATATGCTTGTTTTACGTTTCACGATTTAAAGTTGCTATTATTTTAGAAAGGTGATAAGAACGGATCAAATTAACCAGCGTTATATAAAATTAAGCTAATATTGATAATTTTAGCCAACTCTACCGACTAGTTTCAGAGAAAACTTAATTTTTATGCCTGAACTAATATAAGAAAATGCAAATATGGTTGTTTTATGTTTCGCGATTTAACGTTGCTATTATTTTAGAAAGGTGCGAATAACGGATCAAATTAACCAGTGTTACATAAAATAAAGCTAATATTGATAATTTTAGCCAACCCTACCGACTAGTTTCAGAAAAAACTTAATGGTATGCTAGAACTAATACAAGAAAATGCAAACATGGTTTTTTCACGATTTAAAGTTTCTACTATTTTAGAAAAGTGATAGGAACAGACTAAATTAACCAGGGTTACATAAATTAAAACTATTATTGATAATTTTAGCCAACTCTACCAACTAGTTTCAGAGAAAACTTAATAGTATGCTAGAACTAATATAAGAAAATGCAAACATGGTTGTTTCACGTTTCACGATTTAAAGTTGCTATTATTTTAGAAAGGTGATAAGAACGGACCAAAGTAACCAGCCTTACATCAAATAAAGCTAATATTGATAATTTTAGCCAACTCTACCGTCTAGTTTCAGAGAAAACTTAATGGTATGCTAGAACTAATATAAGAAAATGCAAACATGGTTGTTTCACGTTTCATGATTTAAAGTGGCTATTATTTTAGAAAGGTGATAAGAACGGATCAAATTAACCAGCCTTACATAAAATAAAGCTAATATTAATAAGTTTAGCTAACTCTACCAACAAGTTTCAGACAAAACTTAATGGTATGCTAGAACTAGTATAAGAAAATGCAAACATTGTTGTTTCACGTTTCACGATTTAAAGTTGCTATTGTTTTAGAAAAGTGATAAGAACGGACCAAATTAACCAGCGTTACATAAATTAAAACTATTATTGATACTTTTAGCCAACTCTACCGACTAGTTTCAGAGAAAACTTAATGGTATGCTAGAACTAATATAAGAAAATGCAAACATGGTTGTTTCACGTTTCACGATTTAAAGTTGCTATTATTTTAGAAAGGTGATAAGAACGGACCAAAGTAACCAGCCTTACATCAAATAAAGCTAATATTGATAATTTCAGCCAACTCTACCGTCTAGTTTCAGAGAAAACTTAATGGTATGCTAGAACTAATATAAGAAAATGCAAACATGGTTGTTTCACGTTTCACGATTTAAAGTTGCTATTGTTTTAGAAAAGTGATAAGAACGGACCAAATTAACCAGCGTTACATAAAATTAAGCTAATATTGATAATTTTAGTCAACTCTACCGACTAGCTTCAGAGAAAACTTAATGGTATGTTAGAACTAATATAAGAAAATGCAAACATGGTTGTTTCACGTTTCCCGATTTAAAGTTGCTATTATTTTAGAAAAATGATAAGAACGGATCAAAATAACCAGCGTAACATAAAATTAAGCTACCATTGATAATTTTAGCCAACTCTACCGACTAGTTTCAGAAAAACCAGCGTTACATAAAATAAAGCTAATATTGATAGTTTTAGCCAACTCTACCGACTAGTTTCAGAGAAAACTTAATGGTATGCTAGAACTGATATAAGAAAATGCAAACATGGTTGTTTCACGTTTCCCGATTTAAAGTTGATATTACTTTAGAAGAGTGATAAGAACGGACCAAATTAACCAGCGTTATATAAAATTAAGCTAATATTGATAATTTTAGCCAACTCTACGGACTAGTTTCAGAGAAAACTTAATGGTATGCCAGAACTAATATAAGAAAATGCAAACATGGTTGTTTCACGTTTCACGATATAAAGTTGCTATTATTTTAGAAAAGTGATAAGAACGGACCAAATTAACCAGCGTTACATAAAATTAAGCTAACATTGATAATTTTAGCCAACTATAGGGACTAGTTTCAGAGAAAACTTAATGGTATGCTAGAACTAATATAAGAAAATGCAAACATGGTTGTTTCACGTTTCACGATTTAAAGTTGCTATTATTTTAGAAAAGTGATAAGAACGGATCAAATTAACCAGCGTTACATAAAATTAAGCTAATATTGATAATTTTAGCCGACTCTACCGACTAGTTTCAGAGAAAACTTAATGGTATGCTAGAACTAATATAAGAAAATGCAAACATGGTTGTTTCCCGTTTCACGATTTAAAGTTGCTATTATTTTAGAGAGGTGATAAGAACGGATCAAATTAACCAGCGTTACATAAAATTAAGGTAATGTTGATAATTTTAGCCGACTCTACCGACTAGTTTCAGAGAAAACTTAATGGTATGCTAGAACTAATATAAGAAAATGCAAACATGGTTGTTTCCCGTTTCATGATTTAAAGTTGATATTATTTTAGAAAAGTGATAAGAACAGACTAAATTAACCAGCGTTACATAAAATTAAGCTAATATTGATAATTTTAGCCAACTCTACCGACTAGTTTCAGAGAAAACTTAATGGTATGCTAGAACTAAGATAAGAAAATGCAAACATGGTTGTTTCACGTTTCACGATATAAAATTGATATCATTTTAGAAAAGTGATAAGAACGGACCAAATTAACCAGCGTTACATAACATAAAGCTAATAGTGATAATTTTAGCGAACTCTACCGAATATTTTCAGAGAAAACTTAATGGTATGCTAGAACTAATATAAGAAAATGCAAACATGGTTGTTTCACGTTTCACGATTGAAAGTTGCTATTAATTTAGAAAAGTGATAAAAAGCGATCAAATTAACCAGGGTTACATAAAATTAACATAATATTGATAATTTTAGCCAACCCTACCGACTAGTTTCAGATAAAACTTAATAGTATGCTAGAACTAATATAAGAAAATGCAAACATGGTTGTTTCACGTTTCACGATTTAAAGTTGCTATTATTTTAGAAAGGTGATAAGAATGGACCAAAGTAACCGGCCTTACATCAAATAAAGCTAATATTGATAATCTTAGCCAACTCTACCGTCTAGTTTCAGAGAAAACTTAATGGTATGCTAGAACTAATATAAGAAAATGCAAACATGGTTGTTTCACGTTTCATGATTTAAAGTGGCTATTATTTTAGAAAGGTGATAAGAACGGATCAAATTAACCAGCGTTACATAAAATGAAGCTAATATTAATAATTTTAGCCAACTCTACCAACAAGTTTCAGAGAAAACTTAATGGTATGCTAGGACTAATATAAGAAAATGCAAACATTGTTGTTTCACGTTTCACGATTTAAAGTTGCTATTATTTTAGAAAAGTGATAAGAACGGACCAAATTAACCAGCGTTACATAACATAAAACTAATATTGATAATTTTAGCCAATTCTACCGACTAGTTTCAGAGAAAACTTAATTGTATGCTAGAACTAATATAAGAAAATGCAAACATGGTTGTTTCACGTTTCACGATTTAATGATGCTATTATTTTAGAAAAGTGATAAGAACGGACCAAATTAAGCAGCTTTACATAACATGAAACTAATATTGATAATTTTAGCCAACTCTACCGTCTAGTTTCAGAGAAAACTTAATGGTATGCTAGAACTAATATAAGAAAATGCAAACATGGTTGTTTCACGTGTCCCGATTTAAAGTTGCTATTATTTTAGAAAAATGATAAGAACGGATCAAATTTACCACCGTTACATAAAATTAAGCTAACATTGATAATTTTAGCCAACTCTACCGACTAGTTTCAGAAAAAACTTAATGGTATGCTAGAACTAATACAAGAAAATGCAAACATGGTTTTTTCACGATTTAAAGTTTCTACTATTTTAGAAAAGTGATAGGAACAGACTAAATTATCCAGGGTTACATAAAATTAAACTAACATTGATAATTTTAGGGAACTCTACTGACTAGTTTCAGAGAAAACTTAATGCTATGCCTGAACTAATATAAGAAAATGCAAACATTGTTGTTTCACGTTTCACGATTTAAAGTTGCTATTATTTTAGAACAGTTATAAGAACAACTCAAATTAACCAGCGTTACATAAAATTAAGCTAATATTGATAATTTTAGCCAACTCTACCTACTATTTTCAGAGAAAACTTAATGGTATGCTAGAACTAAGATAAGAAAATGCAAACGTGGTTGTTTCACGTTTCACGATATAAAATTGATATCATTTTAGAAAAGTGATAAGAACGGACCAAATTAACCAGCGTTACATAAAATAAAACTAATATTGATAATTTTAGCGAACTCTACCGAATATTTTCTGAGAAAACTTAATGGTATGCTAGAACTAATATAAGAAAATGCAAACATGGTTGTTTCACGTTTCACGATTGAAAGTTGCTATTATTTTAGAAAAGTGATAAAAACCGATCAAATTAACAAGGGTTACATAAAATTAAGATAATATTGATAATTTTAGCCAACCCTAGCGACTAGTTTCAGAGAAAACTTAATGGTATGCTAGAACTAATATAAGAAAATGCAAACATGGTTGTTTCACGTTTCACGATTTAAAGTTGCTATTATTTTAGAAAAGTGATAAGAACGGACCAAATGAACCAGGGTTTCATAAAATTAAGCTAACATTGATAGTTTTAGCCAACTCTACCGACTAGTTTCAGAGAAAACTTAATGGTATGCTAGAACTAATATAAGAAAATGCAAACATGGTTGTTTCATGTTTCACGATTTAAAGTTGCTATTATTTTAGAAAGGTGATAAGAACGGATCAAATTAACCAACGTTACATACAACGAAGCTAATATTGATAATTTTAGCCAACTCTACCGACTAGTTTCAGAGAAAACTTAATGGTATGCTAGAACTAATATAAGAAAATGCAAACATGGTTGTTTCACGTTTCACGCTTTAAAGTGGCTATTATTTTAGAAAGGTGATAAGAACGGATCAAATTAACCAGCGGTACATAAAATAAAGCTAATATTAATAATTTTAGCCAACTCTACCTACAAGTTTCAGAGAAAACTTAATGGTATGCTAGAATTAATATAAGAAAATGCAAACATTGTTGTTTCACGTTTCACGATTTAAAGTTGCTATTGTTTTAGAAAAGTGATAAGAACGGACCAAATTAACCAGCGTTACATAAATTAAAACTATTATTGATAATTTTAGCCAACTCTACCGACTAGTTTCAGAGAAAACTTAATAGTATGCTAGAACTAATATAAGAAAATGCAAACATGGTTGTTTCACGTTTTACGATTTAATGATGCTATTATTTTAGAAAAGTGATAAGAACGGACCAAATCAAGCAGCGTTACATACGTTAAAGTAAAACTAATATTGTTAATTTCAGCCAACTCTACCGACTAGTTTCAGAGAAAACTTAATGCTATGCTAGAACTAATATAAGAAAATGCAAACAGGGTTGTTTCACGTTTAACGATTTAAAGTTGCTATTATTTTAGAAAGGTGATAAAAACGGACCAAAGTAACCAGCGTTACATAAAATAAAGCTAATCTTGATAGTTTTAGCCAACTCTACCGACTAGTTTCAGAGAAAACTTAATGGTATGCTAGAACTAATATAAGAAAATGCAAACATGGTTGTTTCACGTTTCCCGATTTAAAGTTGCTATTATTTTAGAAAAGTGATAAGAACGGACCAAATTAACCAGCGTTACATAAAATAAAACTAATATTGATAATTTTAGTCAACTCTACCGACTAGGTTCAGAGAAAACTTAATGGTATGCTAGAACTAATATAAGAAAATGCAAACATTGTTGTTTCACGTTTCACGATTTGAAGTTGCTATTATTTTAGAAAAGTTATAAGAACGGACCAAATTAACCAGCGTTACATAAAATAAAGCTAATATAGATAATTTTAGCCAACTCTACCGACTAGTTTCAGAGAAAACTTAATGGTATGCTAGAACTAATATAAGAAAAGGCAAACATGGTTGTTTCACGTTTCACGATTTAAAGTTTCTATTATTTTAGAAAAGTGATAGAACGGACCAAATTAACCAGCGTTACATACGTTAAAGTAAAACTAATATTGTTAATTTCAGCCAACTCTACCGACTAGTTTCAGAGAATACTTAATGCTATGCCTGAACTAACATAAGAAAATCCAAATATGGTTGTTTCACGTTTCACGATTTAAAGTTGCTATTATTTTAGAAAAGTTATAAGAACGGATCAAATTAACCAGCGTTACATAAAATTAAGCTAATATTGATAATTTTAGTCAACTCTACCGACTAGGTTCAGAGAAAACTTAATGGTATGCTAGAACTAATATAAGAAAATGCAAACATGGTTGTTTCACGTTTCCCGATTTAAAGTTGCTATTATTTTAGAAAAATGATAAAAACAGACTAAATTAACCAGGGTAACATAAAATTAAACTAACATTGATAATTTTAGGGAACTCTACCGACTAGTTTCAGAGAAAACTTAATGCTATGCCTGAACTAATATAAGAAAATGCAAACATTGTTGTTTCACGTTTCACGATTTAAAGTTGCTATTATTTTAGAAAAGTTAAAAGAACAACTCAAATTAACCAGCGTTACATAAAATTAAGGTAATATTGATAATTTTAGCCAACTCTACCGACTAGTTTCAGAGAAAACTTAATGGTATGCTAGAACTAATATAAGAAAATGCAAACATTGTTGTTTCACGTTTTACGATTTAAAGTTGCTATTATTTTAGAAAAGTGATAAGAACGGATCAAATTAACCAGGGTTACATAAAATAAAGCTAATATTAATAAGTTTAGCCAACTCTACCAACAAGTTTCAGAGAAAACTTAATGGTATGCTAGAACTAATATAAGAAAATGCAAACATTGTTGTTTCACGTTTCACGATTTAAAGTTTCTATTGTTTTAGAAAAGTGATAAGAACGGAACAAATTAACCAGCGTTTCATAAAATTAAGCTAATATTGATAATTTTAGCCAATTCTACCGACTAGTTTCAGAGAACACTTAATGGTATGCTAGAACTAATATAAGAAAATGCAAATATGGTTGTTTCACGTTTCCCGAATTAAAGTTGCTATTATTTTAGAAAAGTGATAAGAACAGACTAAATTAACCAGGGTTACATAAAATTAAACTAACATTGATAATTTTAGGGAACTCTACCGACTAGTTTCAGAGAAAACTTAATGCTATGCCTGAACTAATATAAGAAAATGCAAACATTGTTGTTTCACGTTTCACGATTTAAAGTTGCTATTATTTTAGAAAAGTTATAAGAACAACTCAAATTAACCAGCGTTACATAAAATTAAGGTAATATTGATAATTTTAGCCAACTCTACCGACTAGTTTCAGAAAAAACTTAATGGTATGCTAGAACTAAGATAAGAAAATGCAAATATGGTTGTTTCACGTTTCACGATATAAAGTTGATATCATTTTAGAAAAGTGATAAGAACGGATCAAATTAACCAACGTTACATAAAACGAAGCTAATATTGATAATTTTAGCCAACTCTACCGACTAGTTTCAGAGAAAACTTAATGGTATGCTAGAACTAATATAAGAAAATGCAAACATGGTTGTTTTACGTTTCACGATATAAAGTTGCTATTATTTTAGAAAGGTGATAAGAACGGACCAAATTAACCAGCGTTACATAAAATTAAGCTAATATTGATAATTTTAGCCAACCCTACCGACTAGTTTCAGAGAAAACTTAATGGTATGCTAGAACTAATATAAGAAAATGCAAACATGGTTGTTTCACGTTTCACGATATAAAGTTGCTATTATTTTAGAAAAGTGATAAGAACAGACCAAATGAACCAGCGTTTCATAAAATTAAGCTAACATTGATAATTTTAGCCAACTCTATGGACTAGTTTCAGAGAAAACTTAATGGTATGCTAGAACTAATATAAGAAAATGCGAACACGGTTGTTATAGGTTTCACGATTTAAAGTTGCTATTATTTTAGAAAAGTGATAAGAACGGACCAAATTAACCAGCGTTACATAAAATTAAGCTAACATTGATAATTTTAGCCAACTCTACCGACTAGTTTCAGAGAACACTTAATGGTATGCTAGAACTAATATAAGAAAATGCAAACATTGTTGTTTCACGTTTTACGTTTTAAAGTTGCTATTATTTTAAAAAAGTGATAAGAACGGATCAAATTAACCAGCGTTACATAAAATTAAGCTAATATTGATAATTTTAGCCAACTCTACCGACTAGTTTCAGAGAAAACTTAATGGTATGCTAGAAGAACTAATATAAGAAAATGCAAACATGGTTGTTCCACGTTTCACGATTTAAAGTTGCTATTATTTTAGAAAAGTGATAGAACGGACCAAATTAACCAGCGTTACATAATATTAAGCTAACATTTATAATTTTAGCCAACTTTACCGACTAGTTTCAGAGAAAACTTAATGGTATGCTAGAACTAAAATAAGAAAATGCAAACATGGTTGTTTCACGTTTCCCGAATTAAAGTTGCTATTATTTTAGAAAAGTGATATGAACGGACCAAATTAACCAGCGTTACACAATATAAAGCTAATATTGATAATTTTAGACAACTCTACGGACTAGTTTCAGAGAAAACTTAATGGTATGTTAGAACTAATATAAGTAAATGCAAACATGGTTGTTTCATGTTTCACGATTTAAAGTTGCTATTATTTTAGAAAGGTGATAAGAACGGATCAAATTAACCAACGTTACATAAAACGAAGCTAATATTAATAATTTTAGCCAACTCTACCGACTAGTTTCAGAGAAAACTTAATGGTATGCTAGAACTAATATAAGAAAATGCAAACATGGTTGTTACACGTTTCACGATATAAAGTTGCTATTATTTTAGAAAAGTGATAAGAACGGACCAAATTAACCAGCGTTATATAAAATTAAGCTAATATTGATACTTTTAGCCAACTCTACCGAATAGTTTCAGAGAAAACTTAATGTTATGCTAGAACTAATATAAGAAAATTCAAACATTCTTGTTTCACTTTCACGATATAAAGTTGCTATTATTTTAGAAAAGTGATAAGAACGTACCAAATTAACCAGCGTTACATAAAATTAAGCTAATATTGATAATTTTAGCCAACTATAGGAACTGGTTTCAGAGAAAACTTAATGGTATGCTAGAACTAATATAAGAAAATGCAAACATGGTTGTTTCACGTTTCACGATTTAAAGTTGCTATTATTTTAGAAAAGTGATAAGAACGGACCAAATTAAACAGCGTTACATAAAATTAAGCTAACATTAATAATTTTAGCCAACTCTACCGACTAGTTTCAGAGAACACTTAATGGTATGCTAGAACTAATATAAGAAAATGCAAACATGGTTGTTTCACGTTTCACGATTTAAAGTTGCTATTATTTTAGAAACGAGATAAGAACGGATCAAATTTACCAGCGTTACATAAAATGAAGCTAATATTGATAATTTTAGCCAACTCTACCGACTAGTTTCAGAGAACACTTAATGGTATGCTAGAACTAATATAAGAAAATGCAAACATTGTTGTTTCACGTTTCACGATTTAAAGTTGCTATTATTTTAAAAAAGTGATAAGAACGGATCAAATTAACCAGCGTTACATAAAATAAGGCTAATATTGTTAATTTTAGCCAACTCAACCGATTAGTTTCAGAGAAAACTTAATGGTATGCTAGAAAAACTAATATAAGAAAATGCAAACATGGTTGTTCCACGTTTCACGATTTAAAGTTGATATCATTTTAGAAAAGTGATAGAACGGACCAAATTAACCAGCGTTACATAAAATTAAGCTAACATTTATAATTTCAGCCAACTTTACCGACTAGTTTCAGAGAAAACTTAATGGTATGCTAGAACTAATATAAGAAAATGCAAACATGGTTGTTTTACGTTTAACGATTTAAAGTTGCTATTATTTTAGAAAGGTGATAAGAACGGACCAAAGTACCCAGCCTTACATCAAATAAAGCTAATATTGATAATTTTAGCCAACTCTAACGACTAGTTTCAGAGAAAACTTAATGGTATGCTAGAACTAATATAAGAAAATGCAAACATGGTTGTTTCACGTTTCACGATATAAAGTTGCTATTATTTTAGAAAAGTGATAAGAACAGACCAAATGAACCAGCGTTTCATAAAATTAAGCTAACATTGATAATTTTAGCCAACTCTATGGACTAGTTTCAGAGAAAACTTAATGGTATGCTAGAACTAATATAAGAAAATGCGAACACGGTTGTTATAGGTTTCACGATTTAAAGTTGCTATTATTTTAGAAAAGTGATAAGAACGGACCAAATTAACCAGCGTTACATAAAATTAAGCTAATATTGATAATTTTAGCGAACTCTACCGACTAGTTTCAGAGAAAACTTAATGGTATGCTAGAAGAACTAATATATGAAAATGCAAACATGGTTGTTCCACGTTTCACGATTTAAAGTTGCTATTATTTTAGAAAAGTGATAGAACGGACCAAATTAACCAGCGTTACATAAAATTAAGCTAACATTTATAATTTTAGCCAACTTTACCGACTAGTTTCAGAGAAAACTTAATGGTATGCTAGAACTAAAATAAGAAAATGCAAACATGGTTGTTTCACGTTTCCCGAATTAAAGTTGCTATTATTTTAGAAAAGTGATATGAACGGACCAAATTAACCAGCGTTACACAAAATAAAGCTAATATTGATAATTTTAGACAACTCTACGGACTAGTTTCAGAGAAAACTTAATGGTATGTTAGAACTAATATAAGTAAATGCAAACATGGTTGTTTCATGTTTCAAGATTTAAAGTTGCTATTATTTTAGAAAGGTGATAAGAACGGATCAAATTAACCAACGTTACATAAAACGAAGCTAATATTAATAATTTTAGCCAACTCTACCGACTAGTTTCAGAGAAAACTTAATGGTATGCTAGAACTAATATAAGAAAATGCAAACATGGTTGTTACACGTTTCACGATATAAAGTTGCTATTATTTTAGAAAAGTGATAAGAACGGACCAAATTAACCAGCGTTATATAAAATTAAGCTAATATTGATACTTTTAGCCAACTCTACCGAATAGTTTCAGAGAAAACTTAATGTTATGCTAGAACTAATATAAGAAAATTCAAACATTCTTGTTTCACGTTTCACGATATAAAGTTGCTATTATTTTAGAAAAGTGATAAGAACGTACCAAATTAACCAGCGTTACATAAAATTAAGCTAATATTGATAATTTTAGCCAACTATAGGAACTAGTTTCAGAGAAAACTTAATGGTATGCTAGAACTAATATAAGAAAATGCAAACATGGTTGTTTCACGTTTCACGATTTAAAGTTGCTATTATTTTAGAAAAGTGATAAGAACGGACCAAATTAAACAGCGTTACATAAAATTAAGCTAACATTAATAATTTTAGCCAACTCTACCGACTAGTTTCAGAGAACACTTAATGGTATGCTAGAACTAATATAAGAAAATGCAAACATGGTTGTTCCACGTTTCGCGATTTAAAGTTGCTATTATTTTGGAAAGGTGATATAAACGGACCAAATTAACCAGCGTTCCAAAAAAATTAAGCTAACATTGAAAATTTTTGCCAACTCTACCGACTAGTTTCAGAGAAAACTTAATGCTATGCCTGAACTAATATAAGAAAATGCAAATATGGTTGTTTTACGTTTCACGATTTAAAGTTGCTATTATTTTAGAAAGGTGATAAGAACGGATCAAATTAACCAGCGTTACATAAAATTAAGCTAATATTGATAATTTTAGCCAACTCTACCGACTAGTTTAGGAAAAAACTTAATTTTTATGCCTGAACTGATATAAGAAAATGCAAATATAGTTGTTTTATGTTTCGCGATTTAAAGTTGCTATTATTTTAGAAAGGTGCGAATAACGGATCAAATTAACCAGCGTTACATAAAATTAAGCTAATATTGATAATTTTAGCCAACTCTACCGACTAGTTTCAGAGAAAACTTAATGGTATGCTAGAACTAAGATAAGAAAATGCAAACATTGTTGTTTCACGTTTCACGATATAAAGTTGATATCATTTTAGAAAAGTGATAAGAACCAACCAAATTACCCACCGTTACATAAAATAAAGCTAATATTGTTAATTTCAGCCAACTCTACCGACTAGTTTCAGAGAAAACTTAATGGTATGCTAGAACTAATATAAGAAAATGCAAACATGGTTGTTTTACGTTTAACGATTTAAAGTTGCTATTATTTTAGAAAGGTGATAAGAACGGACCAAAGTAACCAGCCTTACATCAAATAAAGCTAATATTGATAATGTTAGCCAACTCTAACGACTAGTTTCAGAGAAAACTTAATGGTATGCTAGAACTAATATAAGAAAATACAAACATTGTTGTTTCACGTTTCACGATTTGAAGTTGCTATTATTTTAGAAAAGTGATAAGAACGGACCAAATTAACCAGCGTTACATCAAATAAAGCTAATATTGTTAATTTTAGCCAACTCTACCGTCTAGTTTCAGAGAAAACTTAATGGTATGCTAGAACTAATATAAGAAAATGCAAACATGGTTGTTTCACGTTTAACGATTTAAAGTTGCTATTATTTTAGAATGGTGATAAGAACGGAGCAAAGTAACCAGCCTTACATCAAATAAAGCTAATATTGATAATTTTAGCCAACTCTACCGTCTAGTGTCAGAGAAAACTTAATGGTATATTTTTTTTTTTTTTTTTTTTTTTTTTTTTTTTTTTTTTTGGTGGGAGGGGAAATCCATTTACGGACGGAGTGTCGGACTCCCGCCAACTAAGTTGACGTCCTACCGACTTAAACCCCTCCCTGTGGGTTGGAGTTGTTACGTAAACCGCTCCGTGTACTGCGACCCATTGGATCTATTGTACTCCCTGAAAATATAATAATAAAATAAAAATAAAGTTCATGTCACTGACCACTACACTTTAAATTTTAAATTTAATTCCACTATAAAATTTAGCAGACTGTCAAAGATATCTTCGTTATCGTCTTGACCCCTACGTCTGTGCAGAATTGCCTATGTCTTTTATCTCTCAGAGCGTCACATTCGAAGAGTATATGTGTCGACGTCTCCTTCTCTGTTTTACAGAATCTGCATACTTCTGATATGGACTTACGGGTTTTATAAAGATAGCTATTAAACGGTCCGTGCCCTGAGGCATACCACGATAGCTGCCTCAGTTCCTCCCGTTTCCTATCCCTTGCAGTTTCCAGCCCGGTGAAATTTTGACTAAAAAACCGTTTCGTGTTTGTTAGTCCTGGTAAGGAAAACCAATATTGTTCCCTTTCCCTCGCCTTCCAGGCATTTATGGCCGTTTTGATGAAGCAGGTGGAGTTTACGATGGCGGGTTCTGGTCCCACAAATGTGGCCCGTGCTGCCGCCCTCGTCAGGTAACTGGCCTCTTTATTACCTCTGCTTCCTGTAGTGTGAGGAGCCCTTATTATTACTAATTTATTTTCCTGGGCCACCCTGTTGAGATTTTTATGACAGCCATATATTAGCTTTGATTTGAACACTGGTCCTTCCAGCGCCCTAATTGCCGCCTGATTCTCTGATATAATATATATCTCATTATGTTTGTATCCCCGGCGGAGGCATTCCATTGCACCCATCTCGATGGCACACGCCGCCGCCTGGAATGTCGTGTTATATTTACTGAGGGTCTGACTATGTTTAAACCTTGGTCCAACCATGCCAGTTCTCGCTCCTGCGGGCCCCGTGCTGCCCTCCGTGTGCCATACAACCGCATGGCATGGCATGGCAGCAATTTTTTTCTCGGCTGCGCTCCCGTCTAGGGAGCAGGTTTCATAGAGCTTTTTGCACTCCACAACCTTGATCATATTATCCGAGAATTCCAGAAGGTCTTCCTCCAGGTTTATTCTCTTTAGAATAGATGCATGTCCAAGACTTGACGCCTTGAACCGGTCTAGGGTTCTTAGCCCACATGCCCGTGCCATTGCTGTTGCCTGGATATGGATATGTATCGGATCCAGTCCTAGAAGTTTTTCTAAAGCTACCGTAGGACAACTTCGGATTGCCCCGGTCGCGCATGCGCAAATTGCTCTTTGCAGCTTATTTAGAGACCCCAACGTCTCCTTTTGATTTATTTTTGGCCACCACACCAGGGCCGCATAACAAGTGATTGGCCTTATGATGGAGGTATATAGCCATACCATCATTTTCGGACTCAGGCCCCATGTCTTTCCAATCATTTGTCTGCAGGCATGAAATGCCCTGTATGCCTTGTTTAACATATATTTGATGTGTGGGTTCCATGTTAATCTCGTATCTAGTATGACACCCAAATACTTAACCTCCTTGGCCATCTGTATAGGGCTCCCATCCATGGTAGGTACCCCGTATTTCAGTTTTGTTTTCCTCGTGAAGAGTAGACAGTGAGTTTTCTTTGGGTTGACCTTTAGTCCCACCTCTCTGCACCAGCCTTGTACCACATTCAATCCCTGCTGCATTCTTTCTGCAACTGTGGTTTCATATTTGCCTTTGACCATTAAAACTATGTCGTCGGCGTATCCCACGCACATTATGTGTTCTTCCCTAATTCTGAGCAGGAGTTCATCCACCACCAGTAGCCACATTAGTGGCGAGAGAACCCCGCCCTGCGGGCATCCCACAGTGGGCCTAAAACTTATACAGGCATCACCCAATCTTGCCTTGACTTTCCTTTCTTGTAGCATGTGCGTCATCCAGCCAACTATAGCAGGACTAATGCCCCTTCCTATAGCTGCCCTCTTTAGCACCCTGAAGTTTGTATTATCAAAGGCTCCCTGCACATCACAGAAGGTGCACATCAGTAATTGTTTGTCAACCAGAGTGCCCTCTACTTCACTGACTATATTGTGTAGGGCAGTCTCGGTCGATTTTCCTGCCTGATAGGCATGTTGCTCTGCCGCCAACGGCTGCCCTGTCAGTACAGTATTTCTTATGTAGTTGTCTATCACCTTTTCCAACGTTTTAAGGAAAAATTATGTGAAACTTATAGGTCTATATGCCTTTGTCTCTGAAGCGTTTTGTTTGCCGGCCTTTGGGAATATATCCCAAATCCTCCAAATCCTCCACACTATGGGAATATATTCTAGAGCCAGGCTAGCTCTGAAGAGTTCTACTATTGTCGCCATTAGACGATCTTGGGATCTTTGTAGAAAAATGGGATAAATTCCATCAGGTCCCGGGGATTTGAATGGCTCGAATGAGTTTATGGCCCATCTTACTGCCTCAACCGTGCATATTTCTTTACTGGTCTGATATGCCCGGTTTTTGACAATCGGCCAGCTATCCCCTGTGGTGACTTGTTCGTCCTTTTGCTGCACTTCTGGGTTGTGTATTACACATCCCGGGAAGTGCACCTCTATTAAGTTTTTAAGGGATCCCTCCCCATTTGTGGACATAATTCCTCCCCCTGATCGAATAGATCCTAGGGGATTCTTGTGGTCCATAGCTAGCGCCTTCTGAACTCGACACGCCTCTGGGAGTGTGTCAATTTTTACGCAGAAGTCGTTCCAGCTTTTCCTCTTAGACCTTCTTAGCTCTCTGTTAAATTTCGTTAGGGGTTTGCGATAAGCCTCCCAGTCGTTTTCTCTTTTGGCCCTGTTAAAGTTGTCCCGGGCCTTTTTCCTTAGTTTGGAGAGCTTTGTGTTCCACCATGGTACATCGCGCCTTGATTTAATTGTTTTTAATTCAGAGCTACTTATATAGGCTTCTTGTATATCTTCTATAATTCTTGTGGCCGAATTATCTAATTCCTCCACAGTTTTAATATTTTTTGGTTGAAAGTCTAACCTGTGATTCAGGGTATCGTTAAAGAGATCCCATTTAATATTTTTTGGGCTTCTGATTTGTGCCTCCCTCACTTCTGGAATGCATAAGTCAAATCGGATAAACCTGTGGTCTGATAAAGAGGCCTCTTTGGACACCTGCCATTTTAAGATCAGGTGACTTGATGCTACATCAGACAATGTTACATCTAGCACCTCTCTCCTGACCGATGTCACAAAAGTAGCCTCGTTTCCTTTGTTATTTATGATTAAATTGTTGGCAATACAAAAATCAAAAAGGTACTCACCCCTCGGGTTGGTGTTTGTACTGCCCCATGTTATATGGTGCGCATTTGCATCGCATCCTATAATGTATTTTGCTTTGTGGTGCTGGCAGTATGCCACAAAGCTTTGTGTTTCTTTTGGGGGGGCTTCTTTTTCATCTCCCGGGAAATAGCAGGAGGCAAAATTTATGATGTGCGTTTTGCCTCCTAACTTTTTCATGGGGACAGCGATTGCTGTGATGTCCCTGGAAATAAATTCATTTATAGAAAAAATATTTAATTTGGGATTGCATAATATTGCAGTCCTTGGTGCTTCTGTATCCGGTTTGTATATTACTGTACCTGATTTTCCCCTTGGGAGACCTAGAACCTTCCCTTTGCAAACGTACGGTTCCTGTATTAACACCAGGTCCCATGCTTTTTCCTTAAATAGTTTGCAAAGGTTGGCTGTGGCCGCCTTGGATTTGTGCAGGTTGATCTGCACAACCTTGAAAGGACGGCCTGCCATTTGGTCCTCACGTGCTGCCTCTCCTCGGCGCCCGTCCATGCTTTTTTTGGACCTTGCCGTGTTGATTTATTTTGAAGTTTTGCAAACTCGGTCGCCTTTGGGGACATTCGTTTTTGAAGGAACTTTTGGGATGGGATAAAGTATGGGATCACTGGATGCTGTGGATGGGGAAGGATTGGGTATGCTAGAACTAATATAAGAAAATGCAAACATGGTTGTTTCACGTTTCCCGATTTAAAGTTGCTACTATTTTAGAAAAATGATAAGAACGGATCAAAATAACCAGCGTTACATAAAATTAAGCTAACATTGATAATTTTAGCCAACTCTACCGACTAGTTTCAGAAAAACCAGCGTTACATAAAATAAAGCTAATATTGATAGTTTTATCCAACTCTAACGACTAGTTTCAGAGAAAACTTAATGGTATGCTAGAACTAATATAAGAAAATGCAAACATGGTTGTTTCACGTTTCCCGATTTAAAGTTGCTATTATTTTAGAAAAGTGATAAGAACGGACCAAATTAACCAGCGTTACATAAAATAAAGCTAATATTGATAATTTTAGTCAACTCTACCGACTAGGTTCAGAGAAAACTTAATGGTATGCTAGAACTAATATAAGAAAATGCAAACATTGTTGTTTCACGTTTCACGATTTGAAGTTGCTATTATTTTAGAAAAGTGATAAGAACGGACCAAATTAACCAACGTTACATAAAATAAAGCTAATATTGATAATTTTAGCCAACTCTACCGACTAGTTTCAGAGAAAACTTAATGGTATGCTAGAACTAATATAAGAAAATGCAAACCTGGTTGTTTCACGTTACACGATTTAAAGTTTCTATTATTTTAGAAAAGTGATAGAACGGACCAAATCAAGCAGCGTTACATACGTTAAAGTAAAACTAATATTGTTAATTTCAGCCAACTCTACCGACTAGTTTCAGAGAATACTTAATGCTATGCCTGAACTAACATAAGAAAATCCAAATATGGTTGTTTCACGTTTCACGATTCAAAGTTGCTATTATTATAGAAAAGTTATAAGAACGGATCAATTTAACCAGCGTTACATAAAATTAAGCTAATATTGATAATTTTAGCCAACTCTACCTACTAGTTTCAGAGAAAACTTAATGGTATGCCTGAACTAATATAAGAAAATGCAAATATGGTTGTTTTACGTTTCACGATATAAAGTTGCTATTATTTTAGAAAAGTGATAAGAACGGACCAAATTAACCAGCGTTACATAAAATAAAGCTGATATTGATAATTTTAGCCAACACTACCGACTAGTTTCACAGAAAACTTAATGGTTTGCTAGAACTAATATAAGAAAATCCAAACGTGCTTGTTTCACGCTTCCCGATTGCTATTATGTTGCTATTATTTTAGAAAGGTGATAAGAACAGACCAAATTAACCAGCGTTACATAAAATAAAGCTAATATTGATAATTTTAGCCAACTCTACCGACTAGTTTCAGAGAAAACTTAATGGTATGCTAGAACTAATATAAGAAAATGCAAACATGGTTGTTTCACGTTTAACGATTTAAAGTTGCTATTATTTTAGAAAAGTGATAAGAACGGACCAAATTAACCAGCGTTACATAAAATAAAGCTAATATTGATAATTTTAGTCAACTCTACCGACTAGGTTCAGAGAAAACTTAATGGTATGCTAGAACTAATATAAGAAAATACAAACATTGTTGTTTCACGTTTCACGATTTGAAGTTGCTATTATTTTAGAAAAGTGATAAGAACGGACCAAATTAACCAACGTTACATAAAATAAAGCTAATATTGATAATTTTAGCCAACTCTACCGACTAGTTTCAGAGAAAACTTAATGGTATGCTAGAACTAATATAAGAAAATGCAAACATGGTTGTTTCACGTTTAACGATTTAAAGTTGCTATTATTTTAGAAAGGTGATAAGAACGGAGCAAAGTAACCAGCCTTACATCAAATAAAGCTAATATTGATAATTTTAGCCAACTCTACCGTCTAGTGTCAGAGAAAACTTAATGGTATTTTTTTTTTTTTTTTTTGGTGGGAGGGGAAATCCATTTACGGACGGAGTGTCGGACTCCCGCCAACTAAGTTGACGTCCTACCGACTAAAACCCCTCCCTGTGGGTTGGAGTAGTTACGTAAACCGCTCCGTGTACTGCGACCCATTGGATCTATTGTACTCCCTGAAAATATAATAATAAAATAAAAATAAAGTTCATGTCACTGACCACTACACTTTAAATTTTAAATTTAATTCCACTATAAAATTTAGCAGACTGTCAAGAGATATCTTCGTTATCGTCTTGACCCCTACGTCTGTGCAGAATTGCCTATGTCTTTTATCTCTCAGAGCGTCACATTCGAAGAGTATATGTGTCGACGTCTCCTTCTCTGTTTTACAGAATCTGCATACTTCTGATATGGACTTACGGGTTTTATAAAGATAGCTATTAAACGGTCCGTGCCCTGAGGCATACCACGATAGCTGCCTCAGTTCCTCCCGTTTCCTATCCCTTGCAGTTTCCAGCCCGGTGAAATTTTGACTAAAAAACCGTTTCGTGTTTGTTAGTCCTGGTAAGGAAAACCAATATTGTTCCCTTTCCCTCGCCTTCCAGGCATTTATGGCCGTTTTGATGAAGCAGGTGGAGTTTACGATGGCGGGTTCTGGTCCCACAAATGTGGCCCGTGCTGCCGCCCTCGTCAGGTAACTGGCCTCTTTATTACCTCTGCTTCCTGTAGTGTGAGGAGCCCTTATTATTACTAATTTATTTTCCTGGGCCACCCTGTTGAGATTTTTATGACAGCCATATATTAGCTTTGATTTGAACACTGGTCCTTCCAGCGCCCTAATTGCCGCCTGATTCTCTGATATAATATATATCTCATTATGTTTGTATCCCCGGCGGAGGCATTCCATTGCACCCATCTCGATGGCACACGCCGCCGCCTGGAATGTCGTGTTATATTTACTGAGGGTCTGACTATGTTTAAACCTTGGTCCAACCATGCCAGTTCTCGCTCCTGCGGGCCCCGTGCTGCCCTCCGTGTGCCATACAACCGCATGGCATGGCATGGCAGCAATTTTTTTCTCGGCTGCGCTCCCGTCTAGGGAGCAGGTTTCATAGAGCTTTTTGCACTCCACAACCTTGATCATATTATCCGAGAATTCCAGAAGGTCTTCCTCCAGGTTTATTCTCTTTAGAATAGATGCATGTCCAAGACTTGACGCCTTGAACCGGTCTAGGGTTCTTAGCCCACATGCCCGTGCCATTGCTGTTGCCTGGATATGGATATGTATCGGATCCAGTCCTAGAAGTTTTTCTAAAGCTACCGTAGGACAACTTCGGATTGCCCCGGTCGCGCATGCGCAAATTGCTCTTTGCAGCTTATTTAGAGACCCCAACGTCTCCTTTTGATTTATTTTTGGCCACCACACCAGGGCCGCATAACAAGTGATTGGCCTTATGATGGAGGTATATAGCCATACCATCATTTTCGGACTCAGGCCCCATGTCTTTCCAATCATTTGTCTGCAGGCATGAAATGCCCTGTATGCCTTGTTTAACATATATTTGATGTGTGGGTTCCATGTTAATCTCGTATCTAGTATGACACCCAAATACTTAACCTCCTTGGCCATCTGTATAGGGCTCCCATCCATGGTAGGTACCCCGTATTTCAGTTTTGTTTTCCTCGTGAAGAGTAGACAGTGAGTTTTCTTTGGGTTGACCTTTAGTCCCACCTCTCTGCACCAGCCTTGTACCACATTCAATCCCTGCTGCATTCTTTCTGCAACTGTGGTTTCATATTTGCCTTTGACCATTAAAACTATGTCGTCGGCGTATCCCACGCACATTATGTGTTCTTCCCTAATTCTGAGCAGGAGTTCATCCACCACCAGTAGCCACATTAGTGGCGAGAGAACCCCGCCCTGCGGGCATCCCACAGTGGGCCTAAAACTTATACAGGCATCACCCAATCTTGCCTTGACTTTCCTTTCTTGTAGCATGTGCGTCATCCAGCCAACTATAGCAGGACTAATGCCCCTTCCTATAGCTGCCCTCTTTAGCACCCTGAAGTTTGTATTATCAAAGGCTCCCTGCACATCACAGAAGGTGCACATCAGTAATTGTTTGTCAACCAGAGTGCCCTCTACTTCACTGACTATATTGTGTAGGGCAGTCTCGGTCGATTTTCCTGCCTGATAGGCATGTTGCTCTGCCGCCAACGGCTGCCCTGTCAGTACAGTATTCCTTATGTAGTTGTCTATCACCTTTTCCAACGTTTTAAGGAAAAATTATGTGAAACTTATAGGTCTATATGCCTTTGCCTCTGCCCGCACTTCCCTCCACACTATGGGAATATATTCTAGAGCCAGGCTAGCTCTGAAGAGTTCTACTATTGTCGCCATTAGACGATCTTGGGATCTTTGTAGAAAAATGGGATAAATTCCATCAGGTCCCGGGGATTTGAATGGCTCGAATGAGTTTATGGCCCATCTTACTGCCTCAACCGTGCATATTTCTTTACTGGTCTGATATGCCCGGTTTTTGACAATCGGCCAGCTATCCCCTGTGGTGACTTGTTCGTCCTTTTGCTGCACTTCTGGGTTGTGTATTACACATCCCGGGAAGTGCACCTCTATTAAGTTTTTAAGGGATCCCTCCCCATTTATGGACATAATTCCTCCCCCTGATCGAATAGATCCTAGGGGATTCTTGTGGTCCATAGCTAGCGCCTTCTGAACTCGACACGCCTCTGGGAGTGTGTCAATTTTTTCGCAGAAGTCGTTCCAGCTTTTCCTCTTAGACCTTCTTAGCTCTCTGTTAAATTTCGTTAGGGATTTGCGATAAGCCTCCCAGTCGTTTTCTCTTTTGGCCCTGTTAAAGTTGTCCCGGGCCTTTTTCCTTAGTTTGGAGAGCTTTGTGTTCCACCATGGTACATCGCGCCTTGATTTAATTGTTTTTAATTCAGAGCTACTTATATAGGCTTCTTGTATATCTTCTATAATTCTTGTGGCCGAATTATCTAATTCCTCCACAGTTTTAATATTTTTTGGTTGAAAGTCTAACCTGTGATTCAGGGTATCGTTAAAGAGATCCCATTTAATATTTTTTGGGCTTCTGATTTGTGCCTCCCTCACTTCTGGAATGCATAAGTCAAATCGGATAAACCTGTGGTCTGATAAAGAGGCCTCTTTGGACACCTGCCATTTTAAGATCAGGTGACTTGATGCTACATCAGACAATGTTACATCTAGCACCTCTCTCCTGACCGATGTCACAAAAGTAGCCTCGTTTCCTTTGTTATTTATGATTAAATTGTTTGCAATACAAAAATCAAAAAGGTACTCACCCCTCGGGTTGGTGTTTGTACTGCCCCATGTTATATGGTGCGCATTTGCATCGCATCCTATAATGTATTTTGCTTTGTGGTGCTGGCAGTATGCCACAAAGCTTTGTGTTTCTTTTGGGGGGGCTTCTTTTTCATCTCCCGGGAAATAGCAGGAGGCAAAATTTATGATGTGCGTTTTGCCTCCTAACTTTTTCATGGGGACAGCGATTGCTGTGATGTCCCTGGAAATAAATTCATTTATAGAAAAAATATTTAATTTGGGATTGCATAATATTGCAGTCCTTGGTGCTTCTGTATCCGGTTTGTATATTACTGTACCTGATTTTCCCCTTGGGAGACCTAGAACCTTCCCTTTGCAAACGTACGGTTCCTGTATTAACACCAGGTCCCATGCTTTTTCCTTAAATAGTTTGCAAAGGTTGGCTGTGGCCGCCTTGGATTTGTGCAGGTTGATCTGCACAACCTTGAAAGGACGGCCTGCCATTTGGTCCTCACGTGCTGCCTCTCCTCGGCGCCCGTCCATGCTTTTTTTGGACCTTGCCGTGTTGATTTATTTTGAAGTTTTGCAAACTCGGGTCGCCTTTGGGGACATTCGTTTTTGAAGGAACTTTTGGGATGGGATAAAGTATGGGATCACTGGATGCTGTGGATGGGGAAGGATTGGGTATGCTAGAACTAATATAAGAAAATGCAAACATGGTTGTTTCACGTTTCCCGATTTAAAGTTGCTACTATTTTAGAAAAATGATAAGAACGGATCAAAATAACCAGCGTTACATAAAATTAAGCTAACATTGATAATTTTAGCCAACTCTACCGACTAGTTTCAGAAAAACCAGCGTTACATAAAATAAAGCTAATATTGATAGTTTTATCCAACTCTAACGACTAGTTTCAGAGAAAACTTAATGGTATGCTAGAACTAATATAAGAAAATGCAAACATGGTTGTTTCACGTTTCCCGATTTAAAGTTGCTATTATTTTAGAAAAGTGATAAGAACGGACCAAATTAACCAGCGTTACATAAAATAAAGCTAATATTGATAATTTTAGTCAACTCTACCGACTAGGTTCAGAGAAAACTTAATGGTATGCTAGAACTAATATAAGAAAATGCAAACATTGTTGTTTCACGTTTCACGATTTGAAGTTGCTATTATTTTAGAAAAGTGATAAGAACGGACCAAATTAACCAACGTTACATAAAATAAAGCTAATATTGATAATTTTAGCCAACTCTACCGACTAGTTTCAGAGAAAACTTAATGGTATGCTAGAACTAATATAAGAAAATGCAAACCTGGTTGTTTCACGTTACACGATTTAAAGTTTCTATTATTTTAGAAAAGTGATAGAACGGACCAAATCAAGCAGCGTTACATACGTTAAAGTAAAACTAATATTGTTAATTTCAGCCAACTCTACCGACTAGTTTCAGAGAATACTTAATGCTATGCCTGAACTAACATAAGAAAATCCAAATATGGTTGTTTCACGTTTCACGATTCAAAGTTGCTATTATTATAGAAAAGTTATAAGAACGGATCAATTTAACCAGCGTTACATTAAGCTAATTAAGCTAATATTGATAATTTTAGCCAACTCTACCTACTAGTTTCAGAGAAAACTTAATGGTATGCCTGAACTAATAAAAGAAAATGCAAATATGGTTGTTTCACGTTTCACGATATAAAGTTGCTATTATTTTAGAAAAGTGATAAGAACGGACCAAATTAACCAGCGTTACATAAAATAAAGCTAATATTGATAATTTTAGCCAACACTACCGACTAGTTTCACAGAAAACTTAATGGTTTGCTAGAACTAATATAAGAAAATCCAAACGTGCTTGTTTCACGCTTCCCGATTGCTATTATATTGCTATTATTTTAGAAAGGTGATAAGAACGGATCAAATTAACCAGCGTTACATAAAGTAAAACTAATATTGATAATTTTAGCCAACTCTACCGACTAGTTTCAGAGAAAACTTAATGGTATGCTAGAACTAATATAAGAAAATGCAAACATGGTTGTTTCACGTTTCACGATTTAAAGTGGCTATCATTTTAGAAAAGTGATAAGAACGGATCCAATTAACCAGCGTTACATAAAATAAAGCTAATATTAATTATTTTAGCCAACTCTACCGACTAGTTTCAGAGAAAACTTAATGGTATGCCTGAACTAATATAAGAAAATGCAAATATGGTTGTTTTACGTTTTACGATATAAAGTTGCTATTATTTTAGAAAAGTGATAAGAACGGACCAAATTAACCAGCGTTATATAAAATTAAGCTAATATTGATAATTTTAACCAACTTTACCGACTAGTTTCAGAGAAAACTTAATGGTATGCTAGAACTAATATAAGAAAATGCAAACATGGTTGTTTCACGTTTCACGATATAAAGTTGCTATTATTTTAGAAAAGTGATAAGAACGGACCAAATCAAGCAGCGTTACATACGTTAAAGTAAAACTAATATTGTTAATTTTAGCCAAATCTACCGACTAGTTTCAGAGAAAACTTAATAGTATGCTAGAACTAATATAAGAAAATGCAAACATGGTTGTTTCACGTTTCGCGATTTAAAGTTGCTATTATTTTAGAAAAATGATAAGAACGGATCAAAATAACCAACGTTACATAAAATTAAGCTAACATTGATAATTTTAGCCAACTCTACCGACTAGTTTCAGAAAATCCAGCGTTACATAAAATAAAGCTAATATTGATAGTTTTAGCCAACTCTACCGACTAGTTTCAGAAAAAAACTTAATGGTATGCTAGAACTAATATAAGAAATGCAAACATGGTTGTTTCACGTTTCACGATTTAAAGTTGCTATTATTTTAGAAAAGTGATAAGAACGGACCAAATTAACCAGCGTTACATAAAATTAAGCTAATATTGATAATTTTAGCCAACTCTACCAACTAGTTTCAGAGAAAACTTAATGGTATGCTAGAACTAATATAAGAAAATGCAAATATGGTTGTTATATGTTTCACGATTAAAAGTTGCTATTATTTTAGAAAGGTGATAAAAACGGACCAAATTAACCAGCGTTACATAAAATGAAGCTGACATTGATAATTTTAGCCAACTCTACCGACTAGTTTCAGAGAAAACTTAATGGTATGCTAGAACTAATATAAGAAAATGCAAACATTGTTGTTTCACGTTTCCCGATTTAAAGTTGCAATTATTTTATACAAGTGATAGAACGGACCAAATTAGCCAGCGTTACATAAAGTAAATCTAATATTGATAATTTTAGCCAATTCTACCGACTAGTTTCAGAGAACACTTAATGGTATGCTAGAACTAATATAAGAAAATGCAAACATGGTTGTTTCACATTTCACGATTTAAAGTTGCTATTATTTTAGAAAGGTGATAAAAACGGACCAAATTAACCAGCGTTCCAAAAAAATTAAGCTAACATTAATAATTTTAGCCAACTCTACCGACTAGTTTCAGAGAAAACTTAATGCCTTGCCTGAACTAATATAAGAAAATGCAAATTTGCTTGTTTTACGTTTCACGATTTCAAGTTGCTATTATTTTAGAAAGGTGATAAGAATGGATCAAATTAACCAGCGTTACATAAAATTAAGCTAATATTGATAATTTTAGCCAACTCTACCGGCTAGTTTCAGAGAAAACTTAATGGTATGCCAGAACTAATATAAGAAAATGCAAACATGGTTGTTTCACGTTTCCCGATTTAAAGTTGCTATTATTTTAGAAAAGTGATAAGAACGGACCAAATTAACCAGGGTTACATAAAATAAAGCTAATATTAATAAGTTTAGCCAACTCTACCAACAAGTTTCAGAGAAAACTTAATGGTATGCTAGAACTAATATAAGAAAATGCAAACATGGTTGTTTCACGTTTAACGATTTAAAGTTGCTATTATTTTAGAAAGGTGATAAGAACGGAGCAAAGTAACCAGCCTTACATCAAATAAAGCTAATATTGATAATTTTAGCCAACTCTACCGACTAGTTTCAGAAAAAACTTAATGGTATGCTAGAACTAAGATAAGAAAATGCAAATATGGTTGATTCACGTTTCACGATATAAAGTTGATATCATTTTAGAAAAGTGATAAGAACGGATCAAATTAACCAGCGTTACATAAAACGAAGCTAATATTGATAATTTTAGCCAACTCTACCGACTAGTTTCAGAGAAAACTTAATGGTATGCTAGAACTAATATAAGAAAATGCAAACATGGTTGTTTTACGTTTCACGATATAAAGTTCCTATTATTTTAGAAAAGTGATATAAACGGACCAAATTAACCAGCGTTCCAAAAAAATTAAGCTAACATTGAAAATTTTTGCCAACTCTACCGACTAGTTTCAGAGAAAACTTAATGCTATGCCTGAACTAATATAAGAAAATGCAAATATGGTTGTTTTACGTTTCACGATTTAAAGTTGCTATTATTTTAGAAAGGTGATAAGAACCGAGCAAATTAACCAGCGTTACATAAAATTAAGGTAATATTGATAATTTTAGCCAACTCTACCGACTAGTTTAGGAAAAAACTTAATTTTTATGCCTGAACTGATATAAGAAAATGCAAATATAGTTGTTTTACGTTTAACGATTTAAAGTTGCTATTATTTTAGAAAGGTGATAAGAACGGACCAAAGTAACCAGCCTTACATCAAATAAAGCTAATATTGATAATTTTAGCCAACTCTAACGACTAGTTTCAGAGAAAACTTAATGGTATGCTAGAACGAATATAAGAAAATACAAACATGGTTGATTCACGTTTCACGATTTGAAGTTGCTATTATTTTAGAAAAGTGATAAGAATGGACCAAATTAACCAGCGTTACATCAAATAAAGCTAATATTGTTAATTTTAGCCAACTCTACCGTCTAGTTTCAGAGAAAACTTAATGGTATGCTAGAACTAATATAAGAAAATGCAAACATTGTTGTTTCACGTTTCACGATTTGAAGTTGCTATTATTTTAGAAAAGTGATAAGAACAGACCAAATTAACCAGCGTTACATAAAATAAAGCTAATATTGATAATTTTAGCCAACTCTACCGACTAGTTTCAGAGAAAACTTAATGGTATGCTAGAACTAATATAAGAAAATGCAAACATGGTTGTTTCACGTTTAACGATTTAAAGTTGCTATTATTTTAGAAAGGTGATAAGAACGGAGCAAAGTAACCAGCCTTACATCAAATAATGCTAATATTGATAATTTTAGCCAACTCTACCGTCTAGTTTCAGAGAAAACTTAATGGTATGCTAGAACTAATATAAGAAAATGCAAACATGGTTGTTTCACGTTTCACGATTTGAAGTTGCTATTATTTTAGAAAAGTGATAAGAATGGACCAAATTAACCAGCGTTACATCAAATAAAGCTAATATTGTTAATTTTAGCCAACTCTACCGTCTAGTTTCAGAGAAAACTTAATGGTATGCTAGAACTAATATAAGAAAATGCAAACATTGTTGTTTCACGTTTCACGATTTGAAGTTGCTATTATTTTAGAAAAGTGATAAGAACGGACCAAATTAACCAACGTTACATAAAATAAAGCTAATATTGATAATTTTAGCCAACTCTACCGACTAGTTTCAGAGAAAACTTAATGGTATGCTAGAACTAATATAAGAAAATGCAAACCTGGTTGTTTCACGTTACACGATTTAAAGTTTCTATTATTTTAGAAAAGTGATAGAACGGACCAAATCAAGCAGCGTTACATACGTTAAAGTAAAACTAATATTGTTAATTTCAGCCAACTCTACCGACTAGTTTCAGAGAATACTTAATGCTATGCCTGAACTAACATAAGAAAATCCAAATATGGTTGTTTCACGTTTCACGATTTAAAGTTGCTATTATTATAGAAAAGTTATAAGAACGGATCAAATTAACCAGCGTTACATAAAATTAAGCTAATATTGATAATTTTAGCCAACTCTACCTACTAGTTTCAGAGAAAACTTAATGGTATGCCTGAACTAATATAAGAAAATGCAAATATGGTTGTTTCACGTTTCACGATATAAAGTTGCTATTATTTTAGAAAAGTGATAAGAACGGACCAAATTAACCAGCGTTACATAAAATAAAGCTAATATTGATAATTTTAGCCAACACTACCGACTAGTTTCACAGAAAACTTAATGGTTTGCTAGAACTAATATAAGAAAATGCAAACATGGTTGTTTCACGTTTAACGATTTAAAGTTGCTATTATTTTAGAAAGGTGATAAGAACGGAGCAAAGTAACCAGCCTTACATCAAATAAAGCTAATATTGATAATTTTAGCCAACTCTACCGTCTAGTTTCAGAGAAAACTTAATGGTATGCTAGAACTAATATAAGAAAATGCAAACATGGTTGTTACACGTTTCCCGATTTAAAGTTGCTATTATTTTAGAAAAATGATAAGAACGGATCAAATTAACCAGCGTTACATAAAGTAAAACTAATATTGATAATTTTAGCCAACTCTACCGACTAGTTTCAGAGTAAACTTAATGGTATGCTAGAACTAATATAAGAAAATGCAAACATGGTTGTTTCACGTTTCACGATTTAAAGTGGCTATCATTTTAGAAAAGTGATAAGAACGGATCCAATTAACCAGCGTTACATAAAATAAAGCTAATATTAATTATTTTAGCCAACTCTACCGACTAGTTTCAGAGAAAACTTAATGGTATGCCTGAACTAATATAAGAAAATGCAAATATGGTTGTTTTACGTTTCACGACATAAAGTTGCTATTATTTTAGAAAAGTGATAAGAACGGACCAAATTAACCAGCGTTATATAAAATTAAGCTAATATTGATAATTTTAACCAACTTTACCGACTAGTTTCAGAGAAAACTTAATGGTATGCTAGAACTAATATAAGAAAATGCAAACATGGTTGTTTCACGTTTCACGATATAAAGTTGCTATTATTTTAGAAAAGTGATAAGAACGGACCAAATCAAGCAGCGTTACATACGTTAAAGTAAAACTAATATTGTTAATTTTAGCCAACTCTACCGTCTAGTTTCAGAGAAAACTTAATAGTATGCTAGAACTAATATAAGAAAATGCAAACATGGTTGTTTCACGTTTCCCGATTTAAAGTTGCTATTATTTTAGAAAAATGATAAGAACGGATCAAAATAACCAACGTTACATAAAATTAAGCTAACATTGATAATTTTAGCTAACTCTACCGACTAGTTTCAGAAAATCCAGCGTTACATAAAATAAAGCTAATATTGATAGTTTTAGCCAACTCTACCGACTAGTTTCAGAAAAAAACTTAATGGTATGCTAGAACTAATATAAGAAATGCAAACATGGTTGTTTCACGTTTCCCGATTTAAAGTTGCTATTATTTTAGAAAGGTGATAAGAACGGACCAAATTAACCAGCGTTACATAAAATAAAGCTAATATTGATAATTTAGTCAACTCTACCGACTAGTTTCAGAGAAAACTTAATAGTATGCCTGAACTAATATAAGAAAATGCAAATATGGTTGTTTTACGTTTCACGATTTAAAGTTGCTATTATTTTAGAAAGGTGATAAGAACGGATCAAATTAACCAGAATTACATAAAATTAAGCTAATATTGATAATTTTAGCCAACTCTACCGACTAGTTTCAGAGAAAACTTAATGGTATGCCTGAACTAATATAAAAAAATGCAAATATGGTTGTTTTACGTTTCACGATTGAAAGCTGCTATTTTTTTAGAAAAGTGATAAGAACCGAACAAATTAACCAGCGTTACATAAAATTAAGCTAATATTGATAATTTTAGCCAACTCTATCGACTACCTTCCGAGAAAACTTAATGGTATGCTAGAACTAATATAAGAAAATGCAAACATGGTTGTTTCACGTTTCACGATATAAAGTTGCTATTATTTTAGAAAAGTGATAAGAACGGACCAAATTAACCAGCGTTATATAAAATTAAGCTAATATTGATAATTTTAGCCAACTTTACCGACTAGTTTCAGAGAAAACTTAATGGTATGCTAGAACTAATATAAGAAAATGCAAACATGGTTGTTTCACGTTTCACGATATAAAGTTGCTATTATTTTAGAAAAGTGATAAGAACGGACCAAATTAACCAGCGTTACATAAAATTAAGCTAACATTGATAATTTTAGCCAACTATAGGGACTAGTTTCAGAGAAAACTTAATGGTATGCTAGAACTAATATAAGAAAATGCAAACATGGTTGTTTCACGTTTCACGATTTAAAGTTGCTATTATTTTAGAAAAGTGATAAGAACGGACCAAATTAACCAGCGTTACATAATATTAAGCTAATATTGATAATTTTAGCCAACTCTACCAACTAGTTTCAGAGAAAACTTAATGGTATGCTAGAACTAATATAAGAAAATGCAAACATGGTTGTTATATGTTTCACGATTTAAAGTTGCTATTATTTTAGAAAGGAGATAAGAACGGATCAAATTTACCAGCGTTACATAAAATGAAGCTAACATTGATAATTTTAGCCAACTCTACCGACTAGTTTCAAAGAAAACTTAATGGTATGCTAGAACTAATATAAGAAAATGCAAACATTGTTGTTTCACGTTTCCCGATTTAAAGTTGCAATTATTTTATACAAGTGATAGAACGGACCAAATTAGCCAGCGTTACATAAAGTAAATCTAATATTGATAATTTTAGCCAATTCTACCGACTAGTTTCAGAGAACACTTAATGGTATGCTAGAACTAATATAAGAAAATGCAAACATGGTTGTTTCACGTTTCACGATTTAAAGTTGCTATTATTTTAGAAAGGTGATAAAAACGGACCAAATTAACCAGCGTTCCAAAAAAATTAAGCTAACATTGATAATTTTAGCCAACTCTACCGACTAGTTTCAGAGAAAACTTAATGCCTTTCCTGAACTAATATAAGAACATGCAAATTTGCTTGTTTTACGTTTCACGATTTCAAGTTGCTATTATTTTAGAAAGGTGATAAGAATGGATCAAATTAACCAGCGTTACATAAAATTAAGCTAATATTGATAATTTTAGCCAACTCTACCGGCTAGTTTCAGAGAATTAATTAATTTTTATGCCTGAACTAATATAAAAAAATGCAAATATGGTTGTTTTATGTTTCGCGATTTAAAGTTGCTATTATTTTAGAAAGGTGCGAATAACGGATCAAATTAACCAGCGTTATATAAAATTAAACTAATATTGATAATTTTAACCAACTTTACCGACTAGTTTCAGAGAAAACTTAATGGTATGCTAGAACTAATATAAGAAAATGCAAACATGGTTGTTTCACGTTTCCCGATTTAAAGTTGCTATTATTTTAGAAAAGTTATAAGAACAACTCAAATTAACCAGCGTTACATAAAATTAAGGTAATATTGATAATTTTAGCCAACTCTACCGACTAGTTTCAGAGAAAACTTAATGGTATGCGAGAACTAAGATAAGAAAATGCAAATATGGTTGTTTCACGTTTCACGATATAAAGTTGATATCATTTTAGAAAAGTGATAAGAACGGATCAAATTAACCAACGTTACATAAAACGAAGCTAATATTGATAATTTTAGCCAACTCTACCGACTAGTTTCAGAGAAAACTTAATGGTATGCTAGAACTAATATAAGAAAATGCAAACATAGTTGTTTTACGTTTCACGATATAAAGTTGCTATTATTTTAGAAAAGTGATAAGAACGGACCAAATTAACCAGCGGTACATAACATAAAACTAATATTGATAATTTTAGCCAACTCTACCGACTAGTTTCAGAGAACACTTAATGGTATGCTAGAACTAATATAAGAAAATGCAAACATTGTTGTTTCACGTTTTACGATTTAAAGTTGCTAATATTTTAAAAAAGTGATAAGAACGGATCAAATTAACCAGCGTTACATAAAATTAAGCTAATATTGATAATTTTAGCCAACTCTAGCGACTAGTTTCAGAGAAAACTTAATGGTATGCTAGAAGAACTAATATAAGAAAATGCAAACATGGTTGTTCCACGTTTCATGATTTAAAGTTGCTATTATTTTAGAAAAGTGATAGAACGGACCAAATTAACCAGCGTTACATAAAATTAAGCTAACATTAATAATTTTACCCAACTCTACCGACTAGTTTCAGAGAACACTTAATGGTATGCTAGAACTAATATAAGAAAATGCAAACATGGTTGTTTCACGTTTCACGATTTAAAGTTGCTATTATTTTAGAAACGAGATAAGAACGGATCAAATTTACCAGCGTTACATAAAATGAAGCTAATATTGATAATTTTAGCCAACTCTACCGACTAGTTTCAGAGAAAACTTAATGGTATGCTAGAACTAAGATAAGAAAATGCAAATATGGTTGTTTCACGTTTCACGATATAAAGTTGATATCATTTTAGAAAAGTGATAAGAACGGATCAAATTAACCAACGTTACATAAAACGAAGCTAATATTGATAATTTTAGCCAACTCTACCGACTAGTTTCAGAGAAAACTTAATGGTATGCTAGAACTAATATAAGAAAATGCAAACATGGTTGTTTCACGTTTCACGATTTAAAGTTGCTATTATTTTAGAAAAGTGATAAGAACGGACCAAATTAAACAGCGTTACATAAAATTAAGCTAACATTAATAATTTTACCCAACTCTACCGACTAGTTTCAGAGAAAACTTAATGGTATGCTAGAACTAATATAAGAAAATGCAAACATGGTTGTTTTACGTTTCACGATATAAAGTTGCGATTATTTTAGAAAAGTGATAAGAACGGACCAAATTAACCAGCGGTACATAACATAAAACTATTATTGATAATTTTAGCCAACTCTACCGACTAGTTTCAGAGAAAACTTAATGGTATGCTAGAACTAATATAAGAAAATGCAAACATTGTTGTTTCACGTTTTACGATTTAAAGTTGCTATTATTTTAAAAAAGTGATAAGAACGGATCAAATTAACCAGCGTTACATAAAATTAAGCTAATATTGATAATTTTAGCCAACTCTACCGACTAGTTTCAGAGAAAACTTAATGGTATGCTAGAAGAACTAATATAAGAAAATGCAAACATGGTTGTTCCACGTTTCACGATTTAAAGTTGCTATTATTTTAGAAAAGTGATAGAACGGACCAAATTAACCAGCGTTACATAAAATTAAGCTAACATTTATAATTTTAGCCAACTCTACCGACTAGTTTCAGAGAAAACTTAATGGTATACTAGAACTAAAATAAGAAAATGCAAACATGGTTGTTTCACGTTTCACGATTTAAAGTTGCTATTATTTTAGAAACCAGATAAGAACGGATCAAATTTACCAGCGTTACATAAAATGAAGCTAATATTGATAATTTTAGCCAACTCTACCGACTAGTTTCAGAGAAAACTTAATGGTATGCTAGAACTAATATAAGAAAATGCAAACATGGTTGTTTCACGTTTCACGATTTAAAGTTGCTATTATTTTAGAAAAGTGATAAGAACGGACCAAATTAAACAGCGTTACATAAAATTAAGCTAACATTAATAATTTTACCCAACTCTACCGACTAGTTTCAGAGAACACTTAATGGTATGCTAGAACTAATATAAGAAAATGCAAACATGGTTGTTTCACGTTTCACGATTTAAAGTTGCTATTATTTTAGAAACGAGATAAGAACGGATCAAATTTACCAGCGTTACATAAAATGAAGCTAATATTGATAATTTTAGCCAACTAATACTAATACTAATATAACAACTAGAACTAATATAAGAAAATGCAAACATGGTTGTTTCACGTTTCACGATTTAAAGTTGCTATTGTTTTAGAAAAGTGATAAGAACGGACCAAATTAAACAGCGTTACATAAAATTAAGCTAACATTAATAATTTTACCCAACTCTACCGACTAGTTTCAGAGAACACTTAATGGTATGCTAGAACTAATATAAGAAAATGCAAACATGGTTGTTTCACGTTTCACGATTTAAAGTTGCTATTATTTTAGAAACGAGATAAGAACGGATCAAATTTACCAGCGTTACATAAAATGAAGCTAATATTGATAATTTTAGCCAACTCTACCGACTAGTTTCAGAGAACACTTAATGGTATGCTAGAACTAATATAAGAAAATGCAAACATTGTTGTTTCACGTTTCACGATTTAAAGTTGCTATTATTTTAAAAAAGTGATAAGAACGGATCAAATTAACCAGCGTTACATAAAATAAGGCTAATATTGATAATTTTAGCCAACTCAACCGATTAGTTTCAGAGAAAACTTAATGGTATGCTAGAAAAACTAATATAAGAAAATGCAAACATGGTTGTTCCACGTTTCACGATTTAAAGTTGCTATTATTTTAGAAAGGTGATATAAACGGACCAAATTAACCAGCGTTCCAAAAAAATTAAGCTAACATTGAAAATGTTTGCCAACTCAACCGACTAGTTTCAGAGAAAACTTAATGCTTTGCCTGAACTAATATAAGAAAATGCAAATATGGTTGTTTTATGTTTCACGATTTAAAGTTGCTATTATTTTAGAAAGGTGATAAGAACGGATCAAATTAACCAGCGTTACATAAAATTAAGCTAATATTGATAATTTTAGCCAACTCTACCGACTAGTTTAGGAAAAAACTTAATTTTTATGCCAGAACTGATATAAGAAAATGCAAATATAGTTGTTTTATGTTTCGCGATTTAAAGTTGCTATTATTTTAGAAAGGTGCGAATAACGGATCAAATTAACCAGCGTTACATAAAATAAAGCTAATATTGATAATTTTAGCCAACTCTACCGACTAGTTTCAGAGAAAACTTAATGGTATGCTAGAACTAATATAAGAAAATGCAAACCTGGTTGTTTCACGTTACACGATTTAAAGTTTCTATTATTTTAGAAAAGTGATAGAACGGACCAAATCAAGCAGCGTTACATACGTTAAAGTAAAACTAATATTGTTAATTTCCGCCAACTCTACCGACTAGTTTCAGAGAATAATTAATGCTATGCCTGAACTAACATAAGAAAATCCAAATATGGTTGTTTCACGTTTCACGATTTAAAGTTGCTATTATTATAGAAAAGTTATAAGAACGGATCAATTTAACCAGCGTTACATAAAATTAAGCTAATATTGATAATTTTAGCCAACTCTACCTACTAGTTTCAGAGAAAACTTAATGGTATGCCTGAACTAATATAAGAAAATGCAAACATGATTGTTTCGCGTTTCACGATATAAAGTTGCTATTATTTTAGAAAAGTGATAAGAACGGACCAAATTAACCAGCGTTACATAAAATAAAGCTAATATTGATAATTTTAGCCAACTCTACCGACTAGTTTCACAGAAAACTTAATGGTATGCTAGAACTAATATAAGAAAATGCAAACGTGCTTATTTCACGCTTCCCGATTGCTATTATGTTGCTATTATTTTAGAAAGGTGATAAGAACGTATCAAATTAACAAGCGTTACATAAAGTAAAACTAATATTGATAATTTTAGCCAACTCTACCGACTAGTTTCAGAGAAAACTTAATGGTATGCTAGAACTAATATAATAAAATGCAAACATGGTTGTTTCACGTTTCACGATTTAAAGTGGCTATCATTTTAGAAAAGTGATAAGAACGGATCCAATTAACCAGCGTTACATAAAATAAAGCTAATATTAATTATTTTAGCCAACTCTGCCGACTAGTTTCAGAGAAAACTTAATGGTATGCCTGAACTAATATAAGAAAATGCAAATATGGTTGTTTTACGTTTCACGATATAAAGTTGCTATTATTTTAGAAAAGTGATAAGAACGGACCAAATTAACCAGCGTTATATAAAATTAAGCTAATATTGATAATTTTAACCAACTTTACCAACTAGTTTCAGAGAAAACTTAATGGTATGCTAGAACTAATATAAGAAAATGCAAACATGGTTGTTTCGCGTTTCACGATATAAAGTTGCTATTATTTTAGAAAAGTGATAAGAACGGACCAAATCAAGCAGCGTTACATACGTTAAAGTAAAATTAATATTGTTAATTTTAGCCAACTCTACCGTCTAGTTTCAGAGAAAACTTAATAGTATGCTAGAACTAATATAAGAAAATGCAAACATGGTTGTTTCACGTTTCCCGATTTAAAATTGCTATTATTTTAGAAAAATGATAAGAACGGATCAAAATAACCAACGTTACATAAAATTAAGCTAACATTGATAATTTTAGCCAACTCTACCGACTAGTTTCAGAAAATCCAGCGTTACATAAAATAAAGCTAATATTGATAGTTTTAGCCAACTCTACCGACTAGTTTCAGAAAAAAACTTAATGGTATGCTAGAACTAATATAAGAAAATGCAAATATGGTTGTTTTACGTTTCACGATTGAAAGTTGCTATTTTTTTAGAAAAGTGATAAGAAACGAACAAATTAACCAGCGTTACATAAAATTAAGCTAATATTGATAATTTTAGCCAACTCTATCGACTACCTTCCGAGAAAACTTAATGGTATGCTAGAACTAATATAAGAAAATGCAAACATGGTTGTTTCACGTTTCACGATATAAAGTTGCTATTATTTTAGAAAAGTGATAAGAACGGACCAAATTAACCAGCGTTATATAAAATTAAGCTAATATTGATAATTTTAGCCAACTTTACCGACTAGTTTCAGAGAAAACTTAATGGTATGCTAGAACTAATATAAGAAAATGCAAACATGCTTGTTTCACGCTTCCCGATTGCTATTAAGTTGCTATTATTTTAGATAAGTGATAAGAACGGACCAAATTAACCAGCGTTACATAAAATTAAGCTAACATTGATAATTTTAGCCAACTATAGGGACTAGTTTCAGAGAAAACTTAATGGTATGCTAGAACTAATATAAGAAAATGCAAACATGGTTGTTTCACGTTTCACGATTTAAAGTTGCTATTATTTTAGAAAAGTGATAAGAACGGACCAAATTAACCAGCGTTACATAAAATTAAGCTAATATTGATAATTTTAGCCAACTCTACCAACTAGTTTCAGAGAAAACTTAATGGTATGCTAGAACTAATATAAGAAAATGCAAACATGGTTGTTATATGTTTCACGATTTAAAGTTGCTATTATTTTAGAAAGGAGATAAGAACGGATCAAATTTACCAGCGTTACATAAAATAAAGCTAACATTGATAATTTTAGCCAACTATACCGACTAGTTTCAAAGAAAACTTAATGGTATGCTAGAACTAATATAAGAAAATGCAAACATTGTTGTTTCACGTTTCCCGATTTAAAGTTGCAATTATTTTATACAAGTGATAGAACGGACCAAATTAGCCAGCGTTACATAAAGTAAATCTAATATTGATAATTTTAGCCAATTCTACCGACTAGTTTCAGAGAACACTTAATGGTATGTTAGAACTAATATAAGAAAATGCAAACATGGTTGTTTCACGTTTCACGATTTAAAGTTGCTATTATTTTAGAAAGGTGATAAAAACGGACCAAATTAACCAGCGTTCCAAAAAAATTAAGCTAACATTGATAATTTTAGCCAACTCTACCGACTAGTTTCAGAGAAAACTTAATGCCTTGCCTGAACTAATATAAGAAAATGCAAATATGGTTGTTTTATGTTTCGCGATTTAAAGTTGCTATTATTTTAGAAAAGTGATAAGAACGGACCAAATTAACCAGCGTTACATAAAATTAAGCTAATATTGATAATTTTAGCCAACTCTGCCGACTAGTTTCACAGAAAACTTAATGGTATGCTAGAACTAATATAAGAAAATGCAAACGTGCTTGTTTCACGCTTCCTGATTGCTATTATGTTGCTATTATTTTAGAAAGGTAATAAGAACGGACTAAATCAAGCAGCGTTAGAACTAATAAGAGAAAACTTAATGCTATCCCTGAACTAATATGCTATCCCTGAACTAATATAAGAAAATGCAAACATTGTTGTTTCACGTTTCACGATTTAAAGTTGCTATTATTTTAGAAAAGTTATAAGAACAACTCAAATTAACCAGCGTTACATAAAATTAAGGTAATATTGATAATTTTAGCCAACTCTACCGACTAGTTTCAGAGAAAACTTAATGGTATGCGAGAACTAAGATAAGGAAATGCAAATATGGTTGTTTCACGTTTCACGATATAAAGTTGATATCATTTTAGAAAAGTGATAAGAACGGATCAAATTAACCAACGTTACATAAAACCAAGCTAATATTGATAATTTTAGCCAACTCTACCGACTAGTTTCAGAGAAAACTTAATGGTATGCTAGAACTAATATAAGAAAATGCAAACATGGTTGTTTTACGTTTCACGATATAAAGTTGCTATTATTTTAGAAAAGTGATAAGAACGGGCCAAATTAACCAGCGGTACATAACATAAAACTAATATTGATAATTTTAGCCAACTCTACCGACTAGTTTCAGAGAACACTTAATGGTATGCTAGAACTAATATAAGAAAATGCAAACATTGTTGTTTCACGTTTTACGATTTAAAGTTGCTATTATTTTAAAAAAGTGATAAGAACGGATCAAATTAACCAGCGTTACATAAAATTAAGCTAATATTGATAATTTTAGCCAACTCTACCGACTAGTTTCAGAGAAAACTTAATGGTATGCTAGAAGAACTAATATAAGAAAATGCAAACATGGTTGTTCCACGTTTCACGATTTAAAGTTGCTATTATTTTAGAAAAGTGATAGAACGGACCAAATTAACCAGCGTTACATAAAATTAAGCTAACATTTATAATTTTAGCCAATTCTACCGACTAGTTTCAGAGAAAACTTAATGGTATGCTAGAACTAAAATAAGAAAATGCAAACATGGTTGTTTCACGTTTCCCGAATTAAAGTTGCTATTATTTTAGAAAAGTGATATGAACGGACCAAATTAACCAGCGTTACACAAAATAAAGCTAATATTGAAAATTTAACCAACTCTACGGACTAGTTTCAGAGAAAACTTAATGGTATGTTAGAACTAATATAAGTAAATGCAAACATGGTTGTTTCATGTTTCACGATTTAAAGTTGCTATTATTTTAGAAAGGTGATAAGAACGGATCAAATTAACCAACGTTACATAAAACGAAGCTAATATTAATAATTTTAGCCAACAATAGGAACTAGTTTCAGAGAAAACTTAATGGTATGCTAGAACTAATATAAGAAAATGCAAACATGGTTGTTTCACGTTTCACGATTTAAAGTTGCTATTATTTTAGAAAAGTGATAAGAACGGACCAAATTAAACAGCGTTACATAAAATTAAGCTAACATTAATAATTTTACCCAACTCTACCGACTAGTTTCAGAGAACACTTAATGGTATGTTAGAACTAATATAAGAAAATGCAAACATGGTTGTTTCACGTTTCACGATTTAAAGTTGCTATTATTTTAGAAAGGTGATAAAAACGGACCAAATTAACCAGCGTTCCAAAAAAATTAAGCTAACATTGATAATTTTAGCCAACTCTACCGACTAGTTTCAGAGAAAACTTAATGCCTTGCCTGAACTAATATAAGAAAATGCAAATATGGTTGTTTTATGTTTCGCGATTTAAAGTTGCTATTATTTTAGAAAAGTGATAAGAACGGACCAAATTAACCAGCGTTACATAAAATTAAGCTAATATTGATAATTTTAGCCAACTCTGCCGACTAGTTTCACAGAAAACTTAATGGTATGCTAGAACTAATATAAGAAAATGCAAACGTGCTTGTTTCACGCTTCCTGATTGCTATTATGTTGCTATTATTTTAGAAAGGTAATAAGAACGGACTAAATCAAGCAGCGTTAGAACTAATAAGAGAAAACTTAATGCTATCCCTGAACTAATATGCTATCCCTGAACTAATATAAGAAAATGCAAACATTGTTGTTTCACGTTTCACGATTTAAAGTTGCTATTATTTTAGAAAAGTTATAAGAACAACTCAAATTAACCAGCGTTACATAAAATTAAGGTAATATTGATAATTTTAGCCAACTCTACCGACTAGTTTCAGAGAAAACTTAATGGTATGCGAGAACTAAGATAAGAAAATGCAAATATGGTTGTTTCACGTTTCACGATATAAAGTTGATATCATTTTAGAAAAGTGATAAGAACGGATCAAATTAACCAACGTTACATAAAACCAAGCTAATATTGATAATTTTAGCCAACTCTACCGACTAGTTTCAGAGAAAACTTAATGGTATGCTAGAACTAATATAAGAAAATGCAAACATGGTTGTTTTACGTTTCACGATATAAAGTTGCTATTATTTTAGAAAAGTGATAAGAACGGACCAAATTAACCAGCGGTACATAACATAAAACTAATATTGATAATTTTAGCCAACTCTACCGACTAGTTTCAGAGAACACTTAATGGTATGCTAGAACTAATATAAGAAAATGCAAACATTGTTGTTTCACGTTTTACGATTTAAAGTTGCTATTATTTTAAAAAAGTGATAAGAACGGATCAAATTAACCAGCGTTACATAAAATTAAGCTAATATTGATAATTTTAGCCAACTCTACCGACTAGTTTCAGAGAAAACTTAATGGTATGCTAGAAGAACTAATATAAGAAAATGCAAACATGGTTGTTCCACGTTTCACGATTTAAAGTTGCTATTATTTTAGAAAAGTGATAGAACGGACCAAATTAACCAGCGTTACATAAAATTAAGCTAACATTTATAATTTTAGCCAATTCTACCGACTAGTTTCAGAGAAAACTTAATGGTATGCTAGAACTAAAATAAGAAAATGCAAACATGGTTGTTTCACGTTTCCCGAATTAAAGTTGCTATTATTTTAGAAAAGTGATATGAACGGACCAAATTAACCAGCGTTACACAAAATAAAGCTAATATTGAAAATTTAACCAACTCTACGGACTAGTTTCAGAGAAAACTTAATGGTATGTTAGAACTAATATAAGTAAATGCAAACATGGTTGTTTCATGTTTCACGATTTAAAGTTGCTATTATTTTAGAAAGGTGATAAGAACGGATCAAATTAACCAACGTTACATAAAACGAAGCTAATATTAATAATTTTAGCCAACAATAGGAACTAGTTTCAGAGAAAACTTAATGGTATGCTAGAACTAATATAAGAAAATGCAAACATGGTTGTTTCACGTTTCACGATTTAAAGTTGCTATTATTTTAGAAAAGTGATAAGAACGGACCAAATTAAACAGCGTTACATAAAATTAAGCTAACATTAATAATTTTACCCAACTCTACCGACTAGTTTCAGAGAACACTTAATGGTATGCTAGAACTAATATAAGAAAATGCAAACATGGTTGTTTCACGTTTCACGATTTAAAGTTGCTATTATTTTAGAAACGAGATAAGAACGGATCAAATTTACCAGCGTTACATAAAATGAAGCTAATATTGATAATTTTAGCCAACTCTACCTACTAGTTTCAGAGAAAACTTAATGGTATGCTAGAACTAATATAAGAAAATGCAAACATGGTTGTTACACGTTTCACGATACAAAGTTGCTATTATTTTAGAAAAGTGATAAGAACGGACCAAATTAACCAGCGTTATATAAAATTAAGCTAATATTGATAATTTTAGCCAACTCTACCGAATAGTTTCAGAGAAAACTTAATGTTATGCTAGAACTAATATAAGAAAATTCAAACATTCTTGTTTCACGTTTCACGATATAAAGTTGCTATTATTTTAGAAACGAGATAAGAACGGATCAAATTTACCAGCGTTACATAAAATGAAGCTAATATTGATAATTTTAGCCAACTCTACCGACTAGTTTCAGAGAACACTTAATGGTATGCTAGAACTAATATAAGAAAATGCAAACATTGTTGTTTCACGTTTCACGATTTAAAGTTGCTATTATTTTAAAAAAGTGATAAGAACGGATCAAATTAACCAGCGTTACATAAAATAAGGCTAATATTGATAATTTTAGCCAACTCAACCGATTAGTTTCAGAGAAAACTTAATGGTATGCTAGAAAAACTAATATAAGAAAATGCAAACATGGTTGTTTCACGTTACACGATTTAAAGTTTCTATTATTTTAGAAAAGTGATAGAACGGACCAAATCAAGCAGCGTTACATACTTTAAAGTAAAACTAATATTGTTAATTTCAGCCAACTCTACCGACTAGTTTCAGAGAATAATTAATGCTATGCCTGAACTAACATAAGAAAATCCAAATATGGTTGTTTCACGTTTCACGATTTAAAGTTGCTATTATTATAGAAAAGTTATAAGAACGGATCAATTTAACCAGCGTTACATAAAATTAAGCTAATATTGATAATTTTAGCCAACTCTACCTACTAGTTTCAGAGAAAACTTAATGGTATGCCTGAACTAATATAAGAAAATGCAAATATGGTTGTTTCACGTTTCACGATATAAAGTTGCTATTATTTTAGAAAAGTGATAAGAACGGACCAAATTAACCAGCGTTACATAAAATAAAGCTAATATTGATAATTTTAGCCAACACTTCCGACTAGTTTCACAGAAAACTTAATGGTTTGCTAGAACTAATATAAGAAAATCCAAACGTGCTTGTTTCACGCTTCCCGATTGCTATTATGTTGCTATTATTTTAGAAAGGTGATAAGAACCGAACAAATTAACCAGCGTTACATAAAATTAAGCTAATATTGATAATTTTAGCCAACTCTACCGACTACTTTCAGAGAAAACTTAATGGTATGCTAGAACTAATATAAGAAAATGCAAACATGATTGTTTCGCGTTTCACGATATAAAGTTGCTATTATTTTAGAAAAGTGATAAGAACGGACCAAATTAACCAGCGTTACATAAAATAAAGCTAATATTGATAATTTTAGCCAACTCTACCGACTAGTTTCACAGAAAACTTAATGGTATGCTAGAACTAATATAAGAAAATGCAAACGTGCTTATTTCACGCTTCCCGATTGCTATTATGTTGCTATTATTCTAGAAAGGTGATAAGAACGTATCAAATTAACAAGCGTTACATAAAGTAAAACTAATATTGATAATTTTAGCCAACTCTACCGACTAGTTTCAGAGAAAACTTAATGGTATGCTAGAACTAATATAAGAAAATGCAAACATGGTTGTTTCACGTTTCACGATTTAAAGTGGCTATCATTTTAGAAAAGTGATAAGAACGGATCCAATTAACCAGCGTTACATAAAATAAAGCTAATATTAATTATTTTAGCCAACTCTACCGACTAGTTTCAGAGAAAACTTAATGGTATGCCTGAACTAATATAAGAAAATGCAAATATGGTTGTTTTACGTTTCACGATATAAAGTTGCTATTATTTTAGAAAAGTGATAAGAACGGACCAAATTAACCAGCGTTATATAAAATTAAGCTAATATTGATAATTTTAACCAACTTTACCAACTAGTTTCAGAGAAAACTTAATGGTATGCTAGAACTAATATAAGAAAATGCAAACATGGTTGTTTCGCGTTTCACGATATAAAGTTGCTATTATTTTAGAAAAGTGATAAGAACGGACCAAATCAAGCAGCGTTACATACGTTAAAGTAAAACTAATATTGTTAATTTTAGCCAACTCTACCGTCTAGTTTCTGAGAAAACTTAATAGTATGCTAGAACTAATATAAGAAAATGCAAACATGGTTGTTTCACGTTTCCCGATTTAAAATTGCTATTATTTTAGAAAAATGATAAGAACGGATCAAAATAACCAACGTTACATAAAATTAAGCTAACATTGATAATTTTAGCCAACTCTACCGACTAGTTTCAGAAAATCCAGCGTTACATAAAATAAAGCTAATATTGATAGTTTTAGCCAACTCTACCGACTAGTTTCAGAAAAAAACTTAATGGTATGCTAGAACTAATATTAGAAATGCAAACATGGTTGTTTCACGTTTCCCGATTTAAAGTTGCTATTATTTTAGAAAGGTGATAAGAACGGACCAAATTAACCAGCGTTACATAAAATAAATCTAATATTGATAATTTTAGTCAACTCTAACGACTAGTTTCAGAGAAAACTTAATAGTATGCCTGAACTAATATAAGAAAATGCAAATATGGTTGTTTTACGTTTCACGATTTAAAGTTGCTATTATTTTAGAAAGGTGATAAGAACGGATCAAATTAACCAGAATTACATAAAATTAAGCTAATATTGATAATTTTAGCCAACTCTACCGACTAGTTTCAGAGAAAACTTAATGGTATGCCTGAACTAATATAAGAAAATGCAAATATGGTTGTTTTACGTTTCACGATTGAAAGTTGCTATTTTTTTAGAAAAGTGATAAGAAACGAACAAATTAACCAGCGTTACATAAAATTAAGCTAATATTGATAATTTTAGCCAACTCTATCGACTACCTTCCGAGAAAACTTAATGGTATGCTAGAACTAATATAAGAAAATGCAAACATGGTTGTTTCACGTTTCACGATATAAAGTTGCTATTATTTTAGAAAAGTGATAAGAACGGACCAAATTAACCAGCGTTATATAAAATTAAGCTAATATTGATAATTTTAGCCAACTTTACCGACTAGTTTCAGAGAAAACTTAATGGTATGCTAGAACTAATATAAGAAAATGCAAACATGCTTGTTTCACGCTTCCCGATTGCTATTAAGTTGCTATTATTTTAGAAAAGTGATAAGAACGGACCAAATTAACCAGCGTTACATAAAATTAAGCTAACATTGATAATTTTAGCCAACTATAGGGACTAGTTTCAGAGAAAACTTAATGGTATGCTAGAACTAATATAAGAAAATGCAAACATGGTTGTTTCACGTTTCACGATTTAAAGTTGCTATTATTTTAGAAAAGTGATAAGAACGGACCAAATTAACCAGCGTTACATAAAATTAAGCTAATATTGATAATTTTAGCCAACTCTACCAACTAGTTTCAGAGAAAACTTAATGGTATGCTAGAACTAATATAAGAAAATGCAAACATGGTTGTTATATGTTTCACGATTTAAAGTTGCTATTATTTTAGAAAGGAGATAAGAACGGATCAAATTTACCAGCGTTACATAAAATGAAGCTAACATTGATAATTTTAGCCAACTATACCGACTAGTTTCAAAGAAAACTTAATGGTATGCTAGAACTAATATAAGAAAATGCAAACATTGTTGTTTCACGTTTCCCGATTTAAAGTTGCAATTATTTTATACAAGTGATAGAACGGACCAAATTAGCCAGCGTTACATAAAGTAAATCTAATATTGATAATTTTAGCCAATTCTACCGACTAGTTTCAGAGAACACTTAATGGTATGCTAGAACTAATATAAGAAAATGCAAACATGGTTGTTTCACGTTTCACGATTTAAAGTTGCTATTATTTTAGAAAGGTGATAAGAACGGACCAAATTCCAAGTCAAAAAAAAATAAAAAAATCATTTTAACTTAAACACTGGAGACTTGTTTTTGATTTTAGGAAACTAAATCAAATAACAATTAAAGATGCGTTTCCTTTACCTAGAATCGAAGACATTCTAGATCAACTTGGACATTCCCGTTACTTTAGTACTTTGGATTTAGCCAGCGGATACCATCAAGTATTGATGGATCCCAAGGACGCGCCTAAAACTGCATTCAGCACACCATATGGACATTATGAGTTTAAAAGAATGCCTTTTGGTTTGACGGGTGCCCCGGCTACATTCCAACGAATAATGAATTATGTATTAATGGGACTTCATGGCATAGAATGTTTTGTATATATAGATGATATAGTAATTTACGGAAAAAATTTGGTGGAACACAATGAAAAACTATCAACAATATTTGAAAGACTTCGTGGATTTAATTTGAAACTGAAAATAAAAAAATGTCAATTTTTAAAAAGGGAAATTATATATTTGGGACATAAATGCAACGAAGAAGGAGCAAGACCAGATCCATCGAAAACTTCATGCGTAAGAGATTATCCCACACCCAAAAATATTAAGCAACTACAAGCATGGTTGGGATTTGCAAATTATTATCGCAAATTCATCCCACATTTCTCAAAAATAGCTCAACCATTAAATAACTTAATCAAAAAATCTTCAACCTATACTTGGTCTAATGAATGTGAGGAATCATTCAACGAATTAAAACGGGCACTTATTTCGCCACCAATTCTTATTTATCCCGATTTTAAAGAACCTTTTATATTAACTACTGACGCAAGTGGAAATGCACTGGGAGCAGTACTATCGCAAGGAAAACCCGGTAAAGACAGACCTATCGCATATGCCAGTAGATCACTTAATGATGCAGAACAACGTTATTCAACCATAGAGCGAGAACTTTTGGCAATGGTCTGGGCCACAAAAAATTTCCGAAGCTACTTGTTAGGACGTAATTTTACCATATATACGGATCACAGACCATTATTGGGAGTATTCAACATAAAAGATCCCACATCACGGTTATTGAGATTTCACCACAAATTATCTGAATACAATTATAAAACCGAATACAAACCCGGTAAATTAAACACAAATGCTGATGCATTAAGTAGAATAAAATTCGATGATATCCCCGCAATACAAAACATACAAACTAGATCAAAAAGCAAAAAAGAAAAAATATTACAAGATGAAATAAAACTAAAAGACACAAATAAAAATAATGACAAATCTGAAAATGAAGAAAACAATGATGATAATGAAAAAAATTATTTAAATAAAATAAAAATAGATGATTTAAATATAGAGAATATATCAAATAAGGAAGATATCCAAACAATATTAAGAGATTTTCATGACACACCATTAGGTGGTCATCAAGGCGTATATAAAACCATGAACAGAATTAGAAAACAATTCAAGTGGAAAGGCATGGGAAAGGATATAAAAAATTACATAAGAAAATGCAAAAAATGTCAGCAACATAAAAATTCTAAAAATATAAAAATGCCGATGATTATAACCGATTCACCAAAATTACCATTCGATAAAGTTTATCTCGATATAGTTGGGCCATTGCCTGTAACATATTCCGGAAATAAGTACATACTAACATTCCAAGACAATTTAACTCGTTTTATGGATTGCTATGCAATTCCTGATGCTACAGCAGAAACGGTAGCACAAACATTTTACAATGAAATCATTTCACGGTACAGAATACCAAAAATATTAGTAACAGATCGGGGAACAAATTTCGTTAGTAAACTATTTAAAGACATTTGTAAATTATTGAAAATCAAAAAAATCCAAACCACGGCATATCACCCACAATCTAATGGTATGTTAGAACGAACACATGGACCATTAGCCGATTACCTAAGATGTTTTGTTGACGAAAGTCCACAAAATTGGGATAATTGGTTAAGACAAGCATCCCATGTACACAATAATACGTTACATAGTTCTACGAAACTCACACCATCTGACTGTTTATTTGGCTTTACAGCAGAAATACCTACAAATTTACAAAAAATACCTGAACCAATTTATGATCACGAAAATTATTACTTAGCACTCAAATATAAACTTCAGAAAACATACGAAATCGCTAGAAAAAATAGTTCAGTTGCGAAAACGAAATCTAAACAATATTATGACAATAAAGACATAATTTTTAATATTGGAGACTTAGTAATGATTAAAAACGAAGCAAAACAAAATAAATTATCAAATATTTGGTTAGGACCATATAGAGTCATTGAGGTAAATAACGCGGTAAATACAACAGTTTCTATCGGTAAACGGAAAAAGCGCATACATAATAATAAACTGAAACTATATCATGAATAATTAAACTAAAACAAAAAGTACAGAAAATTATTTTACACTAGTTTTAATTAAGTTTCCCTACAAAATACCGTTAAATTTTGCACCATCGACGAATCCGTGAAAATAAATTAACTCAAGGAAAAATAAATAAGGGTAAAAAATGGGAGAGAAATATGAACAAAAAAATAAAAATATTATTAAAAAAAAAAAAAGAGAAAAATTAAGAAAAATTTGTAGTTCGTTTTATTTTTATGATTCATATATGAAATAGAAAATAAAAATATGTTAAAATGAAATAATAAACAACATTCATAACGAAATTAATTTTGAAAATAAACAAATATTGTTTGTTATATATATGAATTTTTTATATTCAATAAACACGTTATTAAAAAGGAATAAGTGAATTATTTTAAAAAAACAAACAAAATTTTTTAAACTAAATAATTTAAAATTTTTAAATATTTTAATATTTACATATTTTACAAATGAGAAGAAATTAATAAATAGATACATTTGTTTTATTTTGCATAATATAATTTACTTTTAGATTATTCTTTTTATAAGTTTATAATATATTTTATAAGTTTATATTATTATAACATTTTAATTGGTATAATTACAATATAGAAATAATAATAAAAAAAAAAAAAAAAAAAAAAATGCAACACTATTCGACAAGTGTTACCTTAAAAAAAAAAATTTCGGTCATAAATTATAAAATACATAATTAAATAAATTTAATGATGTATGTAAAGATAGATTAAGTTTATAAATGGGTAGAATAAGTTAAAAAAAAAAAAAAAAAAAAAAAAAAAAAAAAATCCTTATAGCAATCAAGAAATAATCATTAGAATTAATATTAAAATTATAAAAATAAATTAAAATATTTATACAACAATAAAATATAAATAAACATAACAATTTTAATTTTACAAAGGTAATATATTACACGAATAAATACAAAAAAAAAATGAAACAAATTATCCTTTATAAATCATTGCAAAATTAATAATATCGAATATCATAAATAAAGAAATATATTTTTACATTTTTGTATTAAACAAAAATTAATAAGTAAACATTTTTTTTTTATATTATTATATTAAGGAAAATTAATTAATTCACATTTTTTTTTTAGTCTTATATTAATGAAAATTAATCAATTAACATTATTTTTTTGTTTTAAACATTTGATAATAATTACAAATAGGAATTAATAAATACAATATTAACCGAGTAATATAATTTGTTTTTGATAACTTGACATAGGTTTATAGTATATTTTATAAGTTTATATCATTACAAAATTTTGATTTATATAATTACAATTAAAAGAAAAAGAAAAAGAGATAAAAATATATATATACAAAAATAAAAATAAAAAAAAAAATATATCTATATATATTACCACATTCAATAATAAGCATAAAAAATTAAGTAATAAGTAACATATTTATTTAACAACAAGCAACAATTTAACAACGTTTATGAACAATATATTTTTAGCGAAATCACAATTTCCATTTCCATATATTCTAATAGTCCAAGATCATCCAACTTTAGTAAAAACAAAGGTAAAGATAACAGCTAATAAAAGATCAACAAGGAACGACTTACAATACGACGCATCGTACATGCAAATTTTTTACTCGTAATAAAAAATTTTTTTTTAAGGGATGGAGGGATGTCATGACACCAAAATGACATGCCTTGTTTCAATAAAAAAATGAACAAATATACATCATATAACCATACAAATGTTTAACAACAATCACATTTCCCCTATTTATATAATATTCAAAATAAATCGTATATAAATACAATAACACCATAAGAAATACAATAACACCATACATGAAATCATAAATTCCAAAACATACCATCTACGTCACACATACGTTATCACCAATGTACTTATATATCATAACATATGATCAAACATACATTTACTACTACCGTATTAATTTAAATAATAATAATATTATATAATTGTCCAACAACAATATGCTAGTAAAATTTTCAAGATCATTACGTATATTATATGAAATATGAAGATACTTAAAATATGAACAACAGTTAATAGACCGATATATACATTATAAAAAATTACGTATATTGCATAATTATCAAATAAAAAATACATTTATAGTAAACAAAATTATAAAAATATAGTATATGAAATATGATAATATTCAAATGATAAGGAAAATTCATTCATTACGAAAAATAAATATATATATGTATATATATATATATATATATATATCAATCATATACATACAATAAATTATGCATTTTAATATTAAGAATTTTAAATAACAAATCTATAAATCAACAATTAATGTGTGAACCCAAAATGTAATTTGACACCACATACATATCGAACATATACACAATTATCGCTGATAATATTTGGACGGAAATGCTTATATTCATAAAAAATCAATGGGAAATTAATAAAGAATTCGATTAATGATGTCAATGACAATTTAATAAATATAAGAAATATATAATTTGGAAATGATGAATACATAGATAATTAATTATTACATATATATATATATATATATATATATCTATATAATTAACTAACCTATACAACGACTATACAAACTACAGTAAAAGAATCATCCAATAACCAATTACAACTGTACATCATATGCATATAATGAAAATTATTTGTTATATATTTGTTATATATATATATATTAGGCAGTTAAAAAAGAATAAGAATATCAATTAAAAAATTCAACATACAAATAAAAGAGATAATCAACCCAAATATATGGAAATTGGAAAACACCCATTACAAAATTGTAAAACAACAAGGAACCCGTATGGAGGGAGAAAGGTTATATAAACCCCAGCACCACCAAAATAATGGTGATTATTAATCTGGATCACCAGAATATTAAAATCTAAATTATTAAAACATAGCATTGAGCTGTTAGTAATTTAGAAATAAATTTAATATTCTGGTTAAAAGGAAAGTAAAGCGAAACCGCTTAACTGTTATACCGAGCATCTAGATTAATATATATAGATATAACATAAGTAATATAATTTATTTTTTATTTAATCCAAAATATCATTAAAATTAACAATAAATAAATTTTTAAATAAAATAACTTAAAGAAAAATTTTTTGTATTTTTATTATTAAAAGGTAAGTTTTATATTTTTTATCCATACTACATTTACCTTGAGTTAATAAATTTATTATGTTGAGAAATCTGAAAATAAATTTACATTTCGGACCACGACATAACCAGCGTTCCAAAAAAATTAAGCTAACATTGATAATTTTAGCCAACTCTACCGACTAGTTTCAGAGAAAACTTAATGCCTTGCCTGAACTAATATAAGAAAATGCAAATATGGTTGTTTTATGTTTCGCGATTTAAAGTTGCTATTATTTTAGAAAAGTGATAAGAACGGACCAAATTAACCAGCGTTACATAAAATTAAGCTAATATTGATAATTTTAGCCAACTCTGCCGACTAGTTTCACAGAAAACTTAATGGTATGCTAGAACTAATATAAGAAAATGCAAACGTGCTTGTTTCACGCTTCCTGATTGCTATTATGTTGCTATTATTTTAGAAAGGTAATAAGAACGGATCAAATTAACCAGCGTTACATAAAGTAAAACTAATATTGATAATTTTAGCCAATTCTACCGACTAGTTTCAGAGAACACTTAATGGTGTGCTAGAACTAATATAAGAAAATGCAAATATGGTTGTTTCACGTTTCACGATTTAAAGTGGCTATCATTTTAGAAAGGTGATAAGAACGGATCAAATTAACCAGCGTTACATAAAATAAAGATAATATTAATAATTTTAGTCAACTCTACCAACAAGTTTCAGAGAAAACTTAATGGTATGATAGAACTAATATAAGAAAATGCAAACATTGTTGTTTCACGTTTCACGATTTAAAGTTTCTATTGTTTTAGAAAAGTGATAAGAACGAACCAAATTAACCAGCGTTACATAAATTAAAACTATTATTGATAATTTTAGCCAACTCTACCGACTAGTTTCAGAGAAAATTTAATAGTATGCTAGAACTAATATAAGAAAATGCAAACATGGTTGTTTCACGTTTCACGATTTAATGATGCTATTATTTTAGAAAAGTGATAAGAACGGACCAAATCAAGCAGCGTTACATACGTTAAAGTAAAACTAATATTGTTAATTTCAGCCAACTCTACCGACTAGTTTCAGAGAAAACTTAATGGTATGCTAGAACTAATATAAGAAAATGCAAACATGGTTGTTTCACGTTTAACGATTTAAAGTTGCTATTATTTTAGAAAGGTGATAAGAACGGACCAAAGTAACCAGCCTTACATCAAATAAAGCTAATATTGATAATTTTAGCCAACTCTACCGTCTAGTTTCAGAGAAAACTTAATAGTATGCTAGAACTAATATAAGAAAATGCAAACATGGTTGTTTCACGTTTCCCCATTTAAAGTTGCTATTATTTTAGAAAAATGATAAGAACGGATCAAATTTAACAGCGTAACATAAAATTAAGCTAACATTGATAATTTTAGCCAACTCTACCGACTAGTTTCAGAAAAACCAGCGTTACATAAAATAAAGCTAATCTTGATAGTTTTAGCCAACTCTACCGACTAGTTTCAGAGAAAACTTAATGGTATGCTAGAACTAATATAAGAAAAGGCAAACATGGTTGTTTCACGTTTCACGATTTAAAGTTTCTATTATTTTAGAAAAGTGATAGAACGGACCAAATCAAGCAGCGTTACATACGTTAAAATAAAACTAATATTGTTAATTTCAGCCAACTCTACCGACTAGTTTCAGAGAATACTTAATACTATGCCTGAACTAACATAAGAAAATCCAAATATGGTTGTTTCACGTTTCACGATTTAAAGTTGCTATTATTTTAGAAAAGTTATAAGAACGGATAAATTAACCAGCGTTACATAAAATTAAGCTAATATTGATAATTTTAGCCAACTCTACCGACTAGTTTCAGAGAAAACTTAATGGTATGCCTGAACTAATATAAGAAAATGCAAATATGGTTGTTTTACGTTTCACGATTTAAAGTTGCTATTATTTTGAAAAGTTATAAGAACGGACCAAATTAACCAGCGTTACATAACATAAAACTAATATTGATAATTTTAGCCAATTCTACCGACTAGTTTCAGAGAAAACTTAATGGTATGCTAGAACTAATATAAGAAAATGCAAACATGGTTGTTTCACGTTTCACGATTTAAAGTTGATATTATTTTAGAAAAGTGATAAGAACGGACCAAATTAACCAGCGTTACATAAAATAAAGCTAATATTGATAATTTTAGTCAACTCTACCGACTAGTATCACAGAAAACTTTATGGTATGCTAGAACTAATATAAGAAAATGCAAACGTGCTTGTTTCACGCTTCCCGATTGCTATTATGTTGCTATTATTTTAGAAAGGTGATAAGAACGGATCAAATTAACCAGCGTTACATAAAGTAAAACTAATATTGATAATTTTAGCCAACTCTACCGACTAGTTTCAGAGAACACTTAATGGTAGGATAGAACTAATATAAGAAAATGCAAACATGGTTGTTTTACGTTTCACGATATAAAGTTGCTATTATTTTAGAAAAGTGATAAGAACGGACCAAATTAACCAGCGTTATATAAAATTAAGCTAATATTGATAATTTTAACCAACTTTACCAACTAGTTTCAGAGAAAACTTAATGGTATGCTAGAACTAATATAAGAAAATGCAAACATGGTTGTTTCACGTTTTACGATATAAAGTTGCTATTATTTTAGAAAAGTGATAAGAACGGACCAAATCAAGCAGCGTTACATACGTTAAGTAAAACTAATATTGTTAATTTTAGTCAACTCTACCGACTAGTTTCAGAGAAAACTTAATAGTATGCTAGAACTAATATAAGAAAATGCAAACATGGTTGTTTCACGTTTCACGATTTAATGATGCTATTATTTTAGAAAAGTGATAAGAACGGACCAAATCAAGCAGCGTTACACGTTTCCCGATTTAAAGTTGCTATTATTTTAGAAAAGTGATAAGAACGGACCAAATTAACCAGCGTTACATAAAATAAAGGTAATATTGATAATTTTAGCCAACGCTACCGACTAGGTTCAGAGAAAACTTAATGGTATGCTAGAACTAATATAAGAAAATGGAAACATGGTTGTTTCACGTTTCACGATATAAAGTTGCTATTATTTTAGAAAAGTGATAAGAACGGACCAAATTAACCAGCGTTACATAAAATTAAGCTAACATTGATAATTTTAGCCAACTATAGGGACTACTTTCAGAGAAAACTTAATGGTATGATAGAACTAATATAAGAAAATGCAAACAGGGTTGTTTCACGTTTCACGATATAAAGTTGCTATTATTTTAGAAAAGTGATAAGAACGGACCAAATTAACCAGCGTTACATAAAATTAAGCTAACATTGATAATTTTAGCCAACTATAGGGACTAGTTTCAGAGAAAACTTAATGGTATGCTAGAACTAATATAAGAAAATGCAAACATGGTTGTTTCACGTTTCACGATTTAAAGTTGCTATTATTTTAGAAAAGTGATAAGAACGGACCAAATTAACCAGCGTTACATAAAATTAAGCTAATATTGATAATTTTAGCCAACTCTACCAACTAGTTTCAGAGAAAACTTAATGGTATGCTAGAACTAATATAAGAAAATGCAAACATGGTTGTTTCACGTTTCCCGATTTAAAGTTGCTATTATTTTAGAAAGGAGATAAGAACGGATCAAATTTACCAGCGTTACATAAAATGAAGCTAACATTGATAATTTTAGCCAACTCTACCGACTACCTTCCGAGAAAACTTAATGGTATGCTAGAACTAATATAAGAAAATGCAAACATGGTTGTTTCACGTTTCACGATATAAAGTTGCTATTATTTTAGAAAAGTGATAAGAACGGACCAAATTAACCAGCGTTACATAAAGTAAATCTAATATTGATAATTTTAACCAATTCTACCGACTAGTTTCAGAGAACACTTAATGGTATGCTAGAACTAATATAAGAAAATGCAAACATGGTTGTTTCACGTTTCACGATTTAAAGTTGCTATTATTTTAGAAAAGTGATAAGAACGGACCAAATTAACCAGCGTTACATAAAATTAAGCTAATATTGATAATTTTAGCCAACTCTACCGACTAGTTTCAGAGAAAACTTAATGCCTTGCCTGAACTAATATAAGAAAATGCAAATATGCTTGTTTTACGTTTCACGATTTCAAGTTGCTATTATTTTAGAAAGGTGATAAGAACGGATCAAATTAACCAGCGTTACATAAAATTAAGCTAATATTGATAATTTTAGCCAACTCTACCGACTAGTTTCAGAGAAAACTTAATTTTTATGCCTGAACTAATATAAGAAAATGCAAATATGGTTGTTTTATGTTTCGCGATTTAAAGTTGCTATTATTTTAGAAAGGTGCGAATAACGGATCAAATTAACCAGCGTTACATAAAATTAAGGTAATATTGATAATTTTAGCCAACTCTACCTACTAGTTTCAGAGAAAACTTAATGGTATGCCTGAACTAATATAAGAAAATGCAAATATGGTTGTTTCACGTTTCACGATATAAAGTTGCTATTATTTTAGAAAAGTGATAAGAACGGACCAAATTAACCAGCGTTACATAAAATAAAGCTAATATTGATAATTTTAGCCAACTCTACCTACTAGTTTCAGAGAAAACTTAATGGTATGCCTGAACTAATATAAGAAAATGCAAATATGGTTGTTTCACGTTTCACGATATAAAGTTGCTATTATTTTAGAAAAGTGATAAGAACGGACCAAATTAACCAGCGTTACATAAAATAAAGCTAATATTGATAATTTTAGCCAACACTACCGACTAGTTTCACAGAAAACTTAATGGTTTGCTAGAACTAATATAAGAAAATCCAAACGTGCTTGTTTCACGCTTCCCGATTGCTATTATGTTGCTATTATTTTAGAAAGGTGATAAGAACCGAACAAATTAACCAGCGTTACATAAAATTAAGCTAATATTGATAATTTTAGCCAACTCTACCGACTACTTTCAGAGAAAACTTAATGGTATGCTAGAACTAATATAAGAAAATGCAAACATGATTGTTTCGCGTTTCACGATATAAAGTTGCTATTATTTTAGAAAAGTGATAAGAACGGACCAAATTAACCAGCGTTACATAAAATAAAGTTAATATTGATAATTTTAGCCAACTCTACCGACTAGTTTCATAGAAAACTTAATGGTATGCTAGAACTAATATAAGAAAATGCAAACGTGCTTGTTTCACGCTTCCCGATTGCTATTATGTTGCTATTATTTTAGAAAGGTGATAAGAACGTATCAAATTAACAAGCGTTACATAAAGTAAAACTAATATTGATAATTTTAGCCAACTCTACCGACTAGTTTCAGAGAAAACTTAATGGTATGCTAGAACTAATATAAGAAAATGCAAACATGGTTGTTTCACGTTTCACGATTTAAAGTGGCTATCATTTTAGAAAAGTGATAAGAACGGATCCAATTAACCAGCGTTACATAAAATAAAGCTAATATTAATTATTTTAGCCAACTCTACCGACTAGTTTCAGAGAAAACTTAATGGTATGCCTGAACTAATATAAGAAAATGCAAATATGGTTGTTTTACGTTTCACGATATAAAGTTGCTATTATTTTAGAAAAGTGATAAGAACGGACCAAATTAACCAGCGTTATATAAAATTAAGCTAATATTGATAATTTTAACCAACTTTACCGACTAGTTTCAGAGAAAACTTAATGGTATGCTAGAACTAATATAAGAAAATGCAAACATGGTTGTTTCACGTTTCACGATATAAAGTTGCTATTATTTTAGAAAAGTGATAAGAACGGACCAAATCAAGCAGCGTTACATACGTTAAAGTAAAACTAATATTGTTAATTTTAGCCAACTCTACCGTCTAGTTTCAGAGAAAACTTAATAGTATGCTAGAACTAATATAAGAAAATGCAAACATGGTTGTTTCACGTTTCCCGATTTAAAATTGCTATTATTTTAGAAAAATGATAAGAACGGATCAAAATAACCAACGTTACATAAAATTAAGCTAACATTGATAATTTTAGCCAACTCTACCGACTAGTTTCAGAAAATCCAGCGTTACATAAAATAAAGCTAATATTGATAGTTTTAGCCAACTCTACCGACTAGTTTCAGAAAAAAACTTAATGGTATGCTAGAACTAATATTAGAAATGCAAACATGGTTGTTTCACGTTTCCCGATTTAAAGTTGCTATTATTTTAGAAAGGTGATAAGAACGGACCAAATTAACCAGCGTTACATAAAATAAAGCTAATATTGATAATTTTAGTCAACTCTACCGACTAGTTTCAGAGAAAACTTAATAGTATGCCTGAACTAATATAAGAAAATGCAAATATGGTTGTTTTACGTTTCACGATTTAAAGTTGCTATTATTTTAGAAAGGTGATAAGAACGGATCAAATTAACCAGAATTACATAAAATTAAGCTAATATTGATAATTTTAGCCAACTCTACCGACTAGTTTCAGAGAAAACTTAATGGTATGCCTGAACTAATATAAGAAAATGCAAATATGGTTGTTTTACGTTTCACGATTGAAAGTTGCTATTTTTTTAGAAAAGTGATAAGAACCGAACAAATTAACCAGCGTTACATAAAATTAAGCTAATATTGATAATTTTAGCCAACTCTATCGACTACCTTCCGAGAAAACTTAATGGTATGCTAGAACTAATATAAGAAAATGCAAACATGGTTGTTTCACGTTTCACGATATAAAGTTGCTATTATTTTAGAAAAGTGATAAGAACGGACCAAATTAACCAGCGTTATATAAAATTAAGCTAATATTGATAATTTTAGCCAACTTTACCGACTAGTTTCAGTGAAAACTTAATGGTATGCTAGAACTAATATAAGAAAATGCAAACATGCTTGTTTCACGCTTCCCGATTGCTATTAAGTTGCTATTATTTTAGAAAAGTGATAAGAACGGACCAAATTAACCAGCGTTACATAAAATTAAGCTAACATTGATAATTTTAGCCAACTATAGGGACTAGTTTCAGAGAAAACTTAATGGTATGCTAGAACTAATATAAGAAAATGCAAACATGGTTGTTTCACGTTTCACGATTTAAAGTTGCTATTATTTTAGAAAAGTGATAAGAACGGACCAAATTAACCAGCGTTACATAAAATTAAGCTAATATTGATAATTTTAGCCAACTCTACCAACTAGTTTCAGAGAAAACTTAATGGTATGCTAGAACTAATATAAGAAAATGCAAACATGGTTGTTATATGTTTCACGATTTAAAGTTGCTATTATTTTAGAAAGGAGATAAGAACGGATCAAATTTACCAGCGTTACATAAAATGAAGCTAACATTGATAATTTTAGCCAACTATACCGACTAGTTTCAAAGAAAACTTAATGGTATGCTAGAACTAATATAAGAAAATGCAAACATTGTTATATATTTTTGTCGTTCCATATAAAAATAAAACTACACTTTTACTCTTGTACTTTATATTTATTACTGTTCTTTTTTCATTAATTTGCATGGCGTATTTATATCATTATTGAATATGCAATTTTTGTTTATTTTGCATATTCAATAGTTTTCAATGCATTGTATATAATTGGTACATTATTATATTGTATATAATTATATTATATTGTATATTAGTTAAAACTTAATATTTAATGATTACTAATTAGTGATTTAATATCTAATGATTAATAGATAATAATTTAATATCTAATGATTAATAACTGCATAATAATGAATAATAAAGGGAATGTATTGATGGATAACTATAAAAAGGAATGAAATTATTGATTAACAATATAGGCAAATAAACGGATTTCGATTATGCATTTAGGTGTTTTGATTCTTTTGTTTATGCATCTATCCTTTTGCATCCCTTTATACATTCATATATATATATTTAATAGATATCCATATATACATTTACATATCAGTATGTATATACGAACATTGGATAGTAATAGTACTTTAAATAGTCTATTAATCCTGTTACATCCTTGTACACTTATTCATACAAATAGTGTCGCGCATACGCATTCATATTGAAAAGATCGTCATACGCTTGATATGCACCTATGCTTTTCCCGACAACCGTAGTTTCGTTCATTGAAACCACGGCTTTAGTATTTTTTGCAATTGCATCGATTTACCTATGGTTTATATGGATTATTATATACAATAAAAATTCTCACATTTTGGTGTGAATTTTTATTGCGTTTGCTAATTAATATATATATACGGTTAGGTATACAAATTGTGTTCTTAATGTAATTGCATATTTTTGGTGACGATTTAAGTGCATATTTTACGTAGACATCCGGATGTATTATATGTATATATTTATTTCATGTATTCTGCAATATTGGGTATATGCATAGTTTTAATATATTTTAATATAATGTGTATTCTTTATTATTTTATTATATATTATTTTATGTATTAGTGCATTGCTTCGAATATATTTCCAATATGTTATTGTTATTGTATTGTAAAATATGATTTATTTTGTTATCTATTCATGAGATATATATTATATATATTATATAGTATATTGATATTGTATATATATAATATATATCACACATAACATTATAATTTTATTTGTTTATAATTAACGCAATATTCCTAAATGTATACTATTATATTATAATATTGAATTTTTTATTGAGTTAATTTAATTGCCAAAATGTATAATGTAATTATGCATTTTCTTATTTAATATAATTAAATGTGCATTTTCTTATTTAATATAATTAAAATAAACAAGGAAAAATGTTTATGGCCAGGTTTCCCAACGGGCAATTAATAAAATATATTTGTTTAATGTGGGAATATGATTATTATTATTGTTGTTATTATTAATATTATAGTTTTGTTGTTGTTGCATTCTGCAATATGACATTCCTCCACCGTTTAAAAAAGAAAATTACCATCTCAGATGGGAATTTTCGGGGTGGTGTAAATGATAATGTTGTGTGTGTGTCTATTGATGAAGGGTAAATTGCGTTGTTGGATTACAGTGGTACCCTTTTTATTGTAATATTAATTGTTGTTTAATTGTTGTTTACTGTTGAGAGGTGATTGATTATGATTTTAAATTCAGGTAATGTAGCCAATCGTGCTCTTACATTTTCAAGTTCCAAGTATTTTTGGCTTGGAATTGAGTTAGTTGTCGTTGTTTTTTTTTTTTTTTTTTTTTTAATGTTTCCTCATTTTTCGTTAGAGTAGGTTGTGTTGTTGACAACTTTCCTGGATTAAATTCTCTTTTTCATTGCAGATGTATATAACTTGTATTTGATTTTGTTTTATCACTCCATATATTATTTATTTTTTTTTTTTATTATGTGTTTTGTTTATTATAATAATCGTTTGTTGTGTTTTATGTTTTATTCCCAAATTCAATATGTACTTTAATTGCATTTTAGGCGAAATGTTTTTTAATTAAATTTAATATGTATTGAAATTTTATTTTTCGGTTTTATTTTCAAATCAAATTAACAATATGGAATAGTGCGTTTTTTTTTTTTTTTTTTTTTTTTTTTTTTTTTTTTTAAACAATGATTTATAATTCTTTTCAAATTTTCTCTTAAATTATCTATTGCATAAAAATAAATCGTATTAATATAGTATTTATTATAGTAATATATATAGTAAGTGTATATAATTGAAAAATATAATTTTGTAATTGAACGAATATATGTAACATATATGTACATAATAAAATTGTATATCTATAATTAAATGAAATATATGTGTATAAATGATTAAATGTATAAGGGAAAATAATAATTAATTTATTGCAATTTAAATTTAATATATTTATTTTACTCAATGGTGTAAACAGGGTTTATGGTAGTTGGTTGTACTACCGTACCTGTATTATCATTATTTTCTAAAACAACTACTCGTTTCTTTTTGCTTCTTTTAATTTTATATACAATCATTAAGATAATAATTGTAATAATAATAATAAAAATTGATGCATACCCTAATGAATAATGATGTATGTCATGTTTGTTTAAATTATTTAATTTAGTAAGATCTTCAATGTATCTCACATCAGTACTTATTTTATCTAAACTATTCTTATTATCTATAAAATTTGTTAATTTTTTAATATTGATTAATGTATGGTCAAAATGCTCTAATTGCAAGTCAAAGGTTTTGAATTTTAGCAAATTTTCATCTAATACAGTTATGTTATCTTGGTTGGCATAAATTTTTATGAAATTCGTTTTTATGCTACAATCTAGTTCTATTTTTATCAACCCTTTATTTGCAATTAGATAACTTTGTTCCTTTTGATTTTTACAATGATATCGTAATCTAGTAGTATTTCTTGAAATATAGATCCAATTATTAGGATTTTCTAATTGGATCCACAGTTCATTTACTATTTTTATTACTTGGTGGCTACACGTTGATGGTTGTGTTTCGTGTTGAAGGAATAATCCCGATGCACAATTTTCGTATGTCGCACCCATTATGGCTTGATGAAATTTGCAGATGTAGGTGGTATTTTCCTTATAACAGGTTTGCAGTTTGTCATAGCTGATTTCAATGTGGTTTTCTCCAGATTCATCGATGAGTAAATATGGTTCTCCAATTTTGGTGTATACAAATAAATCATTGGCTTGGGGGATAGGGATCGGAGTTAATTTTGCCGGGTTTAAACTCGATGGTATAATCGTACTCCGAGAGCTTATGATGAAAGCGTAGTAAACGTGAGGTGGGATCTTTCACGTTAAATATTCCCTTTAATGGCCGTGTAAATTATAAATTTCCTTCCCAACAAATAACTTCGAAAATTTTTGGTCGCCCAAACCATTGCTAACAATTCCCGCTCTATGGTTGAGTAATTTTTTTCTGCCTTATTCAACGTCCGGCTGGCGTATGCAATTGGTCGATCCTCGCCAGGTTTCCCCTGCGAGAGTACTGCGCCAATTGCATCTCCGCTAGCATCTGTTGTTAGTATAAACTGTTGAGTAAAATCCGGATATATTAAAATGGGTGGCCGCTTGACACTCTAACGACCAATGGAATGGCACGTTCTTTTTCATTAATTTGTTAAGACAGGAAGCTGTTTTGGAGAAATTTGGGATAAACTTACGATAATAATTTACAAATCCCAAGAAGGATTGTAATTGTTTTGTATTTCGTGGAACCGGGTAATCCGTTACACATGATGCCTTATCTGGGTCAGGCATGGCTCCATGCTCTGTGCATTTGTGCCCCAGATATACTACCTCCCTTTTTAGAAAGTGACATTTTTGTAACTGAATTTTTAAATTGTGCCTCCGCAATCTTTCAAAAACATTTTTTAATTTACCATTATGGTCGCTTAAATTTCTTCCGTATATTACCACGTCGTCGATGTAGACAAAGCATTCGAATCCCTGCAATCCCATTAGCACGTAGTTCATTACGCGCTGAAACGTTGCCGGTGCACCAGTTAGTCCAAACGGCATTCTTTGAAATTGATAATGCCCGAATGGGGTACTAAAAGCTGTTTTGGGTGCATCATTTGGGTTCATTGGTATTTGATGGTAACCACTTGCCAGGTCTAGGGTACTAAAATACCGTGAGTGCCCCAATTGATCTAAAATATCCTCGATCCTTGGTAACGGGAAGGCATCTTTTATGGTTATCTGGTTTAGTTTTCGGAAATCGAACACCAAACGCCATTTTCTCTCGCCATCTGGACCGGCCCGTTTAGGTACGACTAATAACGGTGAATTCCAGGGGCTTTTGCTTTCAATTATAATCTCATCGTTCAACATTTTTTCCACTTCCTCGTTTATAAAGTATTTATGTATTTCGGGAAGCCTGTAGTTTTTTTGATTAATCGGGGCCTGTCCCGGAATGATAGAAATGGAATGTTCCAACACCTCGGTGCTGGTCAATGATTCCCCTTCTAAATGAAATATGTCCGCATATTGACGGCATAGGGATATTATTGAATCATGTTCTTCTTTATTTAAATCCTTTTCAATGTTTAGATTTTCAATTATGTTGTTTACTCTCGTTGCTTTGCTAATGTTATTTTCTTGTGTTGATGGGGTGAAGAACACGTTCGAATTATAATTCTTTTTATCAGTGTTTAATTTGATTTTGTGATCATTACGTTCAGATAATATTTCGAATTCGTCTAAAAATCTATAGTTAAATTCAACCTTTGTAAATTCTGTATCCTTCAGTCGAGCATTAATAACGGCCACTCTCCCAATATAATTTATAACCTTGACAATTGTATTTCCTATAAAGGTTCCTGGTGATAGTTCTCTGGACTCTATAACCAGTGTTCCCGAACGTATAGGAAATCTAATTTCTCTGATTACCTGTGAACGAGCAGGTATCAACCATTCTACTTCCGATCTATGAACTGTTGAAATCTCCTTATTCTTAATTACTTGTATTTCTTCTACTGATATTGCTTGATTATTTTCATTATTAGTATTATTATTATCATCATCTGCTCCCAAAATTCCTATATCATATATGTTAAATTCTTCATAATTATCCGTTTTGTTTTCATTTTTATCCTTACATTCATTTTTCTCTACAGGCATATCATCTATAATTTCTATATTGTATTCATTGTGATTCTCCATTTCATTGTTTTTTAAAATTGATGTGGTTTCTGCATGTATGGTTGTCTTTATTACCTCTATCCCGTTTGTTTCGTTATTTTTGCTTTCTATATTCGTTGAATCACATAATCCCCCCGCTGATTTCACGTTTTCTATTGGATACATTGTCAATTGCAGATATTGTCCCTCTAGGTACAATATTAATTTACTGTTAATGTAATCTATACAGGAACATCCGTTCAACAGGTCACCCCCCAGTAATCCTTCTACGGGTAATGACATTAAATTGTCTACTATATTAAATGTGAATGGAACGCCATGCGGCGTTATCAAATTTCCTTGGACCGTACCGAGAGTGACACCATTACCCCCAAAAATACCCCCCAATTCAATTTGCCCAGCATGGTTCCATTTAACATTTGATTTTAGCGCACATCTCTTAATTAATGTAACCTCTGCACCAGTATCGACCAACAGCCTTACAGAGTTATTGTTGCCAATATTTACTGGTAAATCCACGAAACTTACCCCGACCATGTAAATTTGCGAGTCTACAGGTTGAAGGGCATGTTCCATCGTGGTTAAGTTTATTGTGCTCGTTATTTAAATTTCGTTTCTGTATTTCATTTGTATTGTTTATAAAAAATTCTCTGCCATCTCCATTCATACGGCCGTGGTTGTGGTGTACCAACCCGGTCGGTATTAGTTTTTTGAGTGATTGTTTCCCAGACGTTCATTAAACATCCTGGTATTTCCCTGGTTTACCCCGTTAGTTGTATTACACCCATTGCTATTGGACCCTGAATTTCCAATGCCATTGCGATTGTAACCATATTCTCGGTTACTATCATGATTATTATGGTTCACGAATCCATGATAATTATTGTTGCTGGAATTTCCATTATACCCATTATTAAATCTAGTACCATTATTATTATAAGTATTATTAAATCTAGAACCGCTACCACTATTATTATTATTATTATTATAATTTTGATTGAATCTAGGACCGTTACCACTATTATTATTATTATTATTATAATTATGATTAAATCTAGGGCCGTTACCACTATTATTATTATTATTATTATTATAATTATGATTAAATCTAGGGCCGTTACCACTATTAGTATTATTATTAGCAAAATGGTGACCGTTGTTATAATTATTATTGTTATAGAGTTGTCGTTGGTTATTATTATTCCAATGCGGACCATTTCCATAATTATTACGGCGTAATCTACAGTTCGCCTCCATATGACCAAAATCTTTGCATAAATTGCAATAGGGCGTATTCTTTCGTAGTCGACATTCCCGGAAAGCATGACCCAATTTACCACAAAACCCACACGTGATCACCGTTCTCCCCTGTCCGAGGTTGTTATTTTCCATCGGTGCATTGTTTTCCGACACCATATTACCCATTATAATTTGTTTTGTGCCACCCAGCGGATTTGAGTATTTCAAGAGGTTTTCATACGCCATAACTTCATCTTTCAGCTCCTCCCACGTTATTACCTTACTTGTAATTGCGCACTGACGTAGTAATGGATTTATTAGGCCCGTTTTGAATACTCGCTGCAAAACCAAATCAATTTCTTCTAGTAAGGTATCGATGTTTTTATCTCTATACCGCGTTTTGGCCAACTGACTCGCCGTGGTTCCTAATTTATTTAAACGAGTAGCGAACGTTAGTAAGTCCTCAGTTGGTAATTGAAAAGCGTCCCTTATTTTTGACATTATATCATCGAGCGAACCGACAGGCGCGAACCTTTCCCCGATGATTTTAAGGAATTCCTCCAAACTCTCGACTTCCCTATCAGCCACTAAATCAAATGCAACCCCAGTTACACGGGTAGTTAACAATGCAGTGAAAATTCCCTCCTCTTCATCGTCTAGGCTTCTTCGTGCCAACCTGCATGCATTGATGAACTCGTTTACATTCGAAGCGTCTCCCCCGGATAATTTGGGTACCAATAAGTTGATGATTCTTCCAACCTTTTCGTAATCCATTTTTTCGCTTTCGCTCACGGAAGTTGTATTACCAAGGGAATTCAAACCGTCTTCTCCTTCGTTGTAGTATGACAACTCCAAACTAGTCTCCAACTGGTGCTTTTGTTCTAAATCCAATTGGCCTCTTAACCCCCTAACTATGTCTTTGTATTCGGCTATACTGGTTTCCAATTTGGTAATGGTTTCTTTATTCACCGTACGACCCCTATCAGCTTCCGCCTCTTTTAAACGATCGGTAATGGTTTGTAAACGAACCTCGTTTTCGTTCAACTCCGTGATCAATTTGGATTCCCTGTCCTTGCTAACTCGGATCTTTTCATGTAATTCGTCGATGAGTGATTCTCTTTCCTTTGCCAAATTTTCCGTTTCTAACTGTCCCTTTTTATAAAGAGTGATGGTCCTGGCGTAGTTAGCGACCCGTAACCGTTGTTCCTTCAATAGATTTTGGCTTTCTTCAAGACGTAGGCGGTGAATCGAATTTATTTTAACCAATAGTTCATCTGTTAACTCAGTGTGGTGTAGGTTTATTTTTCGTTCAGCTAAACTATTCTTTACCTCCACAAATTCACTTCTACTCAATAATTCCCTAAGATCAGTCAATAAATTCTCGTTCAAAGCCCGCACATTAGCCTCAGCCTTCAAGGTATCCTGCCTGCATTGGTTTACCTGATCTCTTAAGTCAGAAATCAATTGATCACCCAAAATAGGTAAATGTGACATATAAGATGAAATTTAACACTACCCCGTATTAGTAGACCCCTGTCCTTTCATATATTTAAAAATTAAAAAACAACAAACAATTCAACTCCACGACAAAAGTTATCGATATATTTTCATTTGTATATTATCATACAGTTTACATAGGTGATTTTTGATTTTTTATTTTTTTTTTATCTTCTGATTTATATTTGTTAACCAGCTGTTTGAGCTGGATATTCAACCGTAATCGTTGGTCCGCGTCGATGCATAGGGTGATTATCCGCTGAAGTTCAGCTAACTCCTTCCTTCTACGGACTCTAATACCGCCGCGATGCTTGTATTTGGGTGCAGTTACCGATGAGGTTGCTGCTGGGGTTATTTTTTTTTTGGTTTGTCGTTGTTTATATTGTTCGATGGTAATTGGTTTGGGGCCCGCATTTGGGTTCTCCTTTATAATCGCGGCTAATTGCTGTTGTGTCGTTGGGGCATGGCTGCGCGAAATGGTATTGGCTCCTATAAGGTTAAACAGTTTTACTCAATTATGACATGATCTTAATAAGACTTTGTATTTCCAAGGCCAAATGGGGCCTACTTGAAATACTTCATTTTTCTTAAGGATATATTTGTAGGCTGTTTTTGCCGTTTTCGAATATATCCTTGGTAAAAGAAACTTATGGCCTACAATTAAAAAAAAAAAAAAAAAAATTCTATTGATTAAGAAACATTGTTATTAAGCTGAAAAGGAAATACTTGTTATATGTTACTTACCTACAATAAATAAATAAAAAAAAAACCTATTGATTAAGAAATATTATTATTAAACTGAAAAGAAAATATTGGTTATAGGTTAATTACCTAAAATAAATATAAAAAAAAAATATATTGGTTAAGAAGCATTATTATTAAACTGAAAAGAAAATATTTGTTATATGTTAATTAATTCTAAAATAATCTAAAAATAAAATAAAATAATTCTAATATAATCGGTTTACCTGTGGTATCTATCCTACCGGCTGCGCCAAATGTTATATATTTTTGTCGTTCCATATAAAAATAAAACTACACTTTTACTCTTGTACTTTATATTTATTACTGTTCTTTTTTCATTAATTTGCATGGCGTATTTATATCATTATTGAATATGCAATTTTTGTTTATTTTGCATATTCAATAGTTTTCAATGCATTGTATATAATTGGTACATTATTATATTGTATATAATTATATTATATTGTATATTAGTTAAAACTTAATATCTAATGATTACTAATTAGTGATTTAATATCTAATGATTAATAGATAATAATTTAATATCTAATGATTAATAACTGCATAATAATGAATAATAAAGGGAATGTATTGATGGATAACTATAAAAAGGAATGAAATTATTGATTAACAATATAGGCAAATAAACGGATTTCGATTATGCATTTAGGTGTTTTGATTCTTTTGTTTATGCATCTATCCTTTTGCATCCCTTTATACATTCATATATATATATTTAATAGATATCCATATATACATTTACATATCAGTATGTATATACGAACATTGGATAGTAATAGTACTTTAAATAGTCTATTAATCCTGTTACATCCTTGTACACTTATTCATACAAATAGTGTCGCGCATACGCATTCATATTGAAAAGATCGTCATACGCTTGATATGCACCTATGCTTTTCCCGACAACCGTAGTTTCGTTCATTGAAACCACGGCTTTAGTATTTTTTGCAATTGCATCGATTTACCTATGGTTTATATGGATTATTATATACAATAAAAATTCTCACATTTTGGTGTGAATTTTTATTGCGTTTGCTAATTAATATATATATACGGTTAGGTATACAAATTGTGTTCTTAATGTAATTGCATATTTTTGGTGACGATTTAAGTGCATATTTTACGTAGACATCCGGATGTATTATATGTATATATTTATTTCATGTATTCTGCAATATTGGGTATATGCATAGTTTTAATATATTTTAATATAATGTGTATTCTTTATTATTTTATTATATATTATTTTATGTATTAGTGCATTGCTTCGAATATATTTCCAATATGTTATTGTTATTGTATTGTAAAATATGATTTATTTTGTTATCTATTCATGAGATATATATTATATATATTATATAGTATATTGATATTGTATATATATAATATATATCACACAAACATTATAATTTTATTTGTTTATAATTAACGCAATATTCCTAAATGTATACTATTATATTATAATATTGAATTTTTTATTGAGTTAATTTAATTGCCAAAATGTATAATGTAATTATGCATTTTCTTATTTAATATAATTAAATGTGCATTTTCTTATTTAATATAATTAAAATAAACAAGGAAAAATGTTTATGGCCAGGTTTCCCAACGGGCAATTAATAAAATATATTTGATTAATGTGGGAATATGATTATTATTATTGTTGTTATTATTAATATTATAGTTTTGTTGTTGTCGCATTCTGCAATATGACAACATTGTTGTTTCACGTTTCCCGATTTAAAGTTGCAATTATTTTATACAAGTGATAGAACGGACCAAATTAGCCAGCGTTACATAAAGTAAATCTAATATTGATAATTTTAGCCAATTCTACCGACTAGTTTCAGAGAACACTTAATGGTATGCTAGAACTAATATAAGAAAATGCAAACATGGTTGTTTCACGTTTCACGATTTAAAGTTGCTATTATTTTAGAAAGGTGATAAAAACGGACCAAATTAACCAGCGTTCCAAAAAAATTAAGCTAACATTAATAATTTTAGCCAACTCTACCGACTAGTTTCAGAGAAAACTTAATGCCTTGCCTGAACTAATATAAGAAAATGCAAATTTGCTTGTTTTACGTTTCACGATTTCAAGTTGCTATTATTTTAGAAAGGTGATAAGAATGGATCAAATTAACCAGCGTTACATAAAATTAAGCTAATATTGATAATTTTAGCCAACTCTACCGGCTAGTTTCAGAGAATTAATTAATTTTTATGCCTGAACTAATATAAGAAAATGCAAATATGGTTGTTTTATGTTTCGCGATTTAAAGTTGCTATTATTTTAGAAAAGTGATAAGAACGGACCAAATTAACCAGCGTTACATAAAATAAAGCTAATATTGATAATTTTAGCCAACTCTGCCGACTAGTTTCACAGAAAACTTAATGGTATGCTAGAACTAATATAAGAAAATGCAAACGTGCTTGTTTCACGCTTCCCGATTGCTATTATGTTGCTATTATTTTAGAAAGGTAATAAGAACGGATCAAATTAACCAGCGTTACATAAAGTAAAACTAATATTGATAATTTTAGCCAACTCGACCGACTAGTTTCAGAAAAACCAGCGTTACATAAAATAAAGCTAATCTTGATAGTTTTAGCCAACTCTACCGACTAGTTTCAGAGAAAACTTAATGGTATGCTAGAACTAATATAAGAAAAGGCAAACATGGTTGTTTCACGTTTCACGATTTAAAGTTTCTATTATTTGAGAAAAGTGATAGAACGGACCAAATCAAGCAGCGTTACATACGTTAAAATAAAACTAATATTGTTAATTTCAGCCAACTCTACCGACTAGTTTCAGAGAATACTTAATGCTATGCCTGAACTAACATAAGAAAATCCAAATATGGTTGTTTCACGTTTCACGATTTAAAGTTGCTATTATTTTAGAAAAGTTATAAGAACGGATAAATTAACCAGCGTTACATAAAATTAAGCTAATATTGATAATTTTAGCCAACTCTACCGACTAGTTTCAGAGAAAACTTAATGGTATGCCTGAACTAATATAAGAAAATGCAAATATGGTTGTTTTACGTTTCACGATTTAAAGTTGCTATTATTTTAGAAAGGTGATAAGAACGGATCAAATTAACCAGAATTACATAAAATTAAACTAATATTGATAATTTTAGCCAACTCTACCGACTAGTTTCAGAGAAAACTTAATGGTATGCCTCAACTAATATAAGAAAATGCAAATATGGTTGTTTAACGTTTCACGATTGAAAGTTGCTATTATTTTGAAAAGTTATAAGAACGGACCAAATTAACCAGCGTTACATAACATAAAACTAATATTGATAATTTTAGCCAATTCTACCGACTAGTTTCAGAGAAAACTTAATGGTATGCTAGAACTAATATAAGAAAATGCAAACATGGTTGTTTCACGTTTCACGATTTAAAGTTGATATTATTTTAGAAAAGTGATAAGAACGGACCAAATTAACCAGCGTTACATAAAATAAAGCTAATATTGATAATTTTAGTCAACTCTACCGACTAGTATCACAGAAAACTTTATGGTATGCTAGAACTAATATAAGAAAATGCAAACGTGCTTGTTTCACGCTTCCCGATTGCTATTATGTTGCTATTATTTTAGATAGGTGATAAGAACGGATCAAATTAACCAGCGTTACATAAAGTAAAACTAATATTGATAATTTTAGCCAACTCTACCGACTAGTTTCAGAGAACACTTAATGGTATGCTAGAACTAATATAAGAAAATGCAAACATGGTTGTTTCACGTTTCACGATTTAAAGTGGCTTTTATTTTAGAAAGGTGATAAGAACGGATCAAATTAACCAGCGTTACATAAAATAAAGCTAATATTAATAAGTTTAGCCAACTCTACCAACAAGCTTCAGAGAAAACTTAATGGTATGCTAGAACTAATATAAGAAAATGCAAACATTGTTGTTTCGCGTTTCACGATTTAAAGTTGCTATTGTTTTAGAAAAGTGATAAGAACGGAACAAATTAACCAGCGTTACATAAAATTAAGCTAATATTGATAATTTTAGTCAACTCTACCGACTAGGTTCCGAGAAAACTTATCGGTATGCTAGAACTAATATAAGAAAATGCAAACATGGTTGTTTCACGTTTCCCGATTTAAAGTTGCTATTATTTTAGAAAAATGATAATAACGGATCAAAATAACCAGCGTTACATAAAATTAAGCTAACATTGATAATTTTAGCCAACTCTACCGACTAGTTTCAGAAAAACCAGCGTTACATAAAATAAAGCTAATATTGATAGTTTTAGCCAACTCTACCGACTAGTTTCAGAGAAAACTTAATGGTATGCTAGAACTAATACAAGAAAATGCAAACATGGTTGTTTCACGATTTAAAGTTGCTATTATTTTAGAAAAGTGATAGGAACAGACTGAATTAACCAGGGTTACATAAAATTAAACTAACATTGATAATTTTAGGGAACTCTACCGACTAGTTTCAGAGAAAACTTAATGCTATGCCTGAACTAATATAAGAAAATGCAAACATTGTTGTTTCACGTTTCACGATTTAAAGTTGCTATTATTTTAGAAAAGTTATAAGAACAACTCAAATTAACCAGCGTTACATAAAATTAAGCTAATATTGATAATTTTAGCCAACTCTACCGACTAGTTTCAGAGAAAACTTAATGGTATGCTAGAACTAAGATAAGAAAATGCAAACATGGTTGTTTCACGTTTTACGATATAAAGTTGATATCATTTTAGAAAAGTGATAAGAACGGATCAAATTAACCAACGTTACATAAAACGGAGCTAATATTGATAATTTTAGCCAACTCTACCGACTAGTTTCAGAGAAAACTTAATGGTATGCTAGAACTAATATAAGAAAATGCAAACATGGTTGTTTCACGTTTCACGATATAAAGTTGCTATTATTTTAGAAAAGTGATAAGAACGGACCAAATTAACCAGCGTTACATAAAATTAAGCTAATATTGATAATTTTAGCCAACCCTACCGACTAGTTTCAGAGAAAACTTAATGGTATGCTAGAACTAATATAAGAAAATGCAAACATGGTTGTTTCACGTTTCACGATTTAAAGTTGCTATTATTTTAGAAAAGTGATAAGAACGGACCAAATTAACCAGCGTTACATAAAATTAAGCTAACATTAATAATTTTAGCCAACTCTACAGACTAGTTTAGGAAAAAACTTAATTTTTATGCCTGAACTAATATAAGAAAATGCAAACATTGTTGTTTTATGTTTCGCGATTTAATTATGCTATTGTTTTAGAAAAGTGATAAGAACGGACCAAATTAACCAGCGTTACATAAAATTAAACTAATATTGATAATTTTAGCCAACTCTACCGACTAGTTTCAGAGAAAACTTAATAGTATGCTAGAACTAATATAAGAAAATGCAAACATGGTTGTTTCACGTTTCACGATTTAATGATGCTATTATTTTAGAAAAGTGATAAGAACGGACCAAATCAAGCAGCGTTACACGTTTCCCTATTTAAAGTTGCTATTATTTTAGAAAAGTGATAAGAACGGACCAAATTAACCAGCGATACATAAAATAAAGCTAATATTGATAATTTTAGTCAACTCTACCGACTAGGTTCAGAGAAAACTTAATGGTATGCTAGAACTAATATAAGAAAATGGAAACATGGTTGTTTCACGTTTCACGATATAAAGTTGCTATTATTTTAGAAAAGTGATAAGAACGGACCAAATTAACCAGCGTTACATAAAATTAAGCTAACATTGATAATTTTAGCCAACTATAGGGACTACTTTCAGAGAAAACTTAATGGTATGATAGAACTAATATAAGAAAATGCAAACATGGTTGTTTCACGTTTCACGATATAAAGTTGCTATTATTTTAGAAAAGTGATAAGAACGGACCAAATTAACCAGCGTTACATAAAATTAAGCTAACATTGATAATTTTAGCCAACTATAGGGACTAGTTTCAGAGAAAACTTAATGGTATGCTAGAACTAATATAAGAAAATGCAAACATGGTTGTTTCACGTTTCACGATTTAAAGTTGCTATTATTTTAGAAAAGTGATAAGAACGGACCAAATTAACCAGCGTTACATAAAATTAAGCTAATATTGATAATTTTAGCCAACTCTACCAACTAGTTTCAGAGAAAACTTAATGGTATGCTAGAACGAATATAAGAAAATGCAAACATGGTTGTTATATGTTTAACGATTCAAAGTTGCTATTATTTTAGAAAGGAGATAAGAACGGATCAAATTTACCAGCATTACATAAAATGAAGCTAACATTGATAATTTTAGCCAACTCTACCGACTAGTTTCAAAGAAAACTTAATGGTATGCTAGAACTAATATAAGAAAATGCAAACATTGTTGTTTCGCGTTTCACGATTTAAAGTTGCTATTGTTTTAGAAAAGTGATAAGAACGGAACAAATTAACCAGCGTTACATAAAATTAAGCTAATATTGATAATTTTAGTCAACTCTACCGACTAGGTTCCGAGAAAACTTATCGGTATGCTAGAACTAATATAAGAAAATGCAAACATGGTTGTTTCACGTTTCCCGATTTAAAGTTGCTATTATTTTAGAAAAATGATAATAACGGATCAAAATAACCAGCGTTACATAAAATTAAGCTAACATTGATAATTTTAGCCAACTCTACCGACTAGTTTCAGAAAAACCAGCGTTACATAAAATAAAGCTAATATTGATAGTTTTAGCCAACTCTACCGACTAGTTTCAGAGAAAACTTAATGGTATGCTAGAACTAATACAAGAAAATGCAAACATGGTTGTTTCACGATTTAAAGTTGCTATTATTTTAGAAAAGTGATAGGAACAGACTGAATTAACCAGGGTTACATAAAATTAAACTAACATTGATAATTTTAGGGAACTCTACCGACTAGTTTCAGAGAAAACTTAATGCTATGCCTGAACTAATATAAGAAAATGCAAACATTGTTGTTTCACGTTTCACGATTTAAAGTTGCTATTATTTTAGAAAAGTTATAAGAACAACTCAAATTAACCAGCGTTACATAAAATTAAGCTAATATTGATAATTTTAGCCAACTCTACCGACTAGTTTCAGAGAAAACTTAATGGTATGCTAGAACTAAGATAAGAAAATGCAAACATGGTTGTTTCACGTTTTACGATATAAAGTTGATATCATTTTAGAAAAGTGATAAGAACGGATCAAATTAACCAACGTTACATAAAACGGAGCTAATATTGATAATTTTAGCCAACTCTACCGACTAGTTTCAGAGAAAACTTAATGGAATGCTAGAACTAATATAAGAAAATGCAAACATGGTTGTTTCACGTTTCACCATATAAAGTTGCTATTATTTTAGAAAAGTGATAAGAACGGACCAAATTAACCAGCGTTACATAAAATTAAGCTAATATTGATAATTTTAGCCAACCCTACCGACTAGTTTCAGAGAAAACTTAATGGTATGCTAGAACTAATATAAGAAAATGCAAACATGGTTGTTTCACGTTTCACGATTTAAAGTTGCTATTATTTTAGAAAAGTGATAAGAACGGACCAAATTAACCAGCGTTACATAAAATTAAGCTAACATTAATAATTTTAGCCAACTCTACAGACTAGTTTAGGAAAAAACTTAATTTTTATGCCTGAACTAATATAAGAAAATGCAAACATTGTTGTTTTATGTTTCGCGATTTAATTATGCTATTGTTTTAGAAAAGTGATAAGAACGGACCAAATTAACCAGCGTTACATAAAATTAAACTAATATTGATAATTTTAGCCAACTCTACCGACTAGTTTCAGAGAAAACTTAATAGTATGCTAGAACTAATATAAGAAAATGCAAACATGGTTGTTTCACGTTTCACGATTTAATGATGCTATTATTTTAGAAAAGTGATAAGAACGGACCAAATCAAGCAGCGTTACACGTTTCCCTATTTAAAGTTGCTATTATTTTAGAAAAGTGATAAGAACGGACCAAATTAACCAGCGATACATAAAATAAAGCTAATATTGATAATTTTAGTCAACTCTACCGACTAGGTTCAGAGAAAACTTAATGGTATGCTAGAACTAATATAAGAAAATGGAAACATGGTTGTTTCACGTTTCACGATATAAAGTTGCTATTATTTTAGAAAAGTGATAAGAACGGACCAAATTAACCAGCGTTACATAAAATTAAGCTAACATTGATAATTTTAGCCAACTATAGGGACTACTTTCAGAGAAAACTTAATGGTATGATAGAACTAATATAAGAAAATGCAAACATGGTTGTTTCACGTTTCACGATATAAAGTTGCTATTATTTTAGAAAAGTGATAAGAACGGACCAAATTAACCAGCGATACATAAAATTAAGCTAACATTGATAATTTTAGCCAACTATAGGGACTAGTTTCAGAGAAAACTTAATGGTATGCTAGAACTAATATAAGAAAATGCAAACATGGTTGTTTCACGTTTCACGATTTAAAGTTGCTATTATTTTAGAAAAGTGATAAGAACGGACCAAATTAACCAGCGTTACATAAAATTAAGCTAATATTGATAATTTTAGCCAACTCTACCAACTAGTTTCAGAGAAAACTTAATGGTATGCTAGAACGAATATAAGAAAATGCAAACATGGTTGTTATATGTTTAACGATTTAAAGTTGCTATTATTTTAGAAAGGAGATAAGAACGGATCAAATTTACCAGCGTTACATAAAATGAAGATAACATTGATAATTTTAGCCAACTCTACCAACTAGTTTCAAAGAAAACTTAATGGTATGCTAGAACAAATATAAGAAAATGCAAACATTGTTGTTTCACGTTTCCCGATTTAAAGTTGCTATTATTTTATAAACGTGATAGAACGGACCAAATTAGCCAGCGTTACATAAAGTAAATCTAATATTGATAATTTTAACCAATTCTACCGACTAGTTTCAGAGAACACTTAATGGTATGCTAGAACTAATATAAGAAAATGCAAACATGGTTGTTTCACGTTTCACGATTTAAAGTTGCTATTATTTTAGAAAAGTGATAAGAACGGACCAAATTAACCAGCGTTACATAAAATTAAGCTAATATTGATAATTTTAGCCAACTCTACCGACTAGTTTCAGAGAAAACTTAATGGTATGCTAGAACTAATATAAGAAAATGCAAACATGGTTGTTCACGTTTCACGATTTAAAGTTGCTATTATTTTAGAAAGGTGATAAGAACGGACCAAATTAACCAGAATTACATAAAATTAAGCTAACATTGATAATTTTAGCCAACTCTACCGACTAGTTTCAGAAAAACCAGCGTTACATAAAATAAAGCTAATCTTGATAGTTTTAGCCAACTCTACCGACTAGTTTCAGAGAAAACTTAATGGTATGCTAGAACTAATATAAGAAAAGGCAAACATGGTTGTTTCACGTTTCACGATTTAAAGTTTCTATTATTTTAGAAATGTGATAGAACGGACCAAATCAAGCAGCGTTACATACGTTAAAATAAAACTAATATTGTTAATTTCAGCCAACTCTACCGACTAGTTTCAGAGAATACTTAATGCTATGCCTGAACTAACATAAGAAAATCCAAATATGGTTGTTTCACGTTTCACGATTTAAAGTTGCTATTATTTTAGAAAAGTTATAAGAACGGATAAATTAACCAGCGTTACATAAAATTAAGCTAATATTGATAATTTTAGCCAACTCTACCGACTAGTTTCAGAGAAAACTTAATGGTATGCCTGAACTAATATAAGAAAATGCAAATATGGTTGTTTTACGTTTCACGATTTAAAGTTGCTATTATTTTGAAAAGTTATAAGAACGGACCAAATTAACCAGCGTTACATAACATAAAACTAATATTGATAATTTTAGCCAATTCTACCGACTAGTTTCAGAGAAAACTTAATGGTATGCTAGAACTAATATAAGAAAATGCAAACATGGTTGTTTCACGTTTCACGATTTAAAGTTGATATTATTTTAGAAAAGTGATAAGAACGGACCAAATTAACCAGCGTTACATAAAATAAAGCTAATATTGATAATTTTAGTCAACTCTACCGACTAGTATCACAGAAAACTTTATGGTATGCTAGAACTAATATAAGAAAATGCAAACGTGCTTGTTTCACGCTTCCCGATTGCTATTATGTTGCTATTATTTTAGAAAGGTGATAAGAACGGATCAAATTAACCAGCGTAACATAAAGTAAAACTAATATTGATAATTTTAGCCAACTCTACCGACTAGTTTCAGAGAACACTTAATGGTAGGATAGAACTAATATAAGAAAATGCAAACATGGTTGTTTTACGTTTCACGATATAAAGTTGCTATTATTTTAGAAAAGTGATAAGAACGGACCAAATTAACCAGCGTTATATAAAATTAAGCTAATATTGATAATTTTAACCAACTTTACCAACTAGTTTCAGAGAAAACTTAATGGTATGCTAGAACTAATATAAGAAAATGCAAACATGGTTGTTTCACGTTTCACGATATAAAGTTGCTATTATTTTAGAAAAGTGATAAGAACGGACCAAATCAAGCAGCGTTACATACGTTAAAGTAAAACTAATATTGTTAATTTTAGTCAACTCTACCGACTAGTTTCAGAGAAAACTTAATAGTATGCTAGAACTAATATAAGAAAATGCAAACATGGTTGTTTCACGTTTCACGATTTAATGATGCTATTATTTTAGAAAAGTGATAAGAACGGACCAAATCAAGCAGCGTTACACGTTTCCCGATTTAAAGTTGCTATTATTTTAGAAAAGTGATAAGAACGGACCAAATTAACCAGCGTTACATAAAATAAAGGTAATATTGATAATTTTAGCCAACGCTACCGACTAGGTTCAGAGAAAACTTAATGGTATGCTAGAACTAATATAAGAAAATGGAAACATGGTTGTTTCACGTTTCACGATATAAAGTTGCTATTATTTTAGAAAAGTGATAAGAACGGACCAAATTAACCAGCGTTACATAAAATTAAGCTAACATTGATAATTTTAGCCAACTATAGGGACTACTTTCAGAGAAAACTTAATGGTATGATAGAACTAATATAAGAAAATGCAAACAGGGTTGTTTCACGTTTCACGATATAAAGTTGCTATTATTTTAGAAAAGTGATAAGAACGGACCAAATTAACCAGCGTTACATAAAATTAAGCTAACATTGATAATTTTAGCCAACTATAGGGACTAGTTTCAGAGAAAACTTAATGGTATGCTAGAACTAATATAAGAAAATGCAAACATGGTTGTTTCACGTTTCACGATTTAAAGTTGCTATTATTTTAGAAAAGTGATAAGAACGGACCAAATTAACCAGCGTTACATAAAATTAAGCTAATATTGATAATTTTAGCCAACTCTACCAACTAGTTTCAGAGAAAACTTAATGGTATGCTAGAACTAATATAAGAAAATGCAAACATGGTTGTTTCACGTTTCCCGATTTAAAGTTGCTATTATTTTAGAAAGGAGATAAAAACGGATCAAATTTACCAGCGTTACATAAAATGAAGCTAACATTGATAATTTTAGCCAACTCTACCGACTACCTTCCGAGAAAACTTAATGGTATGCTAGAACTAATATAAGAAAATGCAAACATGGTTGTTTCACGTTTCACGATATAAAGTTGCTATTATTTTAGAAAAGTGATAAGAACGGACCAAATTAACCAGCGTTACATAAAGTAAATCTAATATTGATAATTTTAACCAATTCTACCGACTAGTTTCAGAGAACACTTAATGGTATGCTAGAACTAATATAAGAAAATGCAAACATGGTTGTTTCACGTTTCACGATTTAAAGTTGCTATTATTTTAGAAAAGTGATAAGAACGGACCAAATTAACCAGCGTTACATAAAATTAAGCTAATATTGATAATTTTAGCCAACTCTACCGACTAGTTTCAGAGAAAACTTAATGCCTTGCCTGAACTAATATAAGAAAATGCAAATATGCTTGTTTTACGTTTCACGATTTCAAGTTGCTATTATTTTAGAAAGGTGATAAGAACGGATCAAATTAACCAGCGTTACATAAAATTAAGCTAATATTGATAATTTTAGCCAACTCTACCGACTAGTTTCAGAGAAAACTTAATTTTTATGCCTGAACTAATATAAGAAAATGCAAATATGGTTGTTTTATGTTTCGCGATTTAAAGTTGCTATTATTTTAGAAAGGTGCGAATAACGGATCAAATTAACCAGCGTTACATAAAATTAAGGTAATATTGATAATTTTAGCCAACTCTACCTACTAGTTTCAGAGAAAACTTAATGGTATGCCTGAACTAATATAAGAAAATGCAAATATGGTTGTTTCACGTTTCACGATATAAAGTTGCTATTATTTTAGAAAAGTGATAAGAACGGACCAAATTAACCAGCGTTACATAAAATAAAGCTAATATTGATAATTTTAGCCAACTCTACCTACTAGTTTCAGAGAAAACTTAATGGTATGCCTGAACTAATATAAGAAAATGCAAATATGGTTGTTTCACGTTTCACGATATAAAGTTGCTACTATTTTAGAAAAGTGATAAGAACGGACCAAATTAACCAGCGTTATATAAAATTAAGCTAATATTGATAATTTTAACCAACTTTACCGACTAGTTTCAGAGAAAACTTAATGGTATGCTAGAACTAATATAAGAAAATGCAAACATGGTTGTTTCACGTTTCACGATATAAAGTTGCTATTATTTTAGAAAAGTGATAAGAACGGACCAAATCAAGCAGCGTTACATACGTTAAAGTAAAACTAATATTGTTAATTTTAGCCAACTCTACCGTCTAGTTTCAGAGAAAACTTAATAGTATGCTAGAACTAATATAAGAAAATGCAAACATGGTTGTTTCACGTTTCCCGATTTAAAATTGCTATTATTTTAGAAAAATGATAAGAACGGATCAAAATAACCAACGTTACATAAAATTAAGCTAACATTGATAATTTTAGCCAACTCTACCGACTAGTTTCAGAAAATTCAGCGTTACATAAAATAAAGCTAATATTGATAGTTTTAGCCAACTCTACCGACTAGTTTCAGAAAAAAACTTAATGGTATGCTAGAACTAATATTAGAAATGCAAACATGGTTGTTTCACGTTTCCCGATTTAAAGTTGCTATTATTTTAGAAAGGTGATAAGAACGGACCAAATTAACCAGCGTTACATAAAATAAAGCTAATATTGATAATTTTAGTCAACTCTACCGACTAGTTTCAGAGAAAACTTAATAGTATGCCTGAACTAATATAAGAAAATGCAAATATGGTTGTTTTACGTTTCACGATTTAAAGTTGCTATTATTTTAGAAAGGTGATAAGAACGGATCAAATTAACCAGCGTTACATAAAATTAAGCTAATATTGATAATTTTAGCCAACTCTACCGACTAGTTTCAGAGAAAACTTAATGGTATGCCTGAACTAATATAAGAAAATGCAAATATGGTTGTTTTACGTTTCACGATTGAAAGTTGCTATTTTTTTAGAAAAGTGATAAGAACCGAACAAATTAACCAGCGTTACATAAAATTAAGCTAATATTGATAATTTTAGCCAACTCTATCGACTACCTTCCGAGAAAACTTAATGGTATGCTAGAACTAATATAAGAAAATGCAAACATGGTTGTTTCACGTTTCACGATATAAAGTTGCTATTATTTTAGAAAAGTGATAAGAACGGACCAAATTAACCAGCGTTATATAAAATTAAGCTAATATTGATAATTTTAGCCAACTTTACCGACTAGTTTCAGAGAAAACTTAATGGTATGCTAGAACTAATATAAGAAAATGCAAACATGCTTGTTTCACGCTTCCCGATTGCTATTAAGTTGCTATTATTTTAGAAAAGTGATAAGAACGGACCAAATTAACCAGCGTTACATAAAATTAAGCTAACATTGATAATTTTAGCCAACTATAGGGACTAGTTTCAGAGAAAACTTAATGGTATGCTAGAACTAATATAAGAAAATGCAAACATGGTTGTTTCACGTTTCACGATTTAAAGTTGCTATTATTTTAGAAAAGTGATAAGAACGGACCAAATTAACCAGCGTTACATAAAATTAAGCTAATATTGATAATTTTAGCCAACTCTACCAACTAGTTTCAGAGAAAACTTAATGGTATGCTAGAACTAATATAAGAAAATGCAAACATGGTTGTTATATCTTTCACGATTTAAAGTTGCTATTATTTTAGAAAGGAGATAAGAACGGATCAAATTTACCAGCGTTACATAAAATGAAGCTAACATTGATAATTTTAGCCAACTATACCGACTAGTTTCAAAGAAAACTTAATGGTATGCTAGAACTAATATAAGAAAATGCAAACATTGTTATATATTTTTGTCGTTCCATATAAAAATAAAACTACACTTTTACTCTTGTACTTTATATTTATTACTGTTCTTTTTTCATTAATTTGCATGGCGTATTTATATCATTATTGAATATGCAATTTTTGTTTATTTTGCATATTCAATAGTTTTCAATGCATTGTATATAATTGGTACATTATTATATTGTATATAATTATATTATATTGTATATTAGTTAAAACTTAATATTTAATGATTACTAATTAGTGATTTAATATCTAATGATTAATAGATAATAATTTAATATCTAATGATTAATAACTGCATAATAATGAATAATAAAGGGAATGTATTGATGGATAACTATAAAAAGGAATGAAATTATTGATTAACAATATAGGCAAATAAACGGATTTCGATTATGCATTTAGGTGTTTTGATTCTTTTGTTTATGCATCTATCCTTTTGCATCCCTTTATACATTCATATATATATATTTAATAGATATCCATATATACATTTACATATCAGTATGTATATACGAACATTGGATAGTAATAGTACTTTAAATAGTCTATTAATCCTGTTACATCCTTGTACACTTATTCATACAAATAGTGTCGCGCATACGCATTCATATTGAAAAGATCGTCATACGCTTGATATGCACCTATGCTTTTCCCGACAACCGTAGTTTCGTTCATTGAAACCACGGCTTTAGTATTTTTTGCAATTGCATCGATTTACCTATGGTTTATATGGATTATTATATACAATAAAAATTCTCACATTTTGGTGTGAATTTTTATTGCGTTTGCTAATTAATATATATATACGGTTAGGTATACAAATTGTGTTCTTAATGTAATTGCATATTTTTGGTGACGATTTAAGTGCATATTTTACGTAGACATCCGGATGTATTATATGTATATATTTATTTCATGTATTCTGCAATATTGGGTATATGCATAGTTTTAATATATTTTAATATAATGTGTATTCTTTATTATTTTATTATATATTATTTTATGTATTAGTGCATTGCTTCGAATATATTTCCAATATGTTATTGTTATTGTATTGTAAAATATGATTTATTTTGTTATCTATTCATGAGATATATATTATATATATTATATAGTATATTGATATTGTATATATATAATATATATCACACATAACATTATAATTTTATTTGTTTATAATTAACGCAATATTCCTAAATGTATACTATTATATTATAATATTGAATTTTTTATTGAGTTAATTTAATTGCCAAAATGTATAATGTAATTATGCATTTTCTTATTTAATATAATTAAATGTGCATTTTCTTATTTAATATAATTAAAATAAACAAGGAAAAATGTTTATGGCCAGGTTTCCCAACGGGCAATTAATAAAATATATTTGTTTAATGTGGGAATATGATTATTATTATTGTTGTTATTATTAATATTATAGTTTTGTTGTTGTTGCATTCTGCAATATGACATTCCTCCACCGTTTAAAAAAGAAAATTACCATCTCAGATGGGAATTTTCGGGGTGGTGTAAATGATAATGTTGTGTGTGTGTCTATTGATGAAGGGTAAATTGCGTTGTTGGATTACAGTGGTACCCTTTTTATTGTAATATTAATTGTTGTTTAATTGTTGTTTACTGTTGAGAGGTGATTGATTATGATTTTAAATTCAGGTAATGTAGCCAATCGTGCTCTTACATTTTCAAGTTCCAAGTATTTTTGGCTTGGAATTGAGTTAGTTGTCGTTGTTTTTTTTTTTTTTTTTTTTTAATGTTTCCTCATTTTTCGTTAGAGTAGGTTGTGTTGTTGACAACTTTCCTGGATTAAATTCTCTTTTTCATTGCAGATGTATATAACTTGTATTTGATTTTGTTTTATCACTCCATATATTATTTATTTTTTTTTTTTATTATGTGTTTTGTTTATTATAATAATCGTTTGTTGTGTTTTATGTTTTATTCCCAAATTCAATATGTACTTTAATTGCATTTTAGGCGAAATGTTTTTTAATTAAATTTAATATGTATTGAAATTTTATTTTTCGGTTTTATTTTCAAATCAAATTAACAATATGGAATAGTGCGTTTTTTTTTTTTTTTTTTTTTTTTTTTTTTTTTTTTTTTTAAACAATGATTTATAATTCTTTTCAAATTTTCTCTTAAATTATCTATTGCATAAAAATAAATCGTATTAATATAGTATTTATTATAGTAATATATATAGTAAGTGTATATAATTGAAAAATATAATTTTGTAATTGAACGAATATATGTAACATATATGTACATAATAAAATTGTATATCTATAATTAAATGAAATATATGTGTATAAATGATTAAATGTATAAGGGAAAATAATAATTAATTTATTGCAATTTAAATTTAATATATTTATTTTACTCAATGGTGTAAACAGGGTTTATGGTAGTTGGTTGTACTACCGTACCTGTATTATCATTATTTTCTAAAACAACTACTCGTTTCTTTTTGCTTCTTTTAATTTTATATACAATCATTAAGATAATAATTGTAATAATAATAATAAAAATTGATGCATACCCTAATGAATAATGATGTATGTCATGTTTGTTTAAATTATTTAATTTAGTAAGATCTTCAATGTATCTCACATCAGTACTTATTTTATCTAAACTATTCTTATTATCTATAAAATTTGTTAATTTTTTAATATTGATTAATGTATGGTCAAAATGCTCTAATTGCAAGTCAAAGGTTTTGAATTTTAGCAAATTTTCATCTAATACAGTTATGTTATCTTGGTTGGCATAAATTTTTATGAAATTCGTTTTTATGCTACAATCTAGTTCTATTTTTATCAACCCTTTATTTGCAATTAGATAACTTTGTTCCTTTTGATTTTTACAATGATATCGTAATCTAGTAGTATTTCTTGAAATATAGATCCAATTATTAGGATTTTCTAATTGGATCCACAGTTCATTTACTATTTTTATTACTTGGTGGCTACACGTTGATGGTTGTGTTTCGTGTTGAAGGAATAATCCCGATGCACAATTTTCGTATGTCGCACCCATTATGGCTTGATGAAATTTGCAGATGTAGGTGGTATTTTCCTTATAACAGGTTTGCAGTTTTTCATAGCTGATTTCAATGTGGTTTTCTCCAGATTCATCGATGAGTAAATATGGTTCTCCAATTTTGGTGTATACAAATAAATCATTGGCTTGGGGGATAGGGATCGGAGTTAATTTATATACTTTAAACGGATTGATTGATGTTAATGGGATTTTAATTTCAAAGATAATTATGTTGTCGCATATAACGGCGCTGAAGGATATTATTTGGTATAAGGTATGTATATTTGGATGAATTTTTGATGTTGGAATGGTCAAATGTTTTGGCAAATAATGTTGTATCTTTAGTATTTCTGTTGTAAGGGATGTTGGGCTTATCAAAAATGGATGTAACTTTCCCTGCGATGAATATATTATTATATCTAATAATTTCCCCTGTTCATTGTCAATGTGCCTGATCAGCAGCAAAGCATACGTTGCCAAATTTTCGAATTGTGTCATGTTGGTATATTTTTGAATGTCGTTTCGAATATTTACGATGTTTGTGTCTAGATATTTGACATTTTGATTCTCGGCTGCTATAGTTGTCTTGAAGGTGTTGACGAATGATTTCAAAACTGTGGTTTGTTTGTCAATGATGAGGTTAATATTTTTGTTTTGATCTCCTAACATTTTGATTTGATCACTATAGTATTGCTCGTCGTCGGCACTCATGGTACCGAACAAACTTTTAGATACTGTTCCGACGACATTGAACAACCCCCGCTTTACCCGTTCTGAATGTTTGTTTGACAGATAATGTTCGATTATTAATTCGCGTTGATACATTTCGCCTTTGATGAAGTTGAAGTCGTCTATGATTCGAGCGCACTTTTCACCTGCGTTCCAATTGTTACATGCCGTTTTCGTATTTTGTATTAACTCATCAAATGTTTTCATGTCCCTTTTAAATGGAGTGATGTTTACCGATGTTATTATCTTCCAGTTTTGCATTACGAATTGTGCTTCGCCCAAATGCTCCGTGTATAACCCAATTTCCGAGTTGATATTCTTAATTTCCAATTGCAAGGTGTTCGTTAATAGATTGTTTACTAGCCATAACATAAAGATGGCGTTTTTTAAAGAATTAATATTTCCTGTAATTAGAGTAAAATGAAATATTACATTTATATAAGATTAGTTAGAATAATAATAATGTAAAGTCAAAATTCAAAGATAAAATATAAATCATCATGCTTATTAAAACTTTTGCATAGCCTATAATATCTTATTATATACTTATTTTTAGGAGCTTAACTAATAAATGATTTTAACCGATTATTGTGTACGCGCTTGGGCTTACGACCCACTAAAATGGTAGTATTTACGGATTTAGGAATTTCTAATACTTCATGTGGTCCCGTCCATATACTTGAGAATTTGTTTTCCCTGGTAGGGTTTTTGAGAAGTACACGATCCCCAACTTGAAAGGTCACTTCCCTTGCGTTTCTATCGTAATATTGTTTTGCTGATTCCTTTGATTTTATTATATTTTGACGGGCCATTGCGTACGCATGTTGTAATTGATTTCTTAAGCGGTAATAATAATTTTCGTGGTTGTAAATCGGTTCAGGGCTTCGTTTCAAATTGGTGGGTACTTCAGCCGTGAAGCCAAAGAGACAATCTGATGGAGTGAGTTTAGTTGCACTATGAGGTGTGTTGTTATGGACATGAACGGCCTGTCGTAACCATTCGTCCCAAATTTCTGGATTTTCATTCAAAAAACATCTCAGATAATCCGCCAATGGTCCGTGGTTTCGTTCCAGGGTTCCATTTGTTTGTGGATGGTAAGCGGTAGTTTTCAATTTTTTTATTCCCAGAAATTTACAAACTTTTGTAAATACCTCACTGGTGAAATTAGTTCCCTGATCGGTCAGCAACACCTTTGGAATCCTGTAGCGTGATATTATTTCGTTGAAGAATGTTTTTGCCACGGTATTGGCAGAGGTTTCCGCCATAGCGTAACAATCCATGTATCTTGTGAGGTCGTCGGTGAAACTTAATATATATTTATTTCCCGCATGCGTGACCGGCAATGGACCAACGATGTCCAGATAGACCTTGTCGAATGGTAGTTCTGGCGTGTCGGTTAATACCATTGGCATTTTAGTGACTGCTGAAACTTTGTTCCGTTGGCATATTTTACATGCCCGGACGTATTTTTTGATGTCATTGAGCATTCCGCGCCAACGATACTGTCGCTTAATTCTGTCGAAAGTTCCAATTATTCCACGGTGTCCACCCAACGGTGAGCCATGAAAAGCACCTAAAATTGTGTTTATGTCTTCTTGGTTGGTTAACGTCTCGTATGTCTTTTTTGGCAGTGTCTCCAATGGAATGCGGTTTTTCTGTTCCAACCTCGAGGGATTGTTCTCATCTTTCAAGTCATCACTGATTACCTTGCACGCCTGGGAACGGGTTTGGACTACATTTATGATCCCACCATCTTTTTGATTGCTCGCATCTACCTTAATTCGGCTCAACGCGTCTGCATTGGTATTCATTTTGCCGGGTTTAAACTCGATGGTATAATCGTACTCCGAGAGCTTATGATGAAAGCGTAGTAAACGTGAGGTGGGATCTTTCACGTTAAATATTCCCTTTAATGGCCGTGTAAATTATAAATTTCCTTCCCAACAAATAACTTCGAAAATTTTTGGTCGCCCAAACCATTGCTAACAATTCCCGCTCTATGGTTGAGTAATTTTTTTCTGCCTTATTCAACGTCCGGCTGGCGTATGCAATTGGTCGATCCTCGCCAGGTTTCCCCTGCGAGAGTACTGCGCCAATTGCATCTCCGCTAGCATCTGTTGTTAGTATAAACTGTTGAGTAAAATCCGGATATATTAAAATGGGTGGCCGCTTGACACTCTAACGACCAATGGAATGGCACGTTCTTTTTCATTAATTTGTTAAGACAGGAAGCTGTTTTGGAGAAATTTGGGATAAACTTACGATAATAATTTACAAATCCCAAGAAGGATTGTAATTGTTTTGTATTTCGTGGAACCGGGTAATCCGTTACACATGATGCCTTATCTGGGTCAGGCATGGCTCCATGCTCTGTGCATTTGTGCCCCAGATATACTACCTCCCTTTTTAGAAAGTGACATTTTTGTAACTGAATTTTTAAATTGTGCCTCCGCAATCTTTCAAAAACATTTTTTAATTTACCATTATGGTCGCTTAAATTTCTTCCGTATATTACCACGTCGTCGATGTAGACAAAGCATTCGAATCCCTGCAATCCCATTAGCACGTAGTTCATTACGCGCTGAAACGTTGCCGGTGCACCAGTTAGTCCAAACGGCATTCTTTGAAATTGATAATGCCCGAATGGGGTACTAAAAGCTGTTTTGGGTGCATCATTTGGGTTCATTGGTATTTGATGGTAACCACTTGCCAGGTCTAGGGTACTAAAATACCGTGAGTGCCCCAATTGATCTAAAATATCCTCGATCCTTGGTAACGGGAAGGCATCTTTTATGGTTATCTGGTTTAGTTTTCGGAAATCGAACACCAAACGCCATTTTCTCTCGCCATCTGGACCGGCCCGTTTAGGTACGACTAATAACGGTGAATTCCAGGGGCTTTTGCTTTCAATTATAATCTCATCGTTCAACATTTTTTCCACTTCCTCGTTTATAAAGTATTTATGTATTTCGGGAAGCCTGTAGTTTTTTTGATTAATCGGGGCCTGTCCCGGAATGATAGAAATGGAATGTTCCAACACCTCGGTGCTGGTCAATGATTCCCCTTCTAAATGAAATATGTCCGCATATTGACGGCATAGGGATATTATTGAATCATGTTCTTCTTTATTTAAATCCTTTTCAATGTTTAGATTTTCAATTATGTTGTTTACTCTCGTTGCTTTGCTAATGTTATTTTCTTGTGTTGATGGGGTGAAGAACACGTTCGAATTATAATTCTTTTTATCAGTGTTTAATTTGATTTTGTGATCATTACGTTCAGATAATATTTCGAATTCGTCTAAAAATCTATAGTTAAATTCAACCTTTGTAAATTCTGTATCCTTCAGTCGAGCATTAATAACGGCCACTCTCCCAATATAATTTATAACCTTGACAATTGTATTTCCTATAAAGGTTCCTGGTGATAGTTCTCTGGACTCTATAACCAGTGTTCCCGAACGTATAGGAAATCTAATTTCTCTGATTACCTGTGAACGAGCAGGTATCAACCATTCTACTTCCGATCTATGAACTGTTGAAATCTCCTTATTCTTAATTACTTGTATTTCTTCTACTGATATTGCTTGATTATTTTCATTATTAGTATTATTATTATCATCATCTGCTCCCAAAATTCCTATATCATATATGTTAAATTCTTCATAATTATCCGTTTTGTTTTCATTTTTATCCTTACATTCATTTTTCTCTACAGGCATATCATCTATAATTTCTATATTGTATTCATTGTGATTCTCCATTTCATTGTTTTTTAAAATTGATGTGGTTTCTGCATGTATGGTTGTCTTTATTACCTCTATCCCGTTTGTTTCGTTATTTTTGCTTTCTATATTCGTTGAATCACATAATCCCCCCGCTGATTTCACGTTTTCTATTGGATACATTGTCAATTGCAGATATTGTCCCTCTAGGTACAATATTAATTTACTGTTAATGTAATCTATACAGGAACATCCGTTCAACAGGTCACCCCCCAGTAATCCTTCTACGGGTAATGACATTAAATTGTCTACTATATTAAATGTGAATGGAACGCCATGCGGCGTTATCAAATTTCCTTGGACCGTACCGAGAGTGACACCATTACCCCCAAAAATACCCCCCAATTCAATTTGCCCAGCATGGTTCCATTTAACATTTGATTTTAGCGCACATCTCTTAATTAATGTAACCTCTGCACCAGTATCGACCAACAGCCTTACAGAGTTATTGTTGCCAATATTTACTGGTAAATCCACGAAACTTCCCCGACCATGTAAATTTGCGAGTCTACAGGTTGAAGGGCATGTTCCATCGTGGTTAAGTTTATTGTGCTCGTTATTTAAATTTCGTTTCTGTATTTCATTTGTATTGTTTATAAAAAATTCTCTGCCATCTCCATTCATACGGCCGTGGTTGTGGTGTACCAACCCGGTCGGTATTAGTTTTTTGAGTGATTGTTTCCCAGACGTTCATTAAACATCCTGGTATTTCCCTGGTTTACCCCGTTAGTTGTATTACACCCATTGCTATTGGACCCTGAATTTCCAATGCCATTGCGATTGTAACCATATTCTCGGTTACTATCATGATTATTATGGTTCACGAATCCATGATAATTATTGTTGCTGGAATTTCCATTATACCCATTATTAAATCTAGTACCATTATTATTATAAGTATTATTAAATCTAGAACCGCTACCACTATTATTATTATTATTATTATAATTTTGATTGAATCTAGGACCGTTACCACTATTATTATTATTATTATTATAATTATGATTAAATCTAGGGCCGTTACCACTATTATTATTATTATTATTATTATAATTATGATTAAATCTAGGGCCGTTACCACTATTAGTATTATTATTAGCAAAATGGTGACCGTTGTTATAATTATTATTGTTATAGAGTTGTCGTTGGTTATTATTATTCCAATGCGGACCATTTCCATAATTATTACGGCGTAATCTACAGTTCGCCTCCATATGACCAAAATCTTTGCATAAATTGCAATAGGGCGTATTCTTTCGTAGTCGACATTCCCGGAAAGCATGACCCAATTTACCACAAAACCCACACGTGATCACCGTTCTCCCCTGTCCGAGGTTGTTATTTTCCATCGGTGCATTGTTTTCCGACACCATATTACCCATTATAATTTGTTTTGTGCCACCCAGCGGATTTGAGTATTTCAAGAGGTTTTCATACGCCATAACTTCATCTTTCAGCTCCTCCCACGTTATTACCTTACTTGTAATTGCGCACTGACGTAGTAATGGATTTATTAGGCCCGTTTTGAATACTCGCTGCAAAACCAAATCAATTTCTTCTAGTAAGGTATCGATGTTTTTATCTCTATACCGCGTTTTGGCCAACTGACTCGCCGTGGTTCCTAATTTATTTAAACGAGTAGCGAACGTTAGTAAGTCCTCAGTTGGTAATTGAAAAGCGTCCCTTATTTTTGACATTATATCATCGAGCGAACCGACAGGCGCGAACCTTTCCCCGATGATTTTAAGGAATTCCTCCAAACTCTCGACTTCCCTATCAGCCACTAAATCAAATGCAACCCCAGTTACACGGGTAGTTAACAATGCAGTGAAAATTCCCTCCTCTTCATCGTCTAGGCTTCTTCGTGCCAACCTGCATGCATTGATGAACTCGTTTACATTCGAAGCGTCTCCCCCGGATAATTTGGGTACCAATAAGTTGATGATTCTTCCAACCTTTTCGTAATCCATTTTTTCGCTTTCGCTCACGGAAGTTGTATTACCAAGGGAATTCAAACCGTCTTCTCCTTCGTTGTAGTATGACAACTCCAAACTAGTCTCCAACTGGTGCTTTTGTTCTAAATCCAATTGGCCTCTTAACCCCCTAACTATGTCTTTGTATTCGGCTATACTGGTTTCCAATTTGGTAATGGTTTCTTTATTCACCGTACGACCCCTATCAGCTTCCGCCTCTTTTAAACGATCGGTAATGGTTTGTAAACGAACCTCGTTTTCGTTCAACTCCGTGATCAATTTGGATTCCCTGTCCTTGCTAACTCGGATCTTTTCATGTAATTCGTCGATGAGTGATTCTCTTTCCTTTGCCAAATTTTCCGTTTCTAACTGTCCCTTTTTATAAAGAGTGATGGTCCTGGCGTAGTTAGCGACCCGTAACCGTTGTTCCTTCAATAGATTTTGGCTTTCTTCAAGACGTAGGCGGTGAATCGAATTTATTTTAACCAATAGTTCATCTGTTAACTCAGTGTGGTGTAGGTTTATTTTTCGTTCAGCTAAACTATTCTTTACCTCCACAAATTCACTTCTACTCAATAATTCCCTAAGATCAGTCAATAAATTCTCGTTCAAAGCCCGCACATTAGCCTCAGCCTTCAAGGTATCCTGCCTGCATTGGTTTACCTGATCTCTTAAGTCAGAAATCAATTGATCACCCAAAATAGGTAAATGTGACATATAAGATGAAATTTAACACTACCCCGTATTAGTAGACCCCTGTCCTTTCATATATTTAAAAATTAAAAAACAACAAACAATTCAACTCCACGACAAAAGTTATCGATATATTTTCATTTGTATATTATCATACAGTTTACATAGGTGATTTTTGATTTTTTATTTTTTTTTTATCTTCTGATTTATATTTGTTAACCAGCTGTTTGAGCTGGATATTCAACCGTAATCGTTGGTCCGCGTCGATGCATAGGGTGATTATCCGCTGAAGTTCAGCTAACTCCTTCCTTCTACGGACTCTAATACCGCCGCGATGCTTGTATTTGGGTGCAGTTACCGATGAGGTTGCTGCTGGGGTTATTTTTTTTTTGGTTTGTCGTTGTTTATATTGTTCGATGGTAATTGGTTTGGGGCCCGCATTTGGGTTCTCCTTTATAATCGCGGCTAATTGCTGTTGTGTCGTTGGGGCATGGCTGCGCGAAATGGTATTGGCTCCTATAAGGTTAAACAGTTTTACGCAATTATGACATGATCTTAATAAGACTTTGTATTTCCAAGGCCAAATGGGGCCTACTTGAAATACTTCATTTTTCTTAAGGATATATTTGTAGGCTGTTTTTGCCGTTTTCGAATATATCCTTGGTAAAAGAAACTTATACACTATGGCCTACAATTAAAAAAAAAAAAAAAAAAATTCTATTGATTAAGAAACATTGTTATTAAGCTGAAAAGGAAATACTTGTTATATGTTACTTACCTACAATAAATAAATAAAAAAAAAACCTATTGATTAAGAAATATTATTATTAAACTGAAAAGAAAATATTGGTTATAGGTTAATTACCTAAAATAAATATAAAAAAAAAATATATTGGTTAAGAAGCATTATTATTAAACTGAAAAGAAAATATTTGTTATATGTTAATTAATTCTAAAATAATCTAAAAATAAAATAAAATAATTCTAATATAATCGGTTTACCTGTGGTATCTATCCTACCGGCTGCGCCAAATGTTATATATTTTTGTCGTTCCATATAAAAATAAAACTACACTTTTACTCTTGTACTTTATATTTATTACTGTTCTTTTTTCATTAATTTGCATGGCGTATTTATATCATTATTGAATATGCAATTTTTGTTTATTTTGCATATTCAATAGTTTTCAATGCATTGTATATAATTGGTACATTATTATATTGTATATAATTATATTATATTGTATATTAGTTAAAACTTAATATCTAATGATTACTAATTAGTGATTTAATATCTAATGATTAATAGATAATAATTTAATATCTAATGATTAATAACTGCATAATAATGAATAATAAAGGGAATGTATTGATGGATAACTATAAAAAGGAATGAAATTATTGATTAACAATATAGGCAAATAAACGGATTTCGATTATGCATTTAGGTGTTTTGATTCTTTTGTTTATGCATCTATCCTTTTGCATCCCTTTATACATTCATATATATATATTTAATAGATATCCATATATACATTTACATATCAGTATGTATATACGAACATTGGATAGTAATAGTACTTTAAATAGTCTATTAATCCTGTTACATCCTTGTACACTTATTCATACAAATAGTGTCGCGCATACGCATTCATATTGAAAAGATCGTCATACGCTTGATATGCACCTATGCTTTTCCCGACAACCGTAGTTTCGTTCATTGAAACCACGGCTTTAGTATTTTTTGCAATTGCATCGATTTACCTATGGTTTATATGGATTATTATATACAATAAAAATTCTCACATTTTGGTGTGAATTTTTATTGCGTTTGCTAATTAATATATATATACGGTTAGGTATACAAATTGTGTTCTTAATGTAATTGCATATTTTTGGTGACGATTTAAGTGCATATTTTACGTAGACATCCGGATGTATTATATGTATATATTTATTTCATGTATTCTGCAATATTGGGTATATGCATAGTTTTAATATATTTTAATATAATGTGTATTCTTTATTATTTTATTATATATTATTTTATGTATTAGTGCATTGCTTCGAATATATTTCCAATATGTTATTGTTATTGTATTGTAAAATATGATTTATTTTGTTATCTATTCATGAGATATATATTATATATATTATATAGTATATTGATATTGTATATATATAATATATATCACACAAACATTATAATTTTATTTGTTTATAATTAACGCAATATTCCTAAATGTATACTATTATATTATAATATTGAATTTTTTATTGAGTTAATTTAATTGCCAAAATGTATAATGTAATTATGCATTTTCTTATTTAATATAATTAAATGTGCATTTTCTTATTTAATATAATTAAAATAAACAAGGAAAAATGTTTATGGCCAGGTTTCCCAACGGGCAATTAATAAAATATATTTGATTAATGTGGGAATATGATTATTATTATTGTTGTTATTATTAATATTATAGTTTTGTTGTTGTCGCATTCTGCAATATGACAACATTGTTGTTTCACGTTTCCCGATTTAAAGTTGCAATTATTTTATACAAGTGATAGAACGGACCAAATTAGCCAGCGTTACATAAAGTAAATCTAATATTGATAATTTTAGCCAATTCTACCGACTAGTTTCAGAGAACACTTAATGGTATGCTAGAACTAATATAAGAAAATGCAAACATGGTTGTTTCACGTTTCACGATTTAAAGTTGCTATTATTTTAGAAAGGTGATAAAAACGGACCAAATTAACCAGCGTTCCAAAAAAATTAAGCTAACATTAATAATTTTAGCCAACTCTACCGACTAGTTTCAGAGAAAACTTAATGCCTTGCCTGAACTAATATAAGAAAATGCAAATTTGCTTGTTTTACGTTTCACGATTTCAAGTTGCTATTATTTTAGAAAGGTGATAAGAATGGATCAAATTAACCAGCGTTACATAAAATTAAGCTAATATTGATAATTTTAGCCAACTCTACCGGCTAGTTTCAGAGAATTAATTAATTTTTATGCCTGAACTAATATAAGAAAATGCAAATATGGTTGTTTTATGTTTCGCGATTTAAAGTTGCTATTATTTTAGAAAAGTGATAAGAACGGACCAAATTAACCAGCGTTACATAAAATAAAGCTAATATTGATAATTTTAGCCAACTCTGCCGACTAGTTTCACAGAAAACTTAATGGTATGCTAGAACTAATATAAGAAAATGCAAACGTGCTTGTTTCACGCTTCCCGATTGCTATTATGTTGCTATTATTTTAGAAAGGTAATAAGAACGGATCAAATTAACCAGCGTTACATAAAGTAAAACTAATATTGATAATTTTAGCCAACTCGACCGACTAGTTTCAGAAAAACCAGCGTTACATAAAATAAAGCTAATCTTGATAGTTTTAGCCAACTCTACCGACTAGTTTCAGAGAAAACTTAATGGTATGCTAGAACTAATATAAGAAAAGGCAAACATGGTTGTTTCACGTTTCACGATTTAAAGTTTCTATTATTTGAGAAAAGTGATAGAACGGACCAAATCAAGCAGCGTTACATACGTTAAAATAAAACTAATATTGTTAATTTCAGCCAACTCTACCGACTAGTTTCAGAGAATACTTAATGCTATGCCTGAACTAACATAAGAAAATCCAAATATGGTTGTTTCACGTTTCACGATTTAAAGTTGCTATTATTTTAGAAAAGTTATAAGAACGGATAAATTAACCAGCGTTACATAAAATTAAGCTAATATTGATAATTTTAGCCAACTCTACCGACTAGTTTCAGAGAAAACTTAATGGTATGCCTGAACTAATATAAGAAAATGCAAATATGGTTGTTTTACGTTTCACGATTTAAAGTTGCTATTATTTTAGAAAGGTGATAAGAACGGATCAAATTAACCAGAATTACATAAAATTAAACTAATATTGATAATTTTAGCCAACTCTACCGACTAGTTTCAGAGAAAACTTAATGGTATGCCTCAACTAATATAAGAAAATGCAAATATGGTTGTTTAACGTTTCACGATTGAAAGTTGCTATTATTTTGAAAAGTTATAAGAACGGACCAAATTAACCAGCGTTACATAACATAAAACTAATATTGATAATTTTAGCCAATTCTACCGACTAGTTTCAGAGAAAACTTAATGGTATGCTAGAACTAATATAAGAAAATGCAAACATGGTTGTTTCACGTTTCACGATTTAAAGTTGATATTATTTTAGAAAAGTGATAAGAACGGACCAAATTAACCAGCGTTACATAAAATAAAGCTAATATTGATAATTTTAGTCAACTCTACCGACTAGTATCACAGAAAACTTTATGGTATGCTAGAACTAATATAAGAAAATGCAAACGTGCTTGTTTCACGCTTCCCGATTGCTATTATGTTGCTATTATTTTAGATAGGTGATAAGAACGGATCAAATTAACCAGCGTTACATAAAGTAAAACTAATATTGATAATTTTAGCCAACTCTACCGACTAGTTTCAGAGAACACTTAATGGTATGCTAGAACTAATATAAGAAAATGCAAACATGGTTGTTTCACGTTTCACGATTTAAAGTGGTTTTTATTTTAGAAAGGTGATAAGAACGGATCAAATTAACCAGCGTTACATAAAATAAAGCTAATATTAATAAGTTTAGCCAACTCTACCAACAAGCTTCAGAGAAAACTTAATGGTATGCTAGAACTAATATAAGAAAATGCAAACATTGTTGTTTCGCGTTTCACGATTTAAAGTTGCTATTGTTTTAGAAAAGTGATAAGAACGGAACAAATTAACCAGCGTTACATAAAATTAAGCTAATATTGATAATTTTAGTCAACTCTACCGACTAGGTTCCGAGAAAACTTATCGGTATGCTAGAACTAATATAAGAAAATGCAAACATGGTTGTTTCACGTTTCCCGATTTAAAGTTGCTATTATTTTAGAAAAATGATAATAACGGATCAAAATAACCAGCGTTACATAAAATTAAGCTAACATTGATAATTTTAGCCAACTCTACCGACTAGTTTCAGAAAAACCAGCGTTACATAAAATAAAGCTAATATTGATAGTTTTAGCCAACTCTACCGACTAGTTTCAGAGAAAACTTAATGGTATGCTAGAACTAATACAAGAAAATGCAAACATGGTTGTTTCACGATTTAAAGTTGCTATTATTTTAGAAAAGTGATAGGAACAGACTGAATTAACCAGGGTTACATAAAATTAAACTAACATTGATAATTTTAGGGAACTCTACCGACTAGTTTCAGAGAAAACTTAATGCTATGCCTGAACTAATATAAGAAAATGCAAACATTGTTGTTTCACGTTTCACGATTTAAAGTTGCTATTATTTTAGAAAAGTTATAAGAACAACTCAAATTAACCAGCGTTACATAAAATTAAGCTAATATTGATAATTTTAGCCAACTCTACCGACTAGTTTCAGAGAAAACTTAATGGTATGCTAGAACTAAGATAAGAAAATGCAAACATGGTTGTTTCACGTTTTACGATATAAAGTTGATATCATTTTAGAAAAGTGATAAGAACGGATCAAATTAACCAACGTTACATAAAACGGAGCTAATATTGATAATTTTAGCCAACTCTACCGACTAGTTTCAGAGAAAACTTAATGGTATGCTAGAACTAATATAAGAAAATGCAAACATGGTTGTTTCACGTTTCACGATATAAAGTTGCTATTATTTTAGAAAAGTGATAAGAACGGACCAAATTAACCAGCGTTACATAAAATTAAGCTAACATTAATAATTTTACCCAACTCTACAGACTAGTTTAGGAAAAAACTTAATTTTTATGCCTGAACTAATATAAGAAAATGCAAACATTGTTGTTTTATGTTTCGCGATTTAATTATGCTATTGTTTTAGAAAAGTGATAAGAACGGACCAAATTAACCAGCGTTACATAAAATTAAACTAATATTGATAATTTTAGCCAACTCTACCGACTAGTTTCAGAGAAAACTTAATAGTATGCTAGAACTAATATAAGAAAATGCAAACATGGTTGTTTCACGTTTCACGATTTAATGATGCTATTATTTTAGAAAAGTGATAAGAACGGACCAAATCAAGCAGCGTTACACGTTTCCCTATTTAAAGTTGCTATTATTTTAGAAAAGTGATAAGAACGGACCAAATTAACCAGCGATACATAAAATAAAGCTAATATTGATAATTTTAGTCAACTCTACCGACTAGGTTCAGAGAAAACTTAATTGTATGCTAGAACTAATATAAGAAAATGGAAACATGGTTGTTTCACGTTTCACGATATAAAGTTGCTATTATTTTAGAAAAGTGATAAGAACGGACCAAATTAACCAGCGTTACATAAAATTAAGCTAACATTGATAATTTTAGCCAACTATAGGGACTACTTTCAGAGAAAACTTAATGGTATGATAGAACTAATATAAGAAAATGCAAACATGGTTGTTTCACGTTTCACGATATAAAGTTGCTATTATTTTAGAAAAGTGATAAGAACGGACCAAATTAACCAGCGTTACATAAAATTAAGCTAACATTGATAATTTTAGCCAACTATAGGGACTAGTTTCAGAGAAAACTTAATGGTATGCTAGAACTAATATAAGAAAATGCAAACATGGTTGTTTCACGTTTCACGATTTAAAGTTGCTATTATTTTAGAAAAGTGATAAGAACGGACCAAATTAACCAGCGTTACATAAAATTAAGCTAATATTGATAATTTTAGCCAACTCTACCAACTAGTTTCAGAGAAAACTTAATGGTATGCTAGAACGAATATAAGAAAATGCAAACATGGTTGTTATATGTTTAACGATTCAAAGTTGCTATTATTTTAGAAAGGAGATAAGAACGGATCAAATTTACCAGCATTACATAAAATGAAGCTAACATTGATAATTTTAGCCAACTCTACCGACTAGTTTCAAAGAAAACTTAATGGTATGCTAGAACTAATATAAGAAAATGCAAACATTGTTGTTTCGCGTTTCACGATTTAAAGTTGCTATTGTTTTAGAAAAGTGATAAGAACGGAACAAATTAACCAGCGTTACATAAAATTAAGCTAATATTGATAATTTTAGTCAACTCTACCGACTAGGTTCCGAGAAAACTTATCGGTATGCTAGAACTAATATAAGAAAATGCAAACATGGTTGTTTCACGTTTCCCGATTTAAAGTTGCTATTATTTTAGAAAAATGATAATAACGGATCAAAATAACCAGCGTTACATAAAATTAAGCTAACATTGATAATTTTAGCCAACTCTACCGACTAGTTTCAGAAAAACCAGCGTTACATAAAATAAAGCTAATATTGATAGTTTTAGCCAACTCTACCGACTAGTTTCAGAGAAAACTTAATGGTATGCTAGAACTAATACAAGAAAATGCAAACATGGTTGTTTCACGATTTAAAGTTGCTATTATTTTAGAAAAGTGATAGGAACAGACTGAATTAACCAGGGTTACATAAAATTAAACTAACATTGATAATTTTAGGGAACTCTACCGACTAGTTTCAGAGAAAACTTAATGCTATGGCTGAACTAATATAAGAAAATGCAAACATTGTTGTTTCACGTTTCACGATTTAAAGTTGCTATTATTTTAGAAAAGTTATAAGAACAACTCAAATTAACCAGCGTTACATAAAATTAAGCTAATATTGATAATTTTAGCCAACTCTACCGACTAGTTTCAGAGAAAACTTAATGGTATGCTAGAACTAAGATAAGAAAATGCAAACATGGTTGTTTCACGTTTTACGATATAAAGTTGATATCATTTTAGAAAAGTGATAAGAACGGATCAAATTAACCAACGTTACATAAAACGGAGCTAATATTGATAATTTTAGCCAACTCTACCGACTAGTTTCAGAGAAAACTTAATGGTATGCTAGAACTAATATAAGAAAATGCAAACATGGTTGTTTCACGTTTCACGATATAAAGTTGCTATTATTTTAGAAAAGTGATAAGAACGGACCAAATTAACCAGCGTTACATAAAATTAAGCTAATATTGATAATTTTAGCCAACCCTACCGACTAGTTTCAGAGAAAACTTAATGGTATGCTAGAACTAATATAAGAAAATGCAAACATGGTTGTTTCACGTTTCACGATTTAAAGTTGCTATTATTTTAGAAAAGTGATAAGAACGGACCAAATTAACCAGCGTTACATAAAATTAAGCTAACATTAATAATTTTAGCCAACTCTACAGACTAGTTTAGGAAAAAACTTAATTTTTATGCCTGAACTAATATAAGAAAATGCAAACATTGTTGTTTTATGTTTCGCGATTTAATTATGCTATTGTTTTAGAAAAGTGATAAGAACGGACCAAATTAACCAGCGTTACATAAAATTAAACTAATATTGATAATTTTAGCCAACTCTACCGACTAGTTTCAGAGAAAACTTAATAGTATGCTAGAACTAATATAAGAAAATGCAAACATGGTTGTTTCACGTTTCACGATTTAATGATGCTATTATTTTAGAAAAGTGATAAGAACGGACCAAATCAAGCAGCGTTACACGTTTCCCTATTTAAAGTTGCTATTATTTTAGAAAAGTGATAAGAACGGACCAAATTAACCAGCGATACATAAAATAAAGCTAATATTGATAATTTTAGTCAACTCTACCGACTAGGTTCAGAGAAAACTTAATGGTATGCTAGAACTAATATAAGAAAATGGAAACATGGTTGTTTCACGTTTCACGATATAAAGTTGCTATTATTTTAGAAAAGTGATAAGAACGGACCAAATTAACCAGCGTTACATAAAATTAAGCTAACATTGATAATTTTAGCCAACTATAGGGACTACTTTCAGAGAAAACTTAATGGTATGATAGAACTAATATAAGAAAATGCAAACATGGTTGTTTCACGTTTCACGATATAAAGTTGCTATTATTTTAGAAAAGTGATAAGAACGGACCAAATTAACCAGCGTTACATAAAATTAAGCTAACATTGATAATTTTAGCCAACTATAGGGACTAGTTTCAGAGAAAACTTAATGGTATGCTAGAACTAATATAAGAAAATGCAAACATGGTTGTTTCACGTTTCACGATTTAAAGTTGCTATTATTTTAGAAAAGTGATAAGAACGGACCAAATTAACCAGCGTTACATAAAATTAAGCTAATATTGATAATTTTAGCCAACTCTACCAACTAGTTTCAGAGAAAACTTAATGGTATGCTAGAACGAATATAAGAAAATGCAAACATGGTTGTTATATGTTTAACGATTTAAAGTTGCTATTATTTTAGAAAGGAGATAAGAACGGATCAAATTTACCAGCGTTACATAAAATGAAGCTAACATTGATAATTTTAGCCAACTCTACCAACTAGTTTCAAAGAAAACTTAATGGTATGCTAGAACAAATATAAGAAAATGCAAACATTGTTGTTTCACGTTTCCCGATTTAAAGTTGCTATTATTTTATAAACGTGATAGAACGGACCAAATTAGCCAGCGTTACATAAAGTAAATCTAATATTGATAATTTTAACCAATTCTACCGACTAGTTTCAGAGAACACTTAATGGTATGCTAGAACTAATATAAGAAAATGCAAACATGGTTGTTTCACGTTTCACGATTTAAAGTTGCTATTATTTTAGAAAAGTGATAAGAACGGACCAAATTAACCAGCGTTACATAAAATTAAGCTAATATTGATAATTTTAGCCAACTCTACCGACTAGTTTCAGAGAAAACTTAATGCCTTGCCTGAACTAATATAAGAAAATGCAAATATGCTTGTTTTACGTTTCACGATTTCAAGTTGCTATTATTTTAGAAAGGTGATAAGAACGGATCAAATTAACCAGCGTTACATAAAATTAAGCTAATATTGATAATTTTAGCCAACTCTACCGACTAGTTTCAGAGAAAACTTAATTTTTATGCCTGAACTAATATAAGAAAATGCAAATATGGTTGTTTTATGTTTCGCGATTTAAAGTTGCTATTATTTTAGAAAGGTGCGAATAACGGATCAAATTAACCAGCGTTACATAAAATTAAGGTAATATTGATAATTTTAGCCGACTCTACCGACTAGTTTCAGAGAAAACTTAATGGTATGCTAGAACTAATATAAGAAAATGCAAACATGGTTGTTTCCCGTTTCACGATTTAAAGTTGATATTATTTTATAAAAGTGATAGAACGGACCAAATTAACCAGCGTTACATAAAGTAAATCTAATATTGATAATTTTAGCCAATTCTACGGACTAGTTTCAGAGAACACTAAATGGTATGCTAGAACTAATATAAGAAAATGCAAATATGGTTGTTTTACGTTTCACGATTTAAAGTTGCTATTATTTTAGAAAAGTGATAAGAACCGAACAAATTAACCAGCGTTACATAAAATTAAGGTAATATTGATAATTTTAGCCAACTCTACCGACTACTTTCAGAGAAAACTTAATGGTATGCCAGAACTAATATAAGAAAATGCAAACATGGTTGTTTCACGTTTCACGATATAAAGTTGCTATTATTTTAGAAAAGTGATAAGAACAACTCAAATTAACCAGCGTTACATAAAATTAAGCTAATATTGATAATTTTAACCAACTTTACCGACTAGTTTCAGAGAAAACTTAATGGTATGCTAGAACTAATATAAGAAAATGCAAACATGGTTGTTCACGTTTCACGATTTAAAGTTGCTATTATTTTAGAAAGGTGATAAGAACGGATCAAATTAACCAGAATTACATAAAATTAAGCTAACATTGATAATTTTAGCCAACGCTACCGACTACTTTCAGAGAAAACTTAATGGTATGCCTCAACTAATATAAGAAAATGCAAATATGGTTGTTTTACGTTTCACGATTGAAAGTTGCTATTATTTTGAAAAGTTATAAGAACGGACCAAATTAACCAGCGTTACATAACATAAAACTAATATTGATAATTTTAGCCAATTCTACCGACTAGTTTCAGAGAAAACTTAATGGTATGCTAGAACTAATATAAGAAAATGCAAACATGGTTGTTTCACGTTTCACGATTTAAAGTTGATATTATTTTAGAAAAGTGATAAGAACGGACCAAATTAACCAGCGATAGATAAAATAAAGCTAATATTGATAATTTTAGTCAACTCTACCGACTAGTATCACAGAAAACTTTATGGTATGCTAGAACTAATATAAGAAAATGCAAACGTGCTTGTTTCACGCTTCCCGATTGCTATTATGTTGCTATTATTTTAGAAAGGTGATAAGAACGGATCAAATTAACCAGCGTTACATCAAGTAAAACTAATATTGATAATTTTAGCCAACTCTACCGACTAGTTTCAGAGAAAACTTAATGGTATGCTAGAACTAATATAAGAAAATGCAAACATGGTTGTTTCACGTTTCACGATTTAAAGTGGCTTTTATTTTAGAAAGGTGATAAGAACGGATCAAATTAACCAGCGTTACATAAAATAAAGCTAATATAAATAATTTTAGCCAACTCTACCAACAAGTTTCAGAGAAAACTTAATGGTATGCTAGAACTAATATAAGAAAATGCAAACATTGTTGTTTCGCGTTTCACGATTTAAAGTTGCTATTGTTTTAGAAAAGTGATAAGAACGGAACAAATTAACCAGCGTTACATAAAATTAAGCTAACATTGATAATTTTAGCCAACTCTACCGACTAGTTTCAGAGAAAACTTAATAGTATGCTAGAACTAATATAAGAAAATGCAAACATGGTTGTTTCACGTTTCACGATTTATTGATGCTATTATTTTAGAAAAGTGATAAGAACGGACCAAATCAAGCAGCGTTACACGTTTCCCGATTTAAAGTTGCTATTATTTTAGAAAAGTGATAAGAACGGACCAAATTAACCAGCGATACATAAAATAAAGCTAATATTGATAATTTTAGTCAACTCTACCGACTAGGTTCAGAGAAAACTTAATGGTATGCTAGAACTAATATAAGAAAATGGAAACATGGTTGTTTCACGTTTCACGATATAAAGTTGCTATTATTTTAGAAAAGTGATAAGAACGGACCAAATTAACCAGCGTTACATAAAATTAAGCTAACATTGATAATTTTAGCCAACTATAGGGACTACTTTCAGAGAAAAATTAATGGTATGATAGAACTAATATAAGAAAATGCAAACATGGTTGTTTCACGTTTCACGATATAAAGTTGCTATTATTTTAGAAAAGTGATAAGAACGGACCAAATTAACCAGCGTTACATAAAATTAAGCTAACATTGATAATTTTAGCCAACTATAGGGACTAGTTTCAGAGAAAACTTAATGGTATGCTAGAACTAATATAAGAAAATGCAAACATGGTTGTTTCACGTTTCACGATTTAAAGTTGCTATTATTTTAGAAAAGTGATAAGAACGGACCAAATTAACCAGCGTTACATAAAATTAAGCTAATATTGATAATTTTAGCCAACTCTACCAACTAGTTTCAGAGAAAACTTAATGGTATGCTAGAACGAATATAAGAAAATGCAAACATGGTTGTTATATGTTTAACGATTTAAAGTTGCTATTATTTTAGAAAGGAGATAAGAACGGATCAAATTTACCAGCGTTACATAAAATGAAGCTAACATTGATAATTTTAGCCAACTCTACCGACTAGTTTCAAAGAAAACTTAATGGTATGCTAGAACAAATATAAGAAAATGCAAACATTGTTGTTTTACGTTTCCCGATTTAAAGTTGCTATTATTTTATAAACGTGATAGAACGGACCAAATTAGCCAGCGTTACATAAAGTAAATCTAATATTGATAATTTTAACCAATTCTACCGACTAGTTTCAGAGAACACTTAATGGTATGCTAGAACTAATATAAGAAAATGCAAACATGGTTGTTTCACGTTTCACGATTTAAAGTTGCTATTATTTTAGAAAAGTGATAAGAACGGACCAAATTATCCAGCGTTACATAAAATTAAGCTAATATTGATAATTTTAGCCAACTCTACCGACTAGTTTCAGAGAAAACTTAATGCCTTGCCTGAACTAATATAAGAAAATGCAAATATGCTTGTTTTACGTTTCACGATTTCAAGTTGCTATTATTTTAGAAAGGTGATAAGAACGGATCAAATTAACCAGCGTTACATAAAATTAAGCTAATATTGATAATTTTAGCCAACTCTACCGACTAGTTTCAGAGAAAACTTAATTTTTATGCCTGAACTAATATAAGAAAATGCAAATATGGTTGTTTTATGTTTCGCGATTTAAAGTTGCTATTATTTTAGAAAGGTGCGAATAACGGATCAAATTAACCAGCGTTACATAAAATTAAGGTAATATTGATAATTTTAGCCGACTCTACCGACTAGTTTCAGAGAAAACTTAATGGTATGCTAGAACTAATATAAGAAAATGCAAACATGGTTGTTTCCCGTTTCACGATTTAAAGTTGATATTATTTTATAAAAGTGATAGAACGGACCAAATTAACCAGCGTTACATAAAGTAAATCTAATATTGATAATTTTAGCCAATTCTACGGACTAGTTTCAGAGAACACTAAATGGTATGCTAGAACTAATATAAGAAAATGCAAATATGGTTGTTTTAAGTTTCACGATTTAAAGTTGCTATTATTTTAGAAAAGTGATAAGAACGGACCAAATTAACCAGCGTTACATAAAATTAAGGTAATATTGATAATTTTAGCCAACTCTACCGACTACTTTCAGAGAAAACTTAATGGTATGCTAGAACTAATATAAGAAAATGCAAACATGGTTGTTTCACGTTTCACGATATAAAGTTGCTATTATTTTAGAAAAGTGATAAGAACCGACCAAATTAACCAGCGTTATATAAAATTAAGCTAATATTGATAATTTTAACCAACTTTACCGACTAGTTTCAGAGAAAACTTAATGGTATGCTAGAACTAATATAAGAAAATGCAAACATGGTTGTTCACTTTTCACGATATAAAGTTGCTATTATTTTAGAAAAGTGATAAGAACGGACCAAATTAACCAGCGTTACATAAAATTAAGCTAACATTGATAATTTTAGCCAACTATAGGGACTAGTTTCAGAGAAAACTTAATGGTATGCTAGAACTAATATAAGAAAATGCAAATATGGTTGTTTTACGTTTCACGATTTAAAGTTGCTATTATTTTAGAAAGGTGATAAGAACGGATCAAATTAACCAGAATTACATAAAATTAAACTAATATTGATAATTTTAGCCAACTCTACCGACTAGTTTCAGAGAAAACTTAATGGTATGCCTCAACTAATATAAGAAAATGCAAATATGGTTGTTTTACGTTTCACGATTGAAAGTTGCTATTATTTTGAAAAGTTATAAGAACGGACCAAATTAACCAGCGTTACATAACATAAAACTAATATTGATAATTTTAGCCAATTCTACCGACTAGTTTCAGAGAAAACTTAATGGTATGCTAGAACTAATATAAGAAAATGCAAACATGGTTGTTTCACGTTTCACGATTTAAAGTTGATATTATTTTAGAAAAGTGATAAGAACGGACCAAATTAACCAGCGATACATAAAATAAAGCTAATATTGATAATTTTAGTCAACTCTACCGACTAGTATCACAGAAAACTTTATGGTATGCTAGAACTAATATAAGAAAATGCAAATATGCTTGTTTTACGTTTCACGATTTCAAGTTGCTATTATTTTAGAAAGGTGATAAGAACGGATCAAATTAACCAGCGTTACATAAAATTAAGCTAATATTGATAATTTTAGCCAACTCTACCGACTAGTTTCAGAGAAAACTTAATTTTTATGCCTGAACTAATATAAGAAAATGCAAATATTGTTGTTTCACGTTTCCCGATTTAAAGTTGATATTATTTTATAAACGTGATAGAACGGACCAAATTAGCCAGCGTTACATAAAGTAAATCTAATATTGATAATTTTAGCCAATTCTACCGACTAGTTTCAGAGAACACTTAATGGTATGCTAGAACTAATATAAGAAAATGCAAACATGGTTGTTTCACGTTTCACGATTTAAAGTTGCTATTATTTTAGAAAAGTGATAAGAACCGAACAAATTAACCAGCGTTACATAAAATTAAGGTAATATTGATAATTTTAGCCAACTCTACCGACTACTTTCAGAGAAAACTTAATGGTATGCTAGAACTAATATAAGAAAATGCAAACATGGTTGTTTCACGTTTCACGATATAAAGTTGCTATTATTTTAGAAAAGTGATAAGAACGGACCAAATTAACCAGCGTTATATAAAATTAAGCTAATATTGATAATTTTAACCAACTTTACCGACTTGTTTCAGAGAAAACTTAATGGTATGCTAGAACTAACATAAGAAAATGCAAACATGGTTGTTTCACGTTTCACGATATAAAGTTGCTATTATTTTAGAAACGTGATAAGAACGGATCAAATTAACCAGCGTTACATAAAATTAAGCTAATATTGATAATTTTAGCAAACTCTACCGACTAGTTTCAGAGAAAACTTAATTTTTATGCCTGAACTAATATATGAAAATGCAAATATGGTTGTTTTATGTTTCGCGATTTAAAGTTGCTATTATTTTAGAAAGGTGCGAATAACGGATCAAATTAACCAGCGTTACATAAAATTAAGGTAATATTGATAATTTTAGCCGACTCTACCGACTAGTTTCAGAGAAAACTTAATGGTATGCTAGAACTAATATAAGAAAATGCAAACATGGTTGTTTCACGTTTCACGATTTAAAGTTGATATTATTTTAGAAAAGTGATAAGAACGGACCAAATTAACCAGCGATACATAAAATAAAGCTAATATTGATAATTTTAGTCAACTCTACCGACTAGTATCACAGAAAACTTTATGGTATGCTAGAACTAATATAAGAAAATGCAAACGTGCTTGTTTCACGCTTCCCGATTGCTATTATGTTGCTATTATTTTAGAAAGGTGATAAGAACGGATCAAATTAACCAGCGTTACATAAAGTAAAACTAATATTGATAATTTTAGCCAACTCTACCGACTAGTTTCAGAGAAAACTTAATGGTATGCTAGAACTAATATAAGAAAATGCAAACATGGTTGTTTCACGTTTCACGATTTAAAGTGGCTTTTATTTTAGAAAGGTGATAAGAACGGATCAAATTAACCAGCGTTACATAAAATAAAGCTAATATTAATAATTTTAGCCAACTCTACCAACAAGTTTCAGAGAAAACTTAATGGTATGCTAGAACTAATATAAGAAAATGCAAACATTGTTGTTTCGCGTTTCACGATTTAAAGTTGCTATTGTTTTAGAAAAGTGATAAGAACGGAACAAATTAACCAGCGTTACATAAAATTAAGCTAATATTGATAATTTTAGTCAACTCTACCGACTAGGTTCCGAGAAAACTTATCGGTATGCTAGAACTAATATAAGAAAATGCAAACATGGTTGTTTCACGTTTCCCGATTTAAAGTTGCTATTATTTTAGAAAAATGATAATAACGGACCAAATTAACCAGCGTTACATAAAATTAAGCTAATATTGATAATTTTAGCCAACTCTACCAACAAGTTTCAGAGAAAACTTAATAGTATGCTAGAACTAATATAAGAAAATGCAAACATTGTTGTTTCACGTTTCACGATTTAAAGTTGCTATTGTTTTAGAAAAGTGATAAGAACGGACCAAATTAACCAGCGTTACATAAAATTAAGCTAATATTGATAATTTTAGCCAACTCTACCGACTAGTTACAGAGAAAACTTAATAGTATGCTAGAACTAATATAAGAAAATGCAAACATGGTTGTTTCACGTTTCACGATTTAATGATGCTATTATTTTAGAAAAGTGATAAGAACGGACCAAATCAAGCAGCGTTACATACGTTAAAGTAAAACTAATATTGTTAATTTCAGCCAACTCTACCGACTAGTTTCAGAGAAAACTTAATGGTATGCTAGAACTAATATAAGAAAATGCAAACATGGTTGTTTCACGTTTAACGATTTGAAGTTGCTATTATTTTAGAAAAGTGATAAGAACGGACCAAATTAACCAGCGTTATATCAAATAAAGCTAATATTGATAATTTTAGCCAACTCTACCAACTAGTTTCAGAGAAAACTTAATGGTATGCTAGAACTAATATAAGAAAATGCAAACATGGTTGTTATATGTTTCACGATTTAAAGTTGCTATTATTTTAGAAAGGAGATAAGAACGGATCAAATTTACCAGCGTTACATAAAATTAAGCTAATATTGATAATTTTAGCCAACTCTACCGACTAGTTTCAGAGAAAACTTAATGCCTTGCCTGAACTAATATAAGAAAATGCAAATATGCTTGTTTTACGTTTCACGATTTCAAGTTGCTATTATTTTAGAAAGGTGATAAGAACGGATCAAATTAACCAGCGTTACATAAAATTAAGCTAATATTGATAATTTTAGCCAATTCTACCGACTAGTTTCAGAGAAAACTTAATTTTTATGCCTGAACTAATATAAGAAAATGCAAATATTGTTGTTTCACGTTTCCCGATTTAAAGTTGCTATTATTTTATAAACGTGATAGAACGGACCAAATTAGCCAGCGTTACATAAAGTAAATCTAATATTGATAATTTTAGCCAATTCTACCGACTAGTTTTAGAGAACACTTAATGGTATGCTAGAACTAATATAAGAAAATGCAAACATGGTTGTTTCACGTTTCACGATTTAAAGTTGCTATTATTTTAGAAAAGTGATAAGAACCGAACAAATTAACCAGCGTTACATAAAATTAAGGTAATATTGATAATTTTAGCCAACTCTACCGATTACTTTCAGAGAAAACTTAATGGTATGCTAGAACTAATATAAGAAAATGCAAACATGGTTGTTTCACGTTTCACGATATAAAGTTGCTATTATTTTAGAAAAGTGATAAGAACGGACCAAATTAACCAGCGTTATATAAAATTAAGCTAATATTGATAATTTTAACCAACTTTACCGACTTGTTTCAGAGAAAACTTAATGGTATGCTAGAACTAATATAAGAAAATGCAAACATGGTTGTTTCACGTTTCACGATATAAAGTTGCTATTATTTTAGAAAGGTGATAAGAACGGATCAAATTAACCAGCGTTACATAAAATTAAGCTAATATTGATAATTTTAGCCAACTCTACCGACTAGTTTCAGAGAAAACTTAATGGTATGCTAGAACTAATATAAGAAAATGCAAACATGGTTGTTTCACGTTTCACGATTTAAAGTTGATATTATTTTAGAAAAGTGATAAGAACGGACCAAATTAACCAGCGATACATAAAATAAAGCTAATATTGATAATTTTAGTCAACTCTACCGTCTAGTATCACAGAAAACTTTATGGTATGCTAGAACTAATATAAGAAAATGCAAACGTGCTTGTTTCACGCTTCCCGATTGCTATTATGTTGCTATTATTTTAGAAAGGTGATAAGAACGGATCAAATTAACCAGCGTTACATAAAGTAAAACTAATATTGATAATTTTAGCCAACTCTACCGACTAGTTTCAGAGAAAACTTAATGGTATGCTAGAACTAATATAAGAAAATGCAAACATGGTTGTTTCACGTTTCACGATTTAAAGTGGCTTTTATTTTAGAAAGGTGATAAGAACGGATCAAATTAACCAGCGTTACATAAAATAAAGCTAATATTAATAATTTTAGCCAACTCTACCAACAAGTTTCAGAGAAAACTTAATGGTATGCTAGAACTAATATAAGAAAATGCAAACATTGTTGTTTCGCGTTTCACGATTTAAAGTTGCTATTGTTTTAGAAAAGTGATAAGAACGGAACAAATTAACCAGCGTTACATAAAATTAAGCTAATATTGATAATTTTAGTCAACTCTACCGACTAGGTTCCGAGAAAACTTATCGGTATGCTAGAACTAATATAAGAAAATGCAAACATGGTTGTTTCACGTTTCCCGATTTAAAGTTGCTATTATTTTAGAAAAATGATAATAACGGATCAAAATAACCAGCGTTACATAAAATTAAGCTAACATTGATAATTTTAGCCAACTCTACCGACTAGTTTCAGAAAAACCAGCGTTACATAAAATAAAGCTAATATTGATAGTTTTAGCCAACTCTACCGACTAGTTTCAGAGAAAACTTAATGGTATGCTAGAACTAATATAAGAAAATGCAAACATGGTTGTTTCACGTTTCCCGATTTAAAGTTGCTATTATTTTAGAAAAATGATAAGAACGGATCAAAATAACCAGCGTTACATAAAATAAAGCTAACATTAATAATTTTAGCCAACTCTACAGACTAGTTTAGGAAAAAACTTAATTTTTATGCCTGAACTGATATAAGAAAATGCAAATATGTTTGTTTTATGTTTCGCGATTTAATTATGCTATTATTTTAGAAAGGTGCGAATAACGGATCAAATTAACCAGCGTTACATAAAATTAAACTAATATTGATAATTTTAGCCAACTCTACCGACTAGTTTCAGAGAAAACTTAATGGAATGCTAGAACTAAGATAAGAAAATGCAAACATTGTTGTTTCACGTTTCACGATATAAAGTTGATATCATTTTAGAAAAGTGATAAGAACCGACCAAATTAACCAGCGTTACATAAAATAAAGCTAATATTGATAATTTTAGTTAACTCTACCGACTAGTTTCAGAAAAAACTTAATGGTATGCTAGAACTAATATAAGAAAATGCAAACATTGTTGTTTCACGTTTCACGATTCAAAGTTGCTATTATTTTAGAAAAGTGATAAGAACGGATCAAATTAACCAGCGTTACATAAAATTAAGCTAATATTGATAATTTTAGCCAACTCTACCAACAAGTTTCAGAGAAAACTTAATAGTATGCTAGAACTAATATAAGAAAATGCAAACATTGTTGTTTCACGTTTCACGATTTAAAGTTGCTATTGTTTTAGAAAAGTGATAAGAACGGACCAAATTAACCAGCGTTACATAAAATTAAGCTAATATTGATAATTTTAGCCAACTCTACCGACTAGTTACAGAGAAAACTTAATAGTATGCTAGAACTAATATAAGAAAATGCAAACATGGTTGTTTCACGTTTCACGATTTAATGATGCTATTATTTTAGAAAAGTGATAAGAACGGACCAAATCAAGCAGCGTTACATACGTTAAAGTAAAACTAATATTGTTAATTTCAGCCAACTCTACCGACTAGTTTCAGAGAAAACTTAATGGTATGCTAGAACTAATATAAGAAAATGCAAACATGGTTGTTTCACGTTTAACGATTTGAAGTTGCTATTATTTTAGAAAAGTGATAAGAACGGACCAAATTAACCAGCGTTATATCAAATAAAGCTAATATAGATAATTTTAGCCAACTCTACCAACTAGTTTCAGTGAAAACTTAATGGTATGCTAGAACTAATATAAGAAAATGCAAACATGGTTGTTATATGTTTCACGATTTAAAGTTGCTATTATTTTAGAAAGGAGATAAGAACGGATCAAATTTACCAGCGTTACATAAAATTAAGCTAATATTGATAATTTTAGTCAACTCTACCGACTAGTATCACAGAAAACTTTATGGTATGCTAGAACTAATATAAGAAAATGCAAACGTGCTTGTTTCACGCTTCCCGATTGCTATTATGTTGCTATTATTTTAGAAAGGTGATAAGAACGGATCAAATTAACCAGCGTTACATAAAATAAAGCTAATATTAATAATTTTAGCCAACTCTACAGACTAGTTTAGGAAAAAACTTAATTTTTATGCCTGAACTGATATAAGAAAATGCAAATATGTTTGTTTTATGTTTCGCGATTTAATTATGCTATTATTTTAGAAAGGTGCGAATAACGGATCAAATTAACCAGCGTTACATAAAATTAAACTAATATTGATAATTTTAGCCAACTCTACCGACTAGTTTCAGAGAAAACTTAATGGAATGCTAGAACTAAGATAAGAAAATGCAAACATTGTTGTTTCACGTTTCACGATATAAAGTTGATATCATTTTAGAAAAGTGATAAGAACCGACCAAATTAACCAGCGTTACATAAAATAAAGCTAATATTGATAATTTTAGTTAACTCTACCGACTAGTTTCAGAAAAAACTTAATGGTATGCTAGAACTAATATAACAAAATGCAAACATTGTTGTTTCACGTTTCACGATTCAAAGTTGCTATTATTTTAGAAAAGTGATAAGAACGGATCAAATTAACCAGCGTTATATAAAATTAAGCTAATATTGATAATTTTAACCAACTTTACCGACTAGTTTCAGAGAAAACTTAATGGTATGCTAGAACTAATATAAGAAAATGCAAACATGGTTGTTTCACGTTTCACGATATCAAGTTGCTTTTATTTTAGAAAAGTGATAAGAATGGACCAAATTAACCAGCGTTACATAAAATTAAGCTAATATTGATAATTTTAGCGAACTCTACCGACTAGTTTCAGAGAAAACTTAATGGTATGCTAGAACTAATATAAGAAAATGCAAACATGGTTGTTTCACGTTTAACGATTTGAAGTTGCTATTATTTTAGAAAAGTGATAAGAACGGACCAAATTAACCAGCGTTATATCAAATAAAGCTAATATAGATAATTTTAGCCAACTCTACCAACTAGTTTCAGAGAAAACTTAATGGTATGCTAGAACTAAGATAAGAAAATGCAAACATGGTTGTTATATGTTTCACGATTTAAAGTTGCTATTATTTTAGAAAGGAGATAAGAACGGATCAAATTTACCAGCGTTACATAAAATTAAGCTAATATTGATAATTTTAGCCAACTCTACCGACTAGTTTCAGAGAAAACTTAATGCCTTGCCTGAACTAATATAAGAAAATGCAAATATGCTTGTTTTACGTTTCACGATTTCAAGTTGCTATTATTTTAGAAAGGTGATAAGAACGGATCAAATTAACCAGCGTTACATAAAATTAAGCTAATATTGATAATTTTAGCCAATTCTACCGACTAGTTTCAGAGAAAACTTAATTTTTATGCCTGAACTAATATAAGAAAATGCAAATATTGTTGTTTCACGTTTCCCGATTTAAAGTTGCTATTATTTTATAAACGTGATAGAACGGACCAAATTAGCCAGCGTTACATAAAGTAAATCTAATATTGATAATTTTAGCCAATTCTACCGACTAGTTTCAGAGAACACTTAATGGTATGCTAGAACTAATATAAGAAAATGCAAACATGGTTGTTTCACGTTTCACGATATAAAGTTGCTATTATTTTAGAAAAGTGATAAGAACCGAACAAATTAACCAGCGTTACATAAAATTAAGCTAATATTGATAATTTTAGCCAACTCTACCGACTAGTTTCAGAGAAAACTTAATTTTTATGCCTGAACTAATATCTGAAAATGCAAATATGGTTGTTTTATGTTTCGCGATTTAAAGTTGCTACTATTTTAGAAAGGTGCGAATAACGGATCAAATTAACCAGCGTTACATAAAATTAAGGTAATATTGATAATTTTAGCCGACTCTACCGACTAGTTTCAGAGAAAACTTAATGGTATGCTAGAACTAATATAAGAAAATGCAAACATGGTTGTTTCCCGTTTCACGATTTAAAGTTGATATTATTTTATAAAAGTGATAGAACGGACCAAATTAACCAGCGTTACATAAAATAAATCTAATATTGATAATTTTAGCCAATTCTACCGACTAGTTTCAGAGAACACTTAATGGTATGCTAGAACTAATATAAGAAAATGCAAATATGGTTGTTTTACGTTTCACGATTTAAAGTTGCTATTATTTTAGAAAAGTGATAAGAACGGACGAAAGTAACCAGCCTTACATCAAATAAAGCTAATATTGATAATTTTAGCCAACTCTACCGTCTAGTTTTAGAGAAAACTTAATAGTATGCAAGAACTAATATAAGAAAATGCAAACATGGTTGTTTCACGTTTCCCGATTTAAAGTTGCTATTATTTTAGAAAAATGATAAGACCGGATCAAAATAACCAGCGTTACATAAAATTAAGCTAACATTGATAATTTTAGCCAACTCTACCGACTAGTTTCAGAAAAACCAGCGTTACATAAAATAAAGCTAATATTGATAGTTTTAGCCAACTCTACCGACTAGTTTCAGAAAAAACTTAATGGTATGCTAGAACTAATATAAGAAAATGCAAACATGGTTGTTTCACGTTTCCCGATTTGAAGTTGCTATTATTTTAGAAAAGTGATAAGAACGGACCAAATTAACCAGCGTTACATAAAATAAAGCTAATATTGATAATTTTAGTCAACTCTACCGACTAGGTTCAGAGAAAACTTAATGGTATGCTAGAACTAATATAAGAAAATGCAAATATGGTTGTTTTACGTTTCACGATTTAAAGTTGCTATTATTTTAGAAAGGGGATAAGAACGGATCAAATTAACCAGAATTACATAAAATTAAGCTAATATTGATAATTTTAGCCAACTCTACCGACTAGTTTCAGAGAAAACTTAATGGTATGCCTGAACTAATGCAAATATGGTTGTTTTACGTTTCACGATTGAAAGTTGCTATTTTTTTAGAAAAGTGATAAGAACCGAACAAATTAACCAGCGTTACATAAAATTAAGCTAATATTGATAATTTTAGCAAACTCTACCGACTAGTTTCAGAGAAAACTTAATTTTTATGCCTGAACTAATATATGAAAATGCAAATATGGTTGTTTTATGTTTCGCGATTTAAAGTTGCTATTATTTTAGAAAGGTGCGAATAACGGATCAAATTAACCAGCGTTACATAAAATTAAGGTAATATTGATAATTTTAGCCGACTCTACCGACTACTTTCAGAGAAAACTTAATGGTATGTTAGAACTAATATAAGAAAATGCAAACATGGTTGTTTCCCGTTTCACGATTTAAAGTTGATATTATTTTATAAAAGTGATAGAACGGACCAAATTAAAAAGCGTTACATAAAGTAAATCTAATATTGATAATTTTAGCCAATTCTACCGACTAGTTTCAGAGAAAACTTAATGGTATGCTAGAACTAATATAAGAAAATGCAAATATGGTTGTTTTACGTTTCACGATTTAAAGTTGCTATTATTTTAGAAAAGTGATAAGAACGGACGAAAGTAACCAGCCTTACATCAAATAAAGCTAATATTGATAATTTTAGCCAACTCTACCGTCTAGTTTTAGAGAAAACTTAATAGTATGCAAGAACTAATATAAGAAAATGCAAACATGGTTGTTTCACGTTTCCCGATTTAAAGTTGCTATTATTTTAGAAAAATGACAAGACCGGATCAAAATAACCAGCGTTACATAAAATTAAGCTAACATTGATAATTTTAGCCAACTCTACCGACTAGTTTCAGAAAAACCAGCGTTACATAAAATAAAGCTAATATTGATAGTTTTAGCCAACTCTACCGACTACTTTCAGAAAAAACTTAATGGTATGCTAGAACTAATATAAGAAAATGCAAACATGGTTGTTTCACGTTTCCCGATTTAAAGTTGCTATTATTTTAGAAAAGTGATAAGAACGGACCAAATTAACCAGCGTTACATAAAATAAAGCTAATATTGATAATTTTAGTCAACTCTACCGACTAGGTTCAGAGAAAACTTAATGGTATGCTAGAACTAATATAAGAAAATGCAAATATGGTTGTTTTACGTTTCACGATTTAAAGTTGCTATTATTTTAGAAAGGGGATAAGAACGGATCAAATTAACCAGAATTACATAAAATTAAGCTAATATTGATAATTTTAGCCAACTCTACCCACTAGTTTCAGAGAAAACTTAATGGTATGCCTGAACTAATGCAAATATGGTTGTTTTACGTTTCACGATTGAAAGTTGCTATTTTTTTAGAAAAGTGATAAGAACCGAACAAATTAACCAGCGTTACATAAAATTAAGCTAATATTGATAATTTTAGCCAACTCTACCGAACAGTTTCAGAGAAAACTTAATGGTATGCTAGAACTAATATAAGAAAATACAAACATGGTTGTTTCCCGTTTCACGATATAAAGTTGCTATTATTTTAGAAAAGTGATAAGAACGGACCAAATTAACCAGCGTTACATAAAATTAAGCTAACATTGATAATTTTAGCCAACTATAGGGACTAGTTTCAGAGAAAACTTAATGGTATGCTAGAACTAATATAAGAAAATGCAAACATGGTTGTTTCACGTTTCACGATTTAAAGTTGCTATTATTTTAGAAAAGTGATAAGAACGGACCAAATTAACCAGCGTTACATAAAATTAAGCTAATATTGATAATTTTAGCCAACTCTACCAACTAGTTTCAGAGAAAACTTAATGGTATGCTAGAACTAATATAAGAAAATGCAAACATGGTTGTTTCACGTTTCACGATTTAAAGTTGATATCATTTTAGAAAAGTGTGAAAAGTGATAATAACGGACCAATTTAACCAGCGTTACATAAAATTAAGCTAACACTGATAATTTTAGCCAACTCTACCGACTAGTTTCAAAGAAAACTTAATGGTATGCTAGAACTAATATAAGAAAATGCAAACATTGTTGTTTTACGTTTCCCGATTTAAAGTTGCTATTATTTTATAAAAGTGATAGAACGGACCAAATTAACCAGCGTTACATAAAGTAAATCTAATATTGATAATTTTAGCCAATTCTACCGACTAGTTTCAGAGAACACTTAATGGTATGCTAGAACTAATATAAGAAAATGCAAACATGGTTGTTTCACGATTTAAAGTTGTTATTATTTTAGAAAAGTGATAAGAACGGACCAAATTAACCAGCGTTACATAAAATTAAGCTAATATTGATAATTTTAGCCAACTCTACCGACTAGTTTTAAAGAAAACTTAATGGTATGCTAGAACTAATATAAGAAAATGCAAACATGGTGTTTCACGTTTCACGATTTACAGTTGCTATTATTTTAGAAAAGTTATAAGAACAACTCGAATTAACAAGCGTTACATAAAATAAAGCTAATATTGATAATTTTAGCGAACTCTACCGAATATTTTCTGAGAAAACTTAATGGTATGCTAGAACTAATATAAGAAAATGCAAACATGGTTGTTTCACGTTTCACGATTTAAAGTTGCTATTATTTTAGAAAGGTGGGAATAACCGATCAAATTAACCAGCGTTACATAAAATTAGGCTAATATTGATAATTGTAGCCAACCCTACCGACTAGTTTCAGAGAAAACTTAATGGTATGCTAGAACTAATATAAGAAAATGCAAACATGGTTGTTATATGTTTCACGATTTAAAGTTGCTATTATTTTAGAAAGGAGATAAGAACGGATCAAATTTACCAGCGTTTCATAAAATTAAGCTAACATTGATAATTTAAGCCAACTCTATGGACTAGTTTCAGAGAAAACTTAATGGTATGCTAGAACTAATATTAGAAAATGCAAACATGGTTGTTTTACGTTTCACGATATAAAGTTGCTATTATTTTAGAAAAGTGATAAGAACGGACCAAATTAACCAGCGTTACATAAAATTAAGCTAACATTAATAATTTTAGCCAATTCTACCGACTAGTTTCTGAGAAAACTTAATTTTTATGCCTGAACTAATATAAGAAAATGCAAATATGGTTGTTTTATGTTTCGCGATTTAAAGTTGCTATTATTTTAGAAACGTGCGAATAACGGATCAAATTAACCAGCGTTACATAAAATTAAGGTAATATTGATAATTTTAGCCGACTCTACCGACTAGTCTCAGAGAAAACTTAATGGTATGCTAGAACTAATATAAGAAAATGCAAACATGGTTGTTTCCCGTTTCACGATTTAAAGTTGATATTATTTTAGAAAAGTGATAAGAACCGACCAAATTAACCAGCGTTACATAAAATAAAGCTAATATTGATAATTTTAGCCAACTCTACCGACTAGTTTCAGAGAAAACTTAATGGTATGCTAGAACTAATATAAGAAAATGCAAACATGGTTGTTTCACGATTTAAAGTTGATATTATTTTAGAAAAGTGATAAGAACGGACCAAATTAATAAGTGTTACATAAAATAAAGCTGATATTGATAATTTTAGCCAACTCTACCGAATATTTTCTGAGAAAAGTTAATGGTATGCTAGAACTAATATAAGAAAATGCAAACATGGTTGTTTCACGTTTCACGATATAAAGTTGCTATTATTTTAGAAAAGTGATAAGAACGGACCAAATTAACCAGCGTTTCATAAAATTAAGCTAACATTGATAATTTAAGCCAACTCTATGGACTAGTTTCAAAGAAAACTTAATGGTATGCTAGAACTAATATAAGAAAATGAAAACACGGTTGTTATAGGTTTCACGATTTAAAGTTGCTATTATTTTAGAAAAGTGATAAGAACGGACCAAATTAGCCAGCGTTACATAAAATTAAGCTAACATTGATAATTTTAGCCAACTCTATGGACTAGTTTCAAAGAAAACTTAATGGTATGCTAGAACTAATATAAGAAAATGAAAACACGGTTGTTATAGGTTTCACGATTTAAAGTTGCTATTATTTTAGAAAAGTGATAAGAACGGACCAAATTAACCAGCGTTACATAAAATTAAGCTAACATTAATAATTTTAGCCAATTCTACCGATTAGTTTCTGTGAAAACTTAATGCTATGCCTGAACTAATATAAGAAAATGCAAATATGGTTGTTTTACGTTTCACGATTTAAAGTTGCTATCATTTTAGAAAAGTTATAAGCACAACCTAAATTAACCAGCGTTACATAAAATTAAGCTAACATTGATAATTTTAGCCAACTCTACCGACTAGTTTCAGAGAAAACTTAATGGTATGCTAGAACTAAAAAAAGGCAATGCAAACATGATTGTTTCAAGTTTCACGATTTAAAGTTGCTATTATTTTAGAAAGGTGATAAGAACGGATCAAATTAACCAGCGTTACATAAAATTAAGCTAATATTGATAATTTTAGCCAACTCTACCGACTAGTTTCAGAGAAATCTCAATGGTATGCCTGAACTAATATAAGAAAATGCAAATATAGTTGTTTTACGTTTCACGATTTAAAGTTACTATTATTTTAGAAAGGTGATAATACCGGATCAAATTAACCAGCGTTATCTAAAATTAAGCTAATATTGATAATTTTAGCCAACTCTACCGACTAGTTTCAAAGAAAACTTAATGGTATGCTAGACCTAATATAAGAAAATGCAAACATGGTTGTTTCACGTTTCACGATTTAAAGTTGCTATTATTTTAGAAAAGTGATAAGAACGGACCAAATTAACCAGCGTTACATAAAATTAAGCTAACATTGATAATTTTAGCCAACTATAGGGACTAGTTTCAGAGAAAACTTAATGGTATGCTAGAACTAATATAAGAAAATTCAAATATGGTTGTTTCACGTTTCACGATTTAAAGTTGCTATTATTTTAGAAAAGTGATAAGAACGGACCAAATTAACCAGCGTTACATAAAATTAAGCTAACATTGATAATTTTAGCCAATTCTACCGACTAGTTTCAGAGAACACTTAATGGTATGCTAGAACTAATATAAGAAAATTCAAACATTCTTGTTTCACGTTTCACGATATAAAGTTGCTATTATTTTAGAAAAGTGATAAGAACGGACCAAATTAACCAGCGTTACATAAAATTAAGCTAACATTGATAATTTTAGCCAACTCTACCGACTAGTTTCAGAGAAAACTTAATTGTATGCTAGAACTAATATAAGAAAATGCAAACATGGTTGTTTCACGTTCACGATTTAAAGTTGCTATTATTTTAGAAAAGTGATAAGAACGGACCAAATTAACCAGCGTTACATAAAATTAAGCTAACATTGATAATTTTAGCCAACTCTATGGACTAGTTTCAAAGAAAACTTAATGGTATGCTAGAACTAATATAAGAAAATGAAAACACGGTTGTTATAGGTTTCACGATTTAAAGTTGCTATTATTTTAGAAAAGTGATAAGAACGGACCAAATTAACCAGCGTTACATAAAATTAAGCTAACATTAATAATTTTAGCCAATTCTACCGAATAGTTTCTGCGAAAACTTAATGCTATGCCTGAACTAATATAAGAAAATGCAAATATGGTTGTTTTACGTTTCACGATTTAAAGTTGCTATCATTTTAGAAAAGTTATAAGGACAACCTAAATTAACCAGCGTTACATAAAATTAAGCTAACATTGATAATTTTAGCCAACTCTAACGACTAGTTTCAGAGAAAACTTAATGGTATGCTAGAACTAATATAAGAAAATGCAAATATGGTTGTTTCACGTTTCACGATTTAAAGTTGCTATTATTTTAGAAAAGTGATAAGAAGGGACCAAATTAACCAGCGTTACATAAAATTAAGCTAACATTGATAATTTTAGCCAACTCTACCGACTAGTTTCAGAGAATACTTAATGGTATGCTAGAACTAATATAAGAAAATTCAAACATTCTTGTTTCACGTTTAACGATATAAAGTTGCTATTATTCTAGAAAAGTGATAAGAACGGATCAAATTAACCAGTGTTACATAAAATTAAGCTAATATTGATAATTTTAGCCAACTCTACCGACTAGTTTCAGAGAAATCTCAATGGTATGCCAGAACTAATATAAGAAAATGCAAATATAGTTGTTTTACGTTTCACGATTTAAAGTTACTATTATTTTAGAAAGGTGATAATACCGGATCAAATTAACCAGCGTTATCTAAAATTAAGCTAATATTGATAATTTTAGCCAACTCTACCGACTAGTTTCAAAGAAAACTTAATGGTATGCTAGAACTAATATAAGAAAATTCAAACATTCTTGTTTCACGTTTCACGATATATAGTTGCTATTATTTTAGAAAAGTGATAAGAACGGACCAAATTAACCAGCGTTACATAAAATTAAGCTAACATTGATAATTTTAGCCAACTATAGGGACTAGTTTCAGAGAAAACTTAATGGTATGCTAGAACTAATATAAGAAAATGCAAACATGGTTGTTTCACGTTTCACGATTTAAAGTTGCTATTATTTTAGAAAAGTGATAAGAACGGACCAAATTAACCAGCGTTACATAAAATTAAGCTAACATTCATAATTTTAGCCAACTCTACCGACTAGTTTCAGAGAACACTTAATGGTATGCTAGAACTAATATAAGAAAATGCAAACATGGTTGTTTCACGTTCACGATTTAAAGTTGCTATTATTTTAGAAAAGTGATAAGAACGGACCAAATTAACCAGCGTTACATAAAATTAAGCTAATATTGATAATTTTAGCCAACTCTACCGACTAGTTTCAGAGAAAACTTAATGGTATGCTAGAACTAATATAAGAAAATGAAAACACGGTTGTTATAGGTTTCACGATTTAAAGTTGCTATTATTTTAGAAAAGTGATAAGAACGGACCAAATTAACCAGCGTTACATAAAATTAAGCTAACATTAATAATTTTAGCAAATTCTACCGACTAGTTTCTGCGAAAACTTAATGCTATGCCTGAACTAATATAAGAAAATGCAAATATGGTTGTTTTACGTTTCACGATTTAAAGTTGCTATCATTTTAGAAAAGTTATAAGGACAACCTAAATTAACCAGCGTTACATAAAATTAAGCTAACATTGATAATTTTAGCCAACTCTAACGACTAGTTTCAGAGAAAACTTAATGGTATGCTAGAACTAATATAAGAAAATGCAAATATGGTTGTTTCACGTTTCACGATATAAAGTTGCTATTATTCTAGAAAAGTGATAAGAACGGATCAAATTAACCAGCGTTACATAAAATTAAGCTAATATTGATAATTTTAGCCAACTCTACCGACTAGTTTCAAAGAAAACTTAATGGTATGCTAGAACTAATATAAGAAAATTCAAACATTCTTGTTTCACGTTTCACGATATATAGTTGCTATTATTTTAGAAAAGTGATAAGAACGGACCAAATTAACCAGCGTTACATAAAATTAAGCTAACATTGATAATTTTAGCCAACTATAGGGACTAGTTTCAGAGAAAACTTAATGGTATGCTAGAACTAATATAAGAAAATGCAAACATGGTTGTTTCACGTTTCACGATTTAAAGTTGCTATTATTTTAGAAAAGTGATAAGAACGGACCAAATTAACCAGCGTTACATAAAATTAAGCTAACATTCATAATTTTAGCCAACTCTACCGACTAGTTTCAGAGAACACTTAATGGTATGCTAGAACTAATATAAGAAAATGCAAACATGGTTGTTTCACGTTCACGATTTAAAGTTGCTATTATTTTAGAAAAGTGATAAGAACGGACCAAATTAACCAGCGTTACATAAAATTAAGCTAATATTGATAATTTTAGCCAACTCTACCGACTAGTTTCAGAGAAAACTTAATGGTATGCTAGAACTAATATAAGAAAATGCAAACATGGTTGTTATATGTTTCACGATTTAAAGTTGCTATTATTTTAGAAAGGAGATAAGAACGGATCAAATTTACCAGCGTTACATAAAATGAAGCTAACATTGATAATTTTAGCCAACTCTATGGACTAGTTTCAGAGAAAACTTAATGGTATGATAGAACTAATATAAGAAAATGCAAACATGGTTGTTTCACGTTTCACGATTTAAAGTTGCTATTATTTTAGAAAAGTGATAAGAACGGACCAAATTAACCAGCGTTACATAAAATTAAGCTAACATTGATAATTTTAGCCAACTCTACCGACTAGTTTCAGAGAACACTTAATGGTATGCTAGAACTAATATAAGAAAATGCAAACATGGTTGTTTCACGTTCACGATTTAAAGTTGCTATTATTTTAGAAAAGTGATAAGAACGGACCAAATTAACCAGCGTTACATAAAATTAAGCTAATATTGATAATTTTAGCCAACTTTACCGACTAGTTTCAGAGAAAACTTAATGGTATGCTAGAACTAATATAAGAAAATTCAAACATTCTTGTTTCACGTTTTACGATATAAAGTTGCTATTATTTTAGAAAAGTGATAAGAACGGACCAAATTAACCAGCGTTACATAAAATTAAGCTAACATTGATAATTTTAGCCAACTATAGGGACTAGTTTCAGAGAAAACTTAATGGTATGCTAGAACTAATATAAGAAAATGCAAACATGGTTGTTTCACGTTTCACGATTTAAAGTTGCTATTATTTTAGAAAAGTGATAATAACGGACCAAATTAACCAGCGTTACATAAAATTAAACTAATATTGATAATTTTAGCCAACTCTACCGACTAGTTTTAGAGAAAACTTAATGGTATGCTAGAACTAATATAAGAAAATGCAAACATGGTTGTTTCACGTTCACGATTTAAAGTTGCTATTATTTTAGAAAAGTGATAAGAACGGACCAAATTAACCAGCGTTACATAAAATTAAGCCAATATTGATAATTTTAGCCAACTCTACCGACTAGTTTCAGAGAAAACTTAATGCTATGCTAGAACTAATATAAGAAAATGCAAACATTGTTGTTTCACGTTTTACGATTTAAAGTTGCTATTACATTAGAAAAGTGGTAAGAACGGACAAATAAAATTACACAAAATATACACGCGTTACATAAAATTAATCTAATATTGATAATTTTAGCCAACTCTACCGAATAGTTTCTGAGAAAACTTAATGGTATGCTAGAACTAATATAAGAAATTTCAAACATTCTTGTTTCACGTTTCCCGATTGCTATTATGTTGCTATTTTTTTAGAAAGGTGATTAGAACGGATCAAATTAACCAGCGTTACATAAAATTAAGCTAACATTAATAATTTTAGCCAATTCTACTGACTAGTTTCTGAGAAAACTTAATGCTATGCCTGAACTAATATAAGAAAATGCAAACATGGTTGTTTCACGTTTCACGATATAAAGTTGCTATCATTTTAGAAAAGTTATAAGGACAACCTAAATTAACCAGCTATACATAAAATTAAGCTAACATTGATAATTTTAGCCAACTCTACCGACTAGTTTCAGAGAAAACTTAATGGTATTCTAGAACTAAAAAAAGGCAATGCAAACATGATTGTTTCAAGTTTCACGATTTAAAGTTGCTATTATTTTAGAAAGGTGATAAGAACGGATCAAATTAACCAGCGTTACATAAAATTAGGCTAATATTGATAATTTTAGCCAACTCTACCTACTAGTTTCAGAGAAATCTCAATGGTATGCCTGAACTAATATAAGAAAATGCAAATATGGTTATTTTACGCTTCACGATTTAAAGTTGCTATTATTTTAGAAAGGTGATAAAACCGGATCAAATTAACAAGCGTTATCTAAAATGAAGCTAATATTTATAATTTTAGCCAACTCTACCGACTAGTTTCAAAGAAAACTTAATGGTATGCTATACCTAATATAAGAAAATGCAAACATGGTTGTTTCACGTTTCACGATTTAAAGTTTCTATTATTTTAGAAAGGTGATAAAAACGGACCAAACTAACAAGCGTTCCAAAAAAATTAAGCTAACATTAATAATTTTAGCCAATTCTACCGACTAGTTTCTGCGAAAACTTAATGCTATGCCTGAACTAATATAAGAAAATGCAAATATGGTTGTTTTACGTTTCACGATTTAAAGTTGCTATCATTTTAGAAAAGTTATAAGGACAACCTAAATTAACCAGCGTTACATAAAATTAAGCTAACATTGATAATTTTAGCCAACTCTAACGACTAGTTTCAGAGAAAACTTAATGGTATGCTAGAACTAAAAAAAGGCAATGCAAACATGATTGTTTCAAGTTTCACGATTTAAAGTTGCTATTATTTTAGAAAGGTGATAAGAACGGATTAAATTAACCAGCGTTACATAAAATTAAGCTAATATTGATAATTTTAGCCAACTCTACCGACTAGTTTCAGAGAAATCTCAATGGTATGCCTGAACTAATATAAGAAAATGCAAATATAGTTGTTTTACGTTTCACGATTTAAAGTTACTATTATTTTAGAAAGGTGATAATACCGGATCAAATTAACCAGCGTTATCTAAAATTAAGCTAATATTGATAATTTTAGCCAACTCTACCGACTAGTTTCAAAGAAAACTTAATGGTATGCTAGACCTAATATAAGAAAATGCAAACATGGTTGTTTCACGTTTCACGATTTAAAGTTGCTATTATTTTAGAAAAGTGATAAGAACGGACCAAATTAACCAGCGTTACATAAAATTAAGCTAACATTGATAATTTTAGTCAACTATAGGGACTAGTTTCAGAGAAAACTTAATGGTATGCTAGAACTAATATAAGAAAATGCAAATATGGTTGTTTCACGTTTCACGATTTAAAGTTGCTATTATTTTAGAAAAGTGATAAGAACGGACCAAATTAACCAGCGTTACATAAAATTAAGCTAACATTGATAATTTTAGCCAATTCTACCGACTAGTTTCAGAGAACACTTAATGGTATGCTAGAACTAATATAAGAAAATTCAAACATTCTTGTTTCACGTTTCACGATATAAAGTTGCTATTATTTTAGAAAAGTGATAAGAACGGACCAAATTAACCAGCGTTACATAAAATTAAGCTAACATTGATAATTTTAGCCAACTCTACCGACTAGTTTCAGAGAAAACTTAATTGTATGCTAGAACTAATATAAGAAAATGAAAACATGGTTGTTTCACGTTCACGATTTAAAGTTGCTATTATTTTAGAAAAGTGATAAGAACGGACCAAATTAACCAGCGTTACATAAAATTAAGCTAACATTGATAATTTTAGCCAACTCTATGGACTAGTTTCAAAGAAAACTTAATGGTATGCTAGAACTAATATAAGAAAATGAAAACACGGTTGTTATAGGTTTCACGATTTAAAGTTGTTATTATTTTAGAAAAGTGATAAGAACGGACCAAATTAACCAGCGTTACATAAAATTAAGCTAACATTAATAATTTTAGCCAATTCTACCGACTAGTTTCTGCGAAAACTTAATGCTATGCCTGAACTAATATAAGAAAATGCAAATATGGTTGTTTTACGTTTCACGATTTAAAGTTGCTATCATTTTAGAAAAGTTATAAGGACAACCTAAATTAACCAGCGTTACATAAAATTAAGCTAACATTGATAATTTTAGCCAACTCTAACGACTAATTTCAGAGAAAACTTAATGGTATGCTAGAACTAATATAAGAAAATGCAAATATGGTTGTTTCACGTTTCACGATTTAAAGTTGCTATTATTTTAGAAAAGTGATAAGAAGGGACCAAATTAACCAGCGTTACATAAAATTAAGCTAACATTGATAATTTTAGCCAACTCTACCGACTAGTTTCAGAGAATACTTAATGGTATGCTAGAACTAATATAAGAAAATTCAAACATTCTTGTTTCACGTTTCACGATATAAAGTTGCTATTATTCTAGAAAAGTGATAAGAACGGATCAAATTAACCAGCGTTACATAAAATTAAGCTAATATTGATAATTTTAGCCAACTCTACCGACTAGTTTCAGAGAAATCTCAATGGTATGCCAGAACTAATATAAGAAAATGCAAATATAGTTGTTTTACGTTTCACGATTTAAAGTTACTATTATTTTAGAAAGGTGATAATACCGGATCAAATTAACCAGCGTTATCTAAAATTAAGCTAATATTGATAATTTTAGCCAACTCTACCGACTAGTTTCAAAGAAAACTTAATGGTATGCTAGAACTAATATAAGAAAATTCAAACATTCTTGTTTCACGTTTCACGATATATAGTTGCTATTATTTTAGAAAAGTGATAAGAACGGACCAAATTAACCAGCGTTACATAAAATTAAGCTAATATTGATAATTTTAGCCAACTCTACCGACTAGTTTCAAAGAAAACTTAATGGTATGCTAGACCTAATATAAGAAAATGCAAACATGGTTGTTTCACGTTTCACGATTTAAAGTTGCTATTATTTTAGAAAAGTGATAAGAACGGACCAAATTAACCAGCGTTACATAAAATTAAGCTAACATTCATAATTTTAGCCAACTCTACCGACTAGTTTCAGAGAACACTTAATGGTATGCTAGAACTAATATAAGAAAATGCAAACATGGTTGTTTCACGTTCATGATTTAAAGTTGCTATTATTTTAGAAAAGTGATAAGAACGGACCAAATTAACCAGCGTTACATAAAATTAAGCTAATATTGATAATTTTAGCCAACTCTACCGACTAGTTTCAGAGAAAACTTAATGGTATGCTAGAACTAATATAAGAAAATGCAAACATGGTTGTTATATGTTTCACGATTTAAAGTTGCTATTATTTTAGAAAGGTGATAAGAACGGATCAAATTTACCAGCGTTACATAAAATGAAGCTAACATTGATAATTTTAGCCAACTCTATGGACTAGTTTCAGAGAAAACTTAATGGTATGATAGAACTAATATAAGAAAATGCAAACATGGTTGTTTCACGTTTCAAATAAAATTACACAAAATATACACGCGTTACATAAAATTAATCTAATATTGATAATTTTAGCCAACTCTACCGAATAGTTTCTGAGAAAACTTAATGGTAGGCTAGAACTAATATAAGAAATTTCAAACATTCTTGTTTCACGTTTCCCGATTGCTATTATGTTGCTATTATTTTAGAAAGGTGATTAGAACGGATCAAATTAACCAGCGTTACATAAAATTAAGCTAACATTAATAATTTTAGCCAATTCTACTGACTAGTTTCTGAGAAAACTTAATGCTATGCCTGAACTAATATAAGAAAATGCAAATATGGTTGTTTTACGTTTCACGATTTAAAGTTGCTATCATTTTAGAAAAGTTATAAGGACAACCTAAATTAACCAGCGTTACATAAAATTAAGCTAACATTGATAATTTTAGCCAACTCTACCGACTAGTTTCAGAGAAAACTTAATGGTATTCTAGAACTAAAAAAAGGCAATGCAAACATGATTGTTTCAAGTTTCACGATTTAAAGTTGCTATTATTTTAGAAAGGTGATAAGAACGGATCAAATTAACCAGCGTTACATAAAATTAAGCTAATATTGATAATTTTAGCCAACTCTACCTACTAGTTTCAGAGAAATCTCAATGGTATGCCTGAACTAATATAAGAAAATGCAAATATGGTTATTTTACGTTTCACGATTTAAAGTTGCTATTATTTTAGAAAGGTGATAAAACCGGATGAAATTAACAAGCGTTATCTAAAATGAAGCTAATATTTATAATTTTAGCCAACTCTACCGACTAGTTTCAAAGAAAACTTAATGGTATGCTATACCTAATATAAGAAAATGCAAACATGGTTGTTTCACGTTTCACGATTTAAAGTTTCTATTATTTTAGAAAGGTGATAAAAACGGACCAAACTAACCAGCGTTCCAAAAAAATTAAGCTAACATTGAAAATTTTAGCCAACTCTACCGACTAGTTTCAGAGAAAACTTAATGGTATGCTAGAACTAATACAAGAAAATGCAAACATGGTTGTTTCACGATTTAAAGTTGCTATTATTTTAGAAAAGTGATAGGAACAGACTGAATTAACCAGGTTACATAAAATTAAACTAACATTGATAATTTTAGGGAACTCTACCGACTAGTTTCAGAGAAAACTTAATGCAATGCCTGAACTAATATACGAAAATGCAAACATTGTTGTTTCACGTTTCACGATTTAAAGTTGCTATTATTTTAGAAAAGTTATAAGAACAACTCAAATTAACCAGCATTACATAAAATTAAGCTAATATTGATAATTTTAGCCAACTCTACCGACTAGTTTCAGAGAAAACTTAATGGTATGCTAGAACTAAGATAAGAAAATGCAAACATGGTTGTTTCACGTTTTACGATATAAAGTTGATATCATTTTAGAAAAGTGATAAGAACGGATCAAATTAACCAACGTTACATAAAACGGAGCTAATATTGATAATTTTAGCCAACTCTACCGACTAGTTTCAGAGAAAACTTAATGGTATGCTAGAACTAATATAAGAAAATGCAAACATGGTTGTTTCACGTTTCACGATATAAAGTTGCTATTATTTTAGAAAAGTGATAAGAACGGACCAAATTAACCAGCGTTTCATAAAATTAAGCTAATATTGATAATTTTAGCCAACTCTACCGACTAGTTTCAGAGAAAACTTAATGGTATGCTAGAACTAAGATAAGAAAATGCAAACATGGTTGTTTCACGTTTTACGATATAAAGTTGATATCATTTTAGAAAAGTGATAAGAACGGATCAAATTAACCAACGTTACATAAAACGGAGCTAATATTGATAATTTTAGCCAACTCTACCGACTAGTTTCAGAGAAAACTTAATGGTATGCTAGAACTAAGATAAGAAAATGCAAACATGGTTGTTTCACGTTTTACGATATAAAGTTGATATCATTTTAGAAAAGTGATAAGAACGGATCAAATTAACCAACGTTACATAAAACGGAGCTAATATTGATAATTTTAGCCAACTCTACCGACTAGTTTCAGAGAAAACTTAATGGTATGCTAGAACTAATATAAGAAAATGCAAACATGGTTGTTTCACGTTTCACGATATAAAGTTGCTATTATTTTAGAAAAGTGATAAGAACGGACCAAATTAACCAGCGTTACATAAAATTAAGCTAACATTAATAATTTTAGCCAACTCTACAGACTAGTTTAGGAAAAAACTTAATTTTTATGCCTGAACTGATATAAGAAAATGCAAATATGGTTGTTTTATGTTTCGCGATTTAATTATGCTATTATTTTAGAAAGGTGCGAATAACGGATGAAATTAACCAGCGTTACATAAAATTAAACTAATATTGATAATTTTAGCCAACTCTACCGACTAGTTTCAGAGAAAACTTAATGGAATGCCAGAACTAAGATAAGAAAATGCAAACATTGTTGTCATGACACCAAAATGACATGCCTTGTTTCAATAAAAAAATGAACAAATATACATCATATAACCGTACAAATGTTTAACAACAATCACATTTCCCCTATTTATATAATATTCAAAATAAATCGTATTTAAATACAATAACACCATAAGAAATACAATAACACCATACATGAAATCATAAATTCCAAAACATACCATCTACGTCACACATACGTTATCACCAATGTACTTATATATCATAACATATGATCAAACATACATTTACTACTACCGTATTAATTTAAATAATAATAATATTATATAATTGTCCAACAACAATATGCTAGTAAAATTTTCAAGATCATTACGTATATTATATGAAATATGAAGATACTTAAAATATGAACAACAGTTAATAGACCGATATATACATTATAAAAAATTACGTATATTGCATAATTATCAAATAAAAAATACATTTATAGTAAACAAAATTATAAAAATATAGTATATGAAATATGATAATATTCAAATGATAAGGAAAATTCATTCATTACGAAAAATAAATATATATATGTATATATATATATATATATATATATATCAATCATATACATACAATAAATTATGCATTTTAATATTAAGAATTTTAAATAACAAATCTATAAATCAACAATTAATGTGTGAACCCAAAATGTAATTTGACACCACATACATATCGAACATATACACAATTATCGCTGATAATATTTGGACGGAAATGCTTATATTCATAAAAAATCAATGGGAAATTAATAAAGAATTCGATTAATGATGTCAATGACAATTTAATAAATATAAGAAATATATAATTTGGAAATGATGAATACATAGATAATTAATTATTACATATATATATATATATATATATCTATATAATTAACTAACCTATACAACGACTATACAAACTACAGTAAAAGAATCATCCAATAACCAATTACAACTGTACATCATATGCATATAATGAAAATTATTTGTTATATATTTGTTATATATATATATATTAGGCAGTTAAAAAAGAATAAGAATATCAATTAAAAAATTCAACATACAAATAAAAGAGATAATCAACCCAAATATATGGAAATTGGAAAACACCCATTACAAAATTGTAAAACAACAAGGAACCCGTATGGAGGGAGAAAGGTTATATAAACCCCAGCACCACCAAAATAATGGTGATTATTAATCTGGATCACCAGAATATTAAAATCTAAATTATTAAAACATAGCATTGAGCTGTTAGTAATTTAGAAATAAATTTAATATTCTGGTTAAAAGGAAAGTAAAGCGAAACCGCTTAACTGTTATACCGAGCATCTAGATTAATATATATAGATATAACATAAGTAATATAATTTATTTTTTATTTAATCCAAAATATCATTAAAATTAACAATAAATAAATTTTTAAATAAAATAACTTAAAGAAAAATTTTTATTTTGTATTTTTATTATTAAAAGGTAAGTTTTATATTTTTTATCCATACTACATTTACCTTGAGTTAATAAATTTATTATGTTGAGAAATCTGAAAATAAATTTACATTTCGGACCACGACATAATTGGCGCAGCCGGTAACTCGAACAAGCCCCAAAATGAAATAATACAAAAATTAATATGTTTTTATTAATTACCGCTGCACCAACATAATTGGCGCAGCCGGTATTTCGAGCAGCTCCCGATAATATTTAGGGAATTTTAACGAAAATATACTTCATTTTTATTTGATTAGTACTATATATTTTATTTTTTTTTTTGCTGCACCAACATAATTGGCGCAGCCGGTAACTCGAACAAGCCCCAAAATGAAATAATACAAAAATTAATATGTTTTTATTAATTACCGCTGCACCAACATAATTGGCGCAGCCGGTATTCCGAATTTGCTCCCGTATAGGAAATTTGGTTTAGATTTATTATATCAGTGTTTGAAATATCATTTCATTAACAATTTTTTAAATGCATTTCTATAAATAATGTAATAATACGTTTTGATATAAATTTAATTAAACGAATAATGACCCACAACGTTTTGATAAATTTCGATTTCATTATATTTTTCATTCAATTATTTTAGTTAATTTATTCATATAATTTTTTGTAACTGCACCAACGACATAATTGGTACGGCTGATATTAGAACAGTCTCCAAAAATGATTTAGAAAATTTGATTTCATTTTTTATAATACATTTTCATTTTCATTTAAATAAAATAACATTGGTCTTAATAATTAAATATATACAAATTGAAAATAAATATTAATATTTAATTCTTTAAAATTCTGTTATTATTGTTATTATTGAACTCATAATCTTTTATCATTCTTATTAAAATGTCATTGACAATATGGTATGGAGAAATATCCCCAACCTCGATTTGAACAACAAATAAGACAAAGCATTAAACATTTCAATGAAAATCTAATTATTACTTGCAAAAATAAACTTTCTGATAGGGATTTGAGAGAAATAAACCGATATTTAAGTTTAAAATACGATTCTATTAAGGAATTAGAAACCACAGAATTTATAATCGATAAATTGGTGATACAACCAGAATCGGAAAAAAATAAAATAATACAATCTTTAAAATCTGAAATTAAACATTTAAAGGAAATTGAAAAAACAAATACAATCATTAGAAAAGATAATGAAAATATAGCGAAGGAAACAGAAAAGCATATAGAACATTTAAATAAAAAATTATCAATATTATCACACACAGAAAACACATTAAAAACAAAAATTCAAATATTACAAACTCAAAATAACGATTTGGAAGAACAGTTATTAAAAATTGGAACACTCTCACCCGATATAAATTCAGAAGAATATACAATATTAAATAAAAGTTTAACTGGGGGACAAATTGCAATACACACATTACAAGAAGAATTAACCCAACTAGAAATCAGTCAAAATTCTACATCGGAAAATTTAAAATTCATAACAACCACCCATAACGATTTACAAAATATAAGAGATCAAATAAATAACAGTTTAGAGGAAATTGAAGAACCTCCTCAAGAAACTTTAATAATAAACATTTCCGACACCGAACACAATATAAATTCTCACAAAATGGACCATCAAAAAATTGGTAAATTGGTATCTTCTTTGATACCTCGTTTTTCGGGTGAACCAAATCCTAGTTTGGTTAATCAACTCCATGAATTCATCGCCGCATGTACATATGTTGGTAGATGCATAGAAAAAGACAACGAAGGAATTTTTTTAACTGCCTTATGCACACGATTAACAGGTGATGCATTCGAATTAATCCGAAATAAAACCATAAACACACTAAAAGATTTTATTGAATTATTAAAAGATCGATATATATCTAAAAAATCATTGGATATAGCCACTAATGAACTACGTAACACATATCAATTACCAAATGAATCAATTACATCTTTCGGAAGAAAAATAGATAAAATGGCAGAAGTAGTTAACGAAATTATTCGTGAAAATTATTCCAAAGACATAGCACAAGTTTTGGCTTTAGAAACGGAAAACAACAAATTACGAGTCCTAAAATCTGGATTATTAGATAATTCTTTAAAACAGTACGCCTTAACCCTTGAAGAAATGAACTTTGAGAAAGCAATAGAAATGATTTTAAATGTAGAGGAAATATTAAAAGTAAATCACCCATACCAAAAACCCATTACAAAGCAAAATAATTTTATTATAAATACCAATACTGAAAATGAAAATAGAATGAATGAACAAAATATTACAAAATGTGGTTTTTGCAATAAATTATATCATACGTATGCTGATTGTCGTTTAAGACAAAATACACCTTTTTGTACTAATTGTAGAGTATACGGCCATAATTACCAAACTTGTCCCACAAATAAAAATTTTATTCTACATACTCCAATATCTAATAATTTTAATAACAGGAGAAATAATCAAGTAAATTCTGGTACCTATAATAATACTAGAACACCAATAAATAATAACAGAAATTTTAATTTTAATAAGAATTATGATAACCAAATACGCGATTATCCTAGACAATATAATAACAGTAATAACAGGTATAATAATAACAATAATAATAACGACAACAATTACAATAATCAACGTTACAATAATAATAATAATAATAATAATAGATATAATAATAATAATAATTATAATAATAATAATGAAGGTAATATTAATTATAAAAATCAATCAAATAATAATAATAATATAATGAAATGTAGTTATTGCAACCGTCTTGGGCATACATTCTCAAGATGTAATAATAGACGAAACATGAGTTTCCAAAACAATAATCCCTCTAAACCAATGATTACACAAGTTGGGGAAAACGAAAATATACATAATTCACAACAAAAAAACCAATAACGACCGAACTAGAAAACCGTAGTTCGGGTCTCGATAAAACAATGGGTAACCTAAACTTATTAGAAAATAGAATTAAATTATTAGAAGAAAAACAAAGCACAAAAGAAAATATATCACAAACAAAAAACAAAATAAATCAATATATAATTAATAATAATACAGAAAAAATTTTTGTACGGTTACCCATAGATATATGTAAACACGGTGAAAACATATTTTTAATTGATACGGGTGCAGAGATTAGTTTAATAAAAAGAAATACTTTAAAAAATGTTAATTGCATAGATTCGTTAAATAAAGTACAGATAGGAGGAGCATTCGGAGGATCCGATAACACTCAAGGTTCAATAGTAGGCAACATTAGTGTGCCAAACCGGAAAAATAAGTTATCAATTACTTTTGGTGTTATAGACAACACTGAAAGCATACCTGCATGTGGTTTAATTGGAAGAGACTTTCTAAACGGAACCTCTGTAATCAATGCCATTGCTAATACATTGTCCATGTTTAGCCATGATGGTAAATTATTTTTGAAGTTACCAATGAAAACTCTAAACCATTTCTCGCATGAAATGTCCAATAACTATGCATCGTTATATGATAATTTTCCAAAAAATATTGAATATTTGAACAATTCGGCTGAAGAATGCACAATAATTAATAAAGATATTAAAGAAAATATTAAAGAAGATAATATATTTACAAAAGAAAATACAAAAAATAAAAATAAGAAATTAGAAATTAAAAAAAATAATTATAATAATATTAAAGAAAAAGAATTATTATTGAAGAATATTGAATGGGAAACAAATATGGAAATAAAGGAATCAAGAAATCCAATGAATAATTTGTTGATTGATTTATTTACTAAGACGCTTGATGCGCTCCCAAGTAATTACAGAAATCAATTATTTAACAAATTACAGGTCAGTACTGAAACAGATTCTTCGCACGAATCACCAAAAACATTTCCAAATAAATCCCAAATCAATCGTATGGTAAAGGAAAGAGATATATATAAACAAAATATTAATGAAGATTATAATAAAGATGATAAATGTAAACATAATTTAAAAGGTGTAGACACAACCACCAATATTAAAACAAATAAAAACTATATGAATAACGAAGCTATATATACAGTTACACAAGTAATTAATTCAAATAAAAAAAATATGCAACAAAAAGAAAAACAAGATGATACAAAAAAGCATGAAGTAAATGAAGAAAATAAACAAAATACTAAAAATATAAAAAATAATAAAAACGAATCAATCAATATAAAACATGAAGAGATTTATAAGATACCACCGAGATGTAAAATGATATTAAATATTAAAATGAATATACGTACAGGATTTATTGTAGTCGAATCTAAAGAAATTGAAGAAGGGATATTTATAGGAAATACTATTACTAAAGTTACAAATTATGAAGCACCCATAGCAATAATTAATATACATGCAACGGAAAAAATATTAAAAGACATTAAAATAAATTTTAAATCATTAAAACATTATGATATAGAAAAAAGAACAAATATTAAACTAATCAATACAAACAAAATTAAGGAAAATAAGGAATATGAAGAAAGAGTTAAACAATTATTAAATCAATTAAATACTGATGAAAACATAAATGAAGAAGAAAAACAATCGTTATTTGACCTATGCATTAGATATAATGATATATTTTATCTGGAAGGCGATAAATTAACCCATACAGATGTAGTTGGTCATAATATCCAAACATTGCAAGATCATCCACCCATTAACCAAAAAAATTACCGATTACCTGAAGTACATAAAGAATTTATTAACGAGGAAATCCAGAATATGTTGAAGGACGATATCATATGTCCCAGTAAAAGCCCCTGGAATACACCTTTATTGGTCGTACCCAAGAAAAGTGATCAGGATGGCACAAAACACTGGAGACTTGTTTTTGATTTTAGGAAACTAAATCAAATAACAATTAAAGATGCGTTTCCTTTACCTAGAATCGAAGACATTCTAGATCAACTTGGACATTCCCGTTACTTTAGTACTTTGGATTTAGCCAGCGGATACCATCAAGTATTGATGGATCCCAAGGACGCGCCTAAAACTGCATTCAGCACACCATATGGACATTATGAGTTTAAAAGAATGCCTTTTGGTTTGACGGGTGCCCCGGCTACATTCCAACGAATAATGAATTATGTATTAATGGGACTTCATGGCATAGAATGTTTTGTATATATAGATGATATAGTAATTTACGGAAAAAATTTGGTGGAACACAATGAAAAACTATCAACAATATTTGAAAGACTTCGTGGATTTAATTTGAAACTGAAAATAAAAAAATGTCAATTTTTAAAAAGGGAAATTATATATTTGGGACATAAATGCAACGAAGAAGGAGCAAGACCAGATCCATCGAAAACTTCATGCGTAAGAGATTATCCCACACCCAAAAATATTAAGCAACTACAAGCATGGTTGGGATTTGCAAATTATTATCGCAAATTCATCCCACATTTCTCAAAAATAGCTCAACCATTAAATAACTTAATCAAAAAATCTTCAACCTATACTTGGTCTAATGAATGTGAGGAATCATTCAACGAATTAAAACGGGCACTTATTTCGCCACCAATTCTTATTTATCCCGATTTTAAAGAACCTTTTATATTAACTACTGACGCAAGTGGAAATGCACTGGGAGCAGTACTATCGCAAGGAAAACCCGGTAAAGACAGACCTATCGCATATGCCAGTAGATCACTTAATGATGCAGAACAACGTTATTCAACCATAGAGCGAGAACTTTTGGCAATGGTCTGGGCCACAAAAAATTTCCGTTAGGACGTAATTTTACCATATATACGGATCACAGACCATTATTGGGAGTATTCAACATAAAAGATCCCACATCACGGTTATTAAGATTTCACCACAAATTATCTGAATACAATTATAAAACCGAATACAAACCCGGTAAATTAAACACAAATGCTGATGCATTAAGTAGAATAAAATTCGATGATATCCCCGCAATACAAAACATACAAACTAGATCAAAAAGCAAAAAAGAAAAAATATTACAAGATGAAATAAAACTAAAAGACACAAATAAAAATAATGACAAATCTGCAAATGAAGAAAACAATGATGATAATGAAAAAAATTATTTAAATAAAATAAAAATAGATGATTTAAATATAGAGAATATATCAAATAAGGAAGATATCCAAACAATATTAAGAGATTTTCATGACACACCATTAGGTGGTCATCAAGGCGTATTTAAAACCATGAACAGAATTAGAAAACAATTCAAGTGGAAAGGCATGGGAAAGGATATAAAAAATTACATAAGAAAATGCAAAAAATGTCAGCAACATAAAAATTCTAAAAATATAAAAATGCCGATGATTATAACCGATTCACCAAAATTACCATTCGATAAAGTTTATCTCGATATAGTTGGGCCATTGCCTGTAACATATTCCGGAAATAAGTACATACTAACATTCCAAGACAATTTAACTCGTTTTATGGATTGCTATGCAATTCCTGATGCTACAGCAGAAACGGTAGCACAAACATTTTACAATGAAATCATTTCACGGTACAGAATACCAAAAATATTAGTAACAGATCAGGGAACAAATTTCGTTAGTAAACTATTTAAAGACATTTGTAAATTATTGAAAATAAAAAAAATCCAAACCACGGCATATCACCCACAATCTAATGGTATGTTAGAACGAACACATGGACCATTAGCCGATTACCTAAGATGTTTTGTTGACGAAAGTCCACAAAATTGGGATAATTGGTTAAGACAAGCATCCCATGTACACAATAATACGTTACATAGTTCTACGAAACTCACACCATCTGACTGTTTATTTGGCTTTACAGCAGAAATACCTACAAATTTACAAAAAATACCTGAACCAATTTATGATCACGAAAATTATTACTTAGCACTCAAATATAAACTTCAGAAAACATACGAAATCGCTAGAAAAAATAGTTCAGTTGCGAAAACGAAATCTAAACAATATTATGACAATAATACAAAAGACATAATTTTTAATATTGGAGACCTAGTAATGATTAAAAACGAAGCAAAACAAAATAAATTATCAAATATTTGGTTAGGACCATATAGAGTCATTGGGGTAAATAACGCGGTAAATACAACAGTTTCTATCGGTAAACGGAAAAAGCGCATACATAATAATAAACTGAAACTATATCATGAATAATTAAACTAAAACAAAAAGTACAGAAAATTATTTTACACTAGTTTTAATTAAGTTTCCCTACAAAATACCGTTAAATTTTGAAAACAAAAATTAACTCAAGGAAAAATAAATAAGGGTAAAAAATGGGAGAGAAATATGCACAAAAAAATAAAAATATTATTAAAAAAAAAAAAGAGAAAAATTTGTAGTTCGTTTTATTTTTATGATTCATATATGAAATAGAAAATAAAAATATGTTAAAATGAAATAATAAACAACATTCATAACGAAATTAATTTTGAAAATAAACAAATATTGTTTGTTATATATATGAATTTTTTATATTCAATAAATACGTTATTAAAAAGGAATAAGTGAATTATTTTAAAAAACAAACAAAATTTTTTAAACTAAATAATTTAAAATTTTTAAATATTTTAATATTTACATATTTTACAAATGAGAAGAAATTAATAAATATATACATTTGTTTTATTTTGCATAATATAATTTACTTTTAGATTATTCTTTTTATAAGTTTATAATATATTTTATAAGTTTATATTATTATAACATTTTAATTGGTATAATTACAATATAGAAATAATAATAAAAAAAAAAAAAAAAAAAAAAATGCAACACTATTCGACAAGTGTTACCTTAAAAAAAAAAAAAAAAAAATTCGGTCATAAATTATAAAATACATAATTAAATAAATTTAATGATGTATGTAAAGATAGATTAAGTTTATAAATGGGTAGAATAAGTTAAAAAAAAAAAAAAAAATCCTTATAGCAATCAAAAAATAATCATTAGAATTAATATTAAAATTATAAAAATAAATTAAAATATTTATACAACAATAAAATATAAATAAACATAACAATTTTAATTTTACAAAGGTAATATATTACACGAATAAATACAAAAAAAAAATGAAACAAATTATCCTTTATAAATCATTGCAAAATTAATAATATCGAATATCATAAATAAAGAAATATATTTTTACATTTTTGTATTAAACAAAAATTAATAAGTAAACATTTTTTTTTATATTATTATATTAAGGAAAATTAATTAATTCACATTTTTTTTTTTTTAGTCTTATATTAATGAAAATTAATCAATTAACATTATTTTTTTGTTTTAAACATTTGATAATAATTACAAATAGGAATTAATAAATACAATATTAACCGAGTAATATAATTTGTTTTTGATAACTTGACATAGGTTTATAGTATATTTTATAAGTTTATATCATTACAAAGTTTTGATTTATATAATTACAATTAAAAGAAAAAGAAAAAGAAATAAAAATATATATATACAAAAATGAAAAAAAAAAAAAAAAAAAAAAAAATATATCTATATATATTACCACATTCAATAATAAGCATAAAAAATTAAGTAATAAGTAAAAAAATTACTTAACAACAAGCAACAATTTAACAACGTTTATGAACAATATATTTGATCGAAATCACAATTTCCATTTCCATATATTCTAATAGTCCAAGATCATCCAACTTTAGTAAAAAGAAAGGTAAAGATAACAGCTAACAAATCAACAAATCAGACAAATCGTACATGCAAATTTTTTACTCGTAATAAAAAATTTTTTTTTAAGGGATGGAGGGATGTCATGACACCAAAATGACATGCCTTGTTTCAATAAAAAAATGAACAAATATACATCATATAACCGTACAAATGTTTAACAACAATCACATTTCCCCTATTTATATAATATTCAAAATAAATCGTATATAAATACAATAACACCATAAGAAATACAATAACACCATACATGAAATCATAAATTCCAAAACATACCATCTACGTCACACATACGTTATCACCAATGTACTTATATATCATAACATATGATCAAACATACATTTACTACTACCGTATTAATTTAAATAATAATAATATTATATAATTGTCCAACAACAATATGCTAGTAAAATTTTCAAGATCATTACGTATATTATATGAAATATGAAGATACTTAAAATATGAACAACAGTTAATAGACCGATATATACATTATAAAAAATTACGTATATTGCATAATTATCAAATAAAAAATACATTTATAGTAAACAAAATTATAAAAATATAGTATATGAAATATGATAATATTCAAATGATAAGGAAAATTCATTCATTACGAAAAATAAATATATATATGTATATATATATATATATATATATATATCAATCATATACATACAATAAATTATGCATTTTAATATTAAGAATTTTAAATAACAAATCTATAAATCAACAATTAATGTGTGAACCCAAAATGTAATTTGACACCACATACATATCGAACATATACACAATTATCGCTGATAATATTTGGACGGAAATGCTTATATTCATAAAAAATCAATGGGAAATTAATAAAGAATTCGATTAATGATGTCAATGACAATTTAATAAATATAAGAAATATATAATTTGGAAATGATGAATACATAGATAATTAATTATTACATATATATATATATATATATATCTATATAATTAACTAACCTATACAACGACTATACAAACTACAGTAAAAGAATCATCCAATAACCAATTACAACTGTACATCATATGCATATAATGAAAATTATTTGTTATATATTTGTTATATATATATATATTAGGCAGTTAAAAAAGAATAAGAATATCAATTAAAAAATTCAACATACAAATAAAAGAGATAATCAACCCAAATATATGGAAATTGGAAAACACCCATTACAAAATTGTAAAACAACAAGGAACCCGTATGGAGGGAGAAAGGTTATATAAACCCCAGCACCACCAAAATAATGGTGATTATTAATCTGGATCACCAGAATATTAAAATCTAAATTATTAAAACATAGCATTGAGCTGTTAGTAATTTAGAAATAAATTTAATATTCTGGTTAAAAGGAAAGTAAAGCGAAACCGCTTAACTGTTATACCGAGCATCTAGATTAATATATATAGATATAACATAAGTAATATAATTTATTTTTTATTTAATCCAAAAAAATCATTAAAATTAACAATAAATAAATTTTTAAATAAAATAACTTAAAGAAAAATTTTTATTTTGTATTTTTATTATTAAAAGGTAAGTTTTATATTTTTTATCCATACTACATTTACCTTGAGTTAATAAATTTATTATGTTGAGAAATCTGAAAATAAATTTACATTTCGGACCACGACATTGTTATTTCACGTTTCACGATATAAAGTTGATATCATTTTAGAAAAGTGATAAGAACCGACCAAATTAACCAGCGTTACATAAAATAAAGCTAATATTGATAATTTTAGTAAACTCTACCGACTAGTTTCAGAAAAAACTTAATGGTATGCTAGAACTAATATAAGAAAATGCAAACATTGTTGTTTCACGTTTCACGATTCAAAGTTGCTATTATTTTAGAAAAGTGATAAGAACGGATCAAATTAACCAGCGTTACATAAAATTAAGCTAATATTGATAATTTTAGCCAACTCTACCAACAAGTTTCAGAGAAAACTTAACGGTATGCTAGAACTAATATAAGAAAATGCAAACATTGTTGTTTCACGTTTCACGATTTAAAGTTGCTATTGTTTTAGAAAAGTGATAAGAACGGACCAAATTAACCAGCGTTACATAAAATTAAGCTAATATTGATAATTTTAGCCAACTCTACCGACTAGTTTCAGAGAAAACTTAATAGTATGCTAGAACTAATATAAGAAAATGCAAACATGGTTGTTTCACGTTTCACGATTTAATGATGCTATTATTTTAGAAAAGTGATAAGAACGGACCAAATCAAGCAGCGTTACATACGTTAAAGTAAAACTAATATTGTTAATTTCAGCCAACTCTACCGACTAGTTTCAGAGAAAACTTAATGGTATGCTAGAACTAATATAAGAAAATGCAAACATGGTTGTTTCACGTTTAACGATTTGAAGTTGCTATTATTTTAGAAAAGTGATAAGAACGGACCAAATTAACCAGCGTTATATCAAATAAAGCTAATATTGTTAATTTTAGCCAACTCTACCGTCTAGTTTCAGAGAAAACTTAATGGTATGCTAGAACTAATATAAGAAAATGCAAACATGGTTGTTTCATGTTTAACGATTTAAAGTTGCTATTATTTTAGAAAGGTGATAAGAACGGAGGAAAGTAACCAGCCTTACATACAATAAAGCTAATATTGATAATTTTAGTCAACTCTACCGACTAGGTTCAGAGAAAACTTAATGGTATGCTAGAACTAATATAAGAAAATGGAAACATGGTTGTTTCACGTTTCACGATATAAAGTTGCTATTATTTTAGAAAAGTGATAAGAACGGACCAAATTAACCAGCGTTACATAAAATTAAGCTAACATTGATAATTTTAGCCAACTATAGGGACTAGTTTCAGAGAAAACTTAATGGTATGCTAGAACTAATATAAGAAAATGCAAACATGGTTGTTTCACGTTTCACGATATAAAGTTGCTATTATTTTAGAAAAGTGATAAGAACGGACCAAATTAACCAGCGTTACATAAAATTAAGCTAACATTGATAATTTTAGCCAACTATAGGGACTAGTTTCAGAGAAAACTTAATGGTATGCTAGAACTAATATAAGAAAATGCAAACATGGTTGTTTCACGTTTCACGATTTAAAGTTGCTATTATTTTAGAAAAGTGATAAGAAGGGACCAAATTAACCAGCGTTACATAAAATTAAGCTAATATTGATAATTTTAGCCAACTCTACCAACTAGTTTCAGAGAAAACTTAATGGTATGCTAGAACTAATATAAGAAAATGCAAACATGGTTGTTATATGTTTCACGATTTAAAGTTGCTATTATTTTAGAAAGGAGATAAGAACGGATCAAATTTACCAGCGTTACATAAAATGAAGCTAACATTGATAATTTTAGCCAACTCTACCGACTAGTTTCAAAGAAAACTTAATGGTATGCTAGAACTAATATAAGAAAATGCAAACATTGTTGTTTCACGTTTCCCGATTTAAAGTTGCTATTATTTTATAAACGTGATAGAACGGACGAAATTAGCCAGCGTTACATAAAGTAAATCTAATATTGATAATTTTAACCAATTCTACCGACTAGTTTCAGAGAACACTTAATGGTATGCTAGAACTAATATAAGAAAATGCAAACATGGTTGTTTCACGTTTCACGATTTAAAGTTGCTATTATTTTAGAAAAGTGATAAGAACGGACCAAATTAACCAGCGTTACATAAAATTAAGCTAATATTGATAATTTTAGCCAACTCTACCGACTAGTTTCAGAGAAAACTTAATGCCTTGCCTGAACTAATATAAGAAAATGCAAATATGCTTGTTTTACGTTTCACGATTTCAAGTTGCTATTATTTTAGAAAGGTGATAAGAACGGATCAAATTAACCAGCGTTACATAAAATTAAGCTAATATTGATAATTTTAGCCAACTCTACCGACTAGTTTCAGAGAAAACTTAATTTTTATGCCTGAACTAATATAAGAAAATGCAAATATGGTTGTTTTATGTTTCGCGATTTAAAGTTGCTATTATTTTAGAAAGGTGATAAAAACGGACCAAACTAACCAGCGTTCCAAAAAAATTAAGCTAACATTGAAAATTTTAGCCAACTCTACCGACTAGTTTCAGAGAAAACTTAATGGTATGCTAGAACTAATACAAGAAAATGCAAACATGGTTGTTTCACGATTTAAAGTTGCTATTATTTTAGAAAAGTGATAGGAACAGACTGAATTAACCAGGTTACATAAAATTAAACTAACATTGATAATTTTAGGGAACTCTACCGACTACTTTCAGAGAAAACTTAATGCAATGCCTGAACTAATATACGAAAATGCAAACATTGTTGTTTCACGTTTCACGATTTAAAGTTGCTATTATTTTAGAAAAGTTATAAGAACAACTCAAATTAACCAGCGTTACATAAAATTAAGCTAATATTGATAATTTTAGCCAACTCTACCGACTAGTTTCAGAGAAAACTTAATGGTATGCTAGAACTAAGATAAGAAAATGCAAACATGGTTGTTTCACGTTTTACGATATAAAGTTGATATCATTTTAGAAAAGTGATAAGAACGGATCAAATTAACCAACGTTACATAAAACGGAGCTAATATTGATAATTTTAGCCAACTCTACCGACTAGTTTCAGAGAAAACTTAATGGTATGCTAGAACTAATATAAGAAAATGCAAACATGGTTGTTTCACGTTTCACGATATAAAGTTGCTATTATTTTAGAAAAGTGATAAGAACGGACCAAATTAACCAGCGTTTCATAAAATTAAGCTAATATTGATAATTTTAGCCAACTCTACCGACTAGTTTCAGAGAAAACTTAATGGTATGCTAGAACTAAGATAAGAAAATGCAAACATGGTTGTTTCACGTTTTACGATATAAAGTTGATATCATTTTAGAAAAGTGATAAGAACGGATCAAATTAACCAACGTTACATAAAACGGAGCTAATATTGATAATTTTAGCCAACTCTACCGACTAGTTTCAGAGAAAACTTAATGGTATGCTAGAACTAAGATAAGAAAATGCAAACATGGTTGTTTCACGATATAAAGTTGATATCATTTTAGAAAAGTGATAAGAACGGATCAAATTAACCAACGTTACATAAAACGGAGCTAATATTGATAATTTTAGCCAACTCTACCGACTAGTTTCAGAGAAAACTTAATGGTATGCTAGAACTAATATAAGAAAATGCAAACATGGTTGTTTCACGTTTCACGATATAAAGTTGCTATTATTTTAGAAAAGTGATAAGAACGGACCAAATTAACCAGCGTTACATAAAATTAAGCTAACATTAATAATTTTAGCCAACTCTACAGACTAGTTTAGGAAAAAACTTAATTTTTATGCCTGAACTGATATAAGAAAATGCAAATATGGTTGTTTTATGTTTCGCGATTTAATTATGCTATTATTTTAGAAAGGTGCGAATAACGGATGAAATTAACCAGCGTTACATAAAATTAAACTAATATTGATAATTTTAGCCAACTCTACCGACTAGTTTCAGAGAAAACTTAATGGAATGCCAGAACTAAGATAAGAAAATGCAAACATTGTTGTTTCACGTTTCACGATATAAAGTTGATATCATTTTAGAAAAGTGATAAGAACGGACCAAATTAACCAGCGTTACATAAAATAAAGCTAATATTGATAATTTTAGTAAACTCTACCGACTAGTTTCAGAAAAAACTTAATGGTATGCTAGAACTAATATAAGAAAATGCAAACATTGTTGTTTCACGTTTCACGATTCAAAGTTGCTATTATTTTAGAAAAGTGATAAGAACGGATCAAATTAACCAGCGTTACATAAAATTAAGCTAATATTGATAATTTTAGCCAACTCTACCAACAAGTTTCAGAGAAAACTTAACGGTATGCTAGAACTAATATAAGAAAATGCAAACATTGTTGTTTCACGTTTCACGATTTAAAGTTGCTATTGTTTTAGAAAAGTGATAAGAACGGACCAAATTAACCAGCGTTACATAAAATTAAGCTAATATTGATAATTTTAGCCAACTCTACCGACTAGTTTCAGAGAAAACTTAATAGTATGATAGAACTAATATAAGAAAATGCAAACATGGTTGTTTTACGTTTCACGATATAAAGTTGCGATTATTTTAGAAAAGTGATAAGAACGGACCAAATCAAGCAGCGTTACATACGTTAAAGTAAAACTAATATTGTTAATTTCAGCCAACTCTACCGACTAGTTTCAGAGAAAACTTAATGGTATGCTAGAACTAATATAAGAAAATGCAAACATGGTTGTTTCACGTTTAACGATTTGAAGTTGCTATTATTTTAGAAAAGTGATAAGAACGGACCAAATTAACCAGCGTTATATCAAATAAAGCTAATATTGTTAATTTTAGCCAACTCTACCGTCTAGTTTCAGAGAAAACTTAATGGTATGCTAGAACTAATATAAGAAAATGCAAACATGGTTGTTTCATGTTTAACGATTTAAAGTTGCTATTATTTTAGAAAGGTGATAAGAACGGAGGAAAGTAACCAGCCTTACATACAATAAAGCTAATATTGATAATTTTAGTCAACTCTACCGACTAGGTTCAGAGAAAACTTAATGGTATGCTAGAACTAATATAAGAAAATGGAAACATGGTTGTTTCACGTTTCACGATATAAAGTTGCTATTATTTTAGAAAAGTGATAAGAACGGACCAAATTAACCAGCGTTACATAAAATTAAGCTAACATTGATAATTTTAGCCAACTATAGGGACTAGTTTCAGAGAAAACTTAATGGTATGCTAGAACTAATATAAGAAAATGCAAACATGGTTGTTTCACGTTTCACGATATAAAGTTGCTATTATTTTAGAAAAGTGATAAGAACGGACCAAATTAACCAGCGTTACATAAAATTAAGCTAACATTGATAATTTTAGCCAACTATAGGGACTAGTTTCAGAGAAAACTTAATGGTATGCTAGAACTAATATAAGAAAATGCAAACATGGTTGTTTCACGTTTCACGATTTAAAGTTGCTATTATTTTAGAAAAGTGATAAGAAGGGACCAAATTAACCAGCGTTACATAAAATTAAGCTAATATTGATAATTTTAGCCAACTCTACCAACTAGTTTCAGAGAAAACTTAATGGTATGCTAGAACTAATATAAGAAAATGCAAACATGGTTGTTATATGTTTCACGATTTAAAGTTGCTATTATTTTAGAAAGGAGATAAGAACGGATCAAATTTACCAGCGTTACATAAAATGAAGCTAACATTGATAATTTTAGCCAACTCTACCGACTAGTTTCAAAGAAAACTTAATGGTATGCTAGAACTAATATAAGAAAATGCAAACATTGTTGTTTCACGTTTCCCGATTTAAAGTTGCTATTATTTTATAAACGTGATAGAACGGACCAAATTAGCCAGCGTTACATAAAGTAAATCTAATATTGATAATTTTAACCAATTCTACCGACTAGTTTCAGAGAACACTTAATGGTATGCTAGAACTAATATAAGAAAATGCAAACATGGTTGTTTCACGTTTCACGATTTAAAGTTGCTATTATTTTAGAAAAGTGATAAGAACGGACCAAATTAACCAGCGTTACATAAAATTAAGCTAATATTGATAATTTTAGCCAACTCTACCGACTAGTTTCAGAGAAAACTTAATGCCTTGCCTGAACTAATATAAGAAAATGCAAATATGCTTGTTTTACGTTTCACGATTTCAAGTTGCTATTATTTTAGAAAGGTGATAAGAACGGATCAAATTAACCAGCGTTACATAAAATTAAGCTAATATTGATAATTTTAGCCAACTCTACCGACTAGTTTCAGAGAAAACTTAATTTTTATGCCTGAACTAATATAAGAAAATGCAAATATGGTTGTTTTATGTTTCGCGATTTAAAGTTGCTATTATTTTAGAAAAGTGATAAGAACGGACCAAATTAACCAGCGTTATATAAAATTAAGCTAATATTGATAATTTTAACCAACTTTACCGACTAAGTTTCAGAGAAAACTTAATGGTATGCTAGAACTAATATAAGAAAATGCAAACATGGTTGTTTCACGTTTAACGATATAAAGTTGCTATTATTTTAGAAAGGTGATAAGAACGGATCAAATTAACCAGCGTTACATAAAATTAAGCTAATATTGATAATTTTAGCCAACTCTACCGACTAGTTTCAGAGAAAACTTAATTTTTATGCCTGAACTAATATATGAAAATGCAAATATGGTTGTTTTATGTTTCGCGATTTAAAGTTGCTATTATTTTAGAAAGGTGCGAATAACGGATCAAATTAACCAGCGTTACATAAAATTAAGGTAATATTGATAATTTTAACCGACTCTACCGACTAGTTTCAGAGAAAACTTAATGGTATGCTAGAACTAATATAAGAAAATGCAAACATGGTTGTTTCCTGTTTCACGACTTAAAGTTGATATTATTTTATAAAAGTGATAGAACGGACCAAATTAACCAGCGTTACATAAAGTAAATCTAATATTGATAATTTTAGCCAATTCTACCGACTAGTTTCAGAGAACACTTAATGGTATGCTAGATCTAATATAAGAAAATGCAAATATGGTTGTTTTACGATTCACGATTTAAAGTTGCTATTATTTTAGAAAAGTGATAAGAACGGACGAAAGTAACCAGCCTTACATCAAATAAAACTAATATTGATAATTTTAGCCAACTCTACCGTCTAGTTTTAGAGAAAACTTAATAGTATGCAAGAACTAATATAAGAAAATGCAAACATGGTTGTTTCACGTTTCCCGATTTAAAGTTGCTATTATTTTAGAAAAATGATAAGACCGGATCAAAATAACCAGCGTTACATAAAATTAAGCTAACATTGATAATTTTAGCCAACTCTACCGACGTTAAAGTTTCAGAAAAACCAGCGTTACATAAAATAAAGCTAATATTGATAGTTTTAGCCAACTCTACCGACTAGTTTCAGAAAAAACTTAATGGTATGCTAGAACTAATATAAGAAAATGCAAACATGGTTGTTTCACGTTTCCCGATTTAAAGTTGCTATTATTTTAGAAAAGTGATAAGAACGGACCAAATTAACCAGCGTTACATAAAATAAAGCTAATATTGATAATTTTAGTCAACTCTAACGACTAGGTTCAGAGAAAACTTAATGGTATGCTAGAACTAATATAAGAAAATGCAAACATTGTTGTTTCACGTTCCACGATTTGAAGTTGCTATTAGTTTAGATAAGTGATAACAACGGACCAAATTAACCAGCGGTACTTAAAATAAAGCTAATATTGATAATTTTAGCCAACTCTACCGACTAGTTTCAGAGAAAACTTAATGGTATGCTAGAACTAATATAAGAAAAGGCAAACATTGTTGTTTCACGTTTCACGATTTAAAGTTTCTATTATTTTAGAAAAGTGATAGAATGGACCAAATCAAGCAGCGTTACATACGTTAAAGTAAAACTAATATTGTTAATTTCAGCCAACTCTACCGACTAGTTTCAGAGAATACTTAATGCTATGCCTGAACTAACATAAGAAAATCCAAATATGGTTGTCTTACGTTTCACGATTTAAAGTTGCTATTATTTTAGAAAGGGGATAAGAACGGATCAAATTAACCAGAATTACATAAAATTAAGCTAATATTGATAATTTTAGCCAACTCTACCGACTGGTTTCAGAGAAAACTTAATGGTATGCCTGAACTAATGCAAATATGGTTGTTTTACGTTTCACGATTGAAAGTTGCTATTTTTTTAGAAAAGTGATAAGAACCGAACAAATTAACCAGCGTTACATAAAATTAAGCTAATATTGATAATTTTAGGAAACTCTACCGAATAGTTTCAGAGAAAACTTAATGGTATGCCTGAACTAATATAAGAAAATGCAAATATGGTTGTTTTACGTTTCACGATTTAAAGTTGCTATTATTTTAGAAAGGGGATAAGAACGGATCAAATTAACCAGAATTACATAAAATTAAGCTAATATTGATAATTTTAGCCAACTCTACCGACTAGTTTCAGAGAAAACTTAATGGTATGCCTGAACTAATGCAAATATGCTTGTTTTACGTTTCACGATTGAAAGTTGCTATTTTTTTAGAAAAGTGATAAGAACCGAACAAATTAACCAGCGTTACATAAAATTAAGCTAATATTGATAATTTTAGGAAACTCTACCGAATAGTTTCAGAGAAAACTTAATGGTATGCTAGAACTAATATAAGAAAATACAAACATGGTTGTTTCCCGTTTCACGATATAAAGTTGCTATTATTTTAGAAAAGTGAACGGACCAAATTAACCAGCGTTACATAAAATTAAGCTAACATTGATAATTTTAACCAACTATAGGGACTAGTTTCAGAGAAAACTTAATGGTATGCTAGAACTAATATAAGAAAATGCAAACATGGTTGTTTCACGTTTCACGATTTAAAGTTGCTATTATTTTAGAAAAGTGATAAGAACGGACCAAATTAACCAGCGTTACATAAACTTAAGCTAATATTGATAATTTTAACCAACTCTACCAACTAGTTTCAGAGAAAACTTAATGGTATGCTAGAACTAATATAAGAAAATGCAAACATGGTTGTTTCACGTTTCACGATTTAAAGTTGATATCATTTTAAAAAAGTGTGAAAAGTGATAATAACGGACCAATTTAACCAGCGTTACATAAAATTAAGCTAACACTGATAATTTTAGCCAACTCTACCGACTAGTTTCAAAGAAAACTTAATGGTATGCTAGAACTAATATAAGAAAATGCAAACATTGTTGTTTTACGTTTCCCGATTTAAAGTTGCTATTATTTTATAAAAGTGATAGAACGGACCAAATTAACCAGCGTTACATAAAGCAAATCTAATATTGATAATTTTAGCCAATTCTACCGACTAGTTTCAGAGAACACTTAATGGTATGCTAGAACTAATATAAGAAAATGCAAATATGGTTGTTTCACGATTTAAAGTTGTTATTATTTTAGAAAAGTGATAAGAACGGACCAAATTAACCAGCGTTACATAAAATTAAGCTAATATTGATAATTTTATCCAACTCTACCGACTAGTTTCAGAGAAAACTTAATGGTATGCCTGAACTAATGCAAATATGGTTGTTTTACGTTTCACGATTGAAAGTTGCTATTTTTTTAGAAAAGTGATAAGAACCGAACAAATTAACCAGCGTTACATAAAATTAAGCTAATATTGATAATTTTAGGAAACTCTACCGAATAGTTTCAGAGAAAACTTAATGGTATGCTAGAACTAATATAAGAAAATACAAACATGGTTGTTTCCCGTTTCACGATATAAAGTTGCTATTATTTTAGAAAAGTGATAAGAACGGACCAAATTAACCAGCGTTACATAAAATTAAGCTAACATTGATAATTTTAACCAACTATAGGGACTAGTTTCAGAGAAAACTTAATGGTATGCTAGAACTAATATAAGAAAATGCAAACATGGTTGTTTCACGTTTCACGATTTAAAGTTGCTATTATTTTAGAAAAGTGATAAGAACCGATCAAATTAACCAGCGTTACATAAAATTAAGGTCATATTGATAATTTTAGCCAACCCTACCGACTAGTTTCAGAGAAAACTTAATTGTATGCTAGAACTAATATAAGAAAATGCAAACATGGTTGTTATATGTTTCACCATTTAAAGTTGCTATTATTTTAGAAAGGAGATAAGAACGGATCAAATTTACTAGCGTTACATAAAATGAAGCTAACATTGATAATTTTAGCCAACTCTACCGACTAGTTTCAGAGAAAACTTAATGCTATGCCTGAACTAATATAAGAAAATGCAAATATGCTTGTTTTACGTTTCACGATTTAAAGTTGCTATTATTTTAGAAAGGTGATAAGAACGGATCAAATTAACCAGCGTTACATAAAATAAAGCTAATATTGATAATTTTAGCCAACTCTAGCGACTGGTTTCAGAGAAAACTTAATGGTATGCTAGAACTAATACAAGAAAATGCAAACATGGTTGTTTCACGATTTAAAGTTGCTATTATTTTAGAAAACTGATAGGAACAGACTAAATTAACCAGTGTTACATAAAATTAAACTAACATTGATAATTTTAGGGAACTCCACCGACTAGTTTCTGAGAAAACTTAATGCTATGCCTGAACTAATAGAAGAAAATGCAAACATTGTTGTTTCACGTTTCACGAATTAAAGTTGCTATTATTTTAGAAAAGTTATAAGAACAACTCAAATTAACCAGCGATACATAAAAGTAAGCTAATATTGATAATTTTAGCCAACTCGACCGACTAGTTTCAGAGAAAACTTAATGGTATGCTAGAACTAAGGTAAGAAAATGCAAACATGGTTGTTTCACGTTTCACGATATAACGTTGATATCATTTTAGAAAAGTGATAAGAACGGACCAAATTAACCAGCGTTACATAAATTAAAGCTAATATTGATAATTTTAGCCAACTCTACCGAATATTTTCTGAGAAAACTTAATGGTATGCTAGAACTAATATAAGAAAATGCAAACATGGTTGTTTCACGTTTCACGATTTAAAGTTGCTATTATTTTAGAAAAGTGATAAGAACGGACCAAATTAACCAGCGTTACATAAAATTAAGCTAATATTGATAATTTTAGCCAACTCTACCGACTAGTTTCAAAGAAAACTTAATGGTATGCTAGAACTAATATAAGAAAATGCAAACATGGTTGTTTCACGATTTAAAGTTGCTATTATTTTAAAAAGGTGATAAAAACGGACCAAATTAACCAGCGTTCCAAAAAAATTAAGCTAACATTGATAATTTTAGCCAACTCTACCGACTAGTTTCAGAGAAAACTTAATGCTATGCCTGAACTACTATAAGAAAATGCAAATATGCTTGTTTTACGTTTCACGATTTAAAGTTGCTATTATTTTAGAAAGGTGATAAGAACGGATCAAATTAACCAGCGTTACATAAAATTAAGGTAATATTGATAATTTTAGCCGACTCTACCGACTAGTTTCAGAGAAAACTGAATGGTATGCTAGAACTAATATAAGAAAATGCAAACATGGTTGTTTCACGATTTAAAGTTGATATTATTTTAGAAAAGTGATAAGAACGGACCAAATTAATAAGTGTTACATAAAATAAAGCTAATATTGATAATTTTAGCCAACTCTACCGACTGGTTTCAGAGAAAACTTAATGGTATGCTAGAACTAACACAAGAAAATGCACACATGGTTGTTTCACGATTTAAAGTTGCTATTATTTTAGAAAAGTGATAGGAACAGACTAAATTAACCAGGGTTACATAAAATAAAGCTAATATTGATAATTGTAGGGAACTCCACCGACTAGTTTCAGAGAAAACTTAATGCTATGCCTGAACTAATATAAGAAAATGCAAACATTGTTGTTTCACGTTTCACGATTTAAAGTTGATATCATTTTAGAAAAGTGATAAGAACGGACCAAATTAACCAGCGTTACATAAAATAAAGCTAATATTGATAATTTTAGCGAACTCTACCGAATATTTTCTGAGAAAAGTTAATGGTATGCTAGAACTAATATAAGAAAATGCAAACATGGTTGTTTCACGTTTCACGATATAAAGTTGCTATTATTTTAGAAAAGTGATAAGAACGGACCAAATTAACCAGCGTTTCATAAAATTAAGCTAACATTGATAATTTAAGCCAACTCTATGGACTAGTTTCAGAGAAAACTTAATGGTATGCTAGAACTAATATAAGAAAATGCAAACATGGTTGTTTCACGTTTCACGATATAAAGTTGCTATTATTTTAGAAAAGTGATAAGAACGGACCAAATTAACCAGCGTTACATAAAATTAAGCTAACATTAATAATTTTAGCCAATTCTACCGACTAGTTTCTGAGAAAACTTAATGCTATGCCTGAACTAATATAAGAAAATGCAAATATGGTTGTTTTACGTTTCACGATTTAAAGTTGCTATCATTTTAGAAAAGTTATAAGGACAACCTAAATTAACCAGCGTTACATAAAATTAAGCTAACATTGATAATTTTAGCCAACTCTAACGACTAGTTTTAGAGAAAACTTAATGGTATGCTAGAACTAAAAAAAGGCAATGCAAACATGATTGTTTCAAGTTTCACGATTTAAAGTTGCTATTATTTTAGAAAGGTGATAAGAACGGATCAAATTAACCAGCGTTACATAAAATTAAGCTAATATTGATATTTTTAGCCAACTCTACCGACTAGTTTCAGAGAAATCTCAATGGTATGCCTGAACTAATATAAGAAAATGCAAATATAGTTGTTTTACGTTTCACGATTTAAAGTTGCTATTATTTTAGAAAGGTGATAAAAACGGACCAAATTAACCAGCGTTCCAAAAAAATTAAGCTAACATTGATAATTTTAGCCAACTCTACCGACTAGTTTCAGAGAAAACTTAATGCTATGCAAGAACTAATATAAGAAAATGCAAACATGGTTGTTTCACGTTTCCCGATTTAAAGTTGCTATTATTTTAGAAAAATGATAAGACCGGATCAAAATAACCAGCGTTACATAAAATTAAGCTAACATTGATAATTTTAGCCAACTCTACCGACTAGTTTCAGAAAAACCAGCGTTACATAAAATAAAGCTAATATTGATAGTTTTAGCCAACTCTACCGACTAGTTTCAGAAAAAACTTAATGGTATGCTAGAACTAACATAAGAAAATCCAAATATGGTTGTTTTACGTTTCACGATTTAAAGTTGCTATTATTTTAGAAAGGGGATAAGAACGGATCAAATTAACCAGAATTACATAAAATTAAGCTAATATTGATAATTTTAGCCAACTCTACCGACTAGTTTCAGAGAAAACTTAATGGTATGCCTGAACTAATGCAAATATGGTTGTTTTACGTTTCACGATTGAAAGTTGCTATTTTTTTAGAAAAGTGATAAGAACCGAACAAATTAACCAGCGTTACATAAAATTAAGCTAATATTGATAATTTTAGGAAACTCTACCGAATAGTTTCAGAGAAAACTTAATGGTATGCCTGAACTAATATAAGAAAATGCAAATATGGTTGTTTTACGTTTCACGATTTAAAGTTGCTATTATTTTAGAAAGGGGATAAGAACGGATCAAATTAACCAAAATTACATAAAATTAAGCTAATATTGATAATTTTAGCCAACTCTACCGACTAGTTTCAGAGAAAACTTAATGGTATGCCTGAACTAATGCAAATATGGTTGTTTTACGTTTCACGATTGAAAGTTGCTATTTTTTTAGAAAAGTGATAAGAACCGAACAAATTAACCAGCGTTACATAAAATTAAGCTAATATTGATAATTTTAGGAAACTCTACCGAATAGTTTCAGAGAAAACTTAATGGTATGCTAGAACTAATATAAGAAAATACAAACATGGTTGTTTCCCGTTTCACGATATAAAGTTGCTATTATTTTAGAAAAGTGATAAGAACGGACCAAATTAACCAGCGTTACATAAAATTAAGCTAACATTGATAATTTTAACCAACTATAGGGACTAGTTTCAGAGAAAACTTAATGGTATGCTAGAACTAATATAAGAAAATGCAAACATGGTTGTTTCACGTTTCACGATTTAAAGTTGCTATTATTTTAGAAAAGTGATAAGAACGGACCAAATTAACCAGCGTTACATAAAATTAAGCTAATATTGATAATTTTAGCCAACTCTACCAACTAGTTTCAGAGAAAACTTAATGGTATGCTAGAACTAATATAAGAAAATGCAAACATGGTTGTTTCACGTTTCACGATTTAAAGTTGATATCATTTTAGAAAAGTGTGAAAAGTGATAATAACGGACCAATTTAACCAGCGTTACATAAAATTAAGCTAACACTGATAATTTTAGCCAACTCTACCGACTAGTTTCAAAGAAAACTTAATGGTATGCTAGAACTAATATAAGAAAATGCAAACATTGTTGTTTTACGTTTCCCGATTTAAAGTTGCTATTATTTTATAAAAGTGATAGAACGGACCAAATTAACCAGCGTTACATAAAGCAAATCTAATATTGATAATTTTAGCCAATTCTACCGACTAGTTTCAGAGAACACTTAATGGTATGCTAGAACTAATATAAGAAAATGCAAATATGGTTGTTTCACGATTTAAAGTTGTTATTATTTTAGAAAAGTGATAAGAACGGACCAAATTAACCAGCGTTACATAAAATTAAGCTAATATTGATAATTTTAGCCAACTCTACCGACTAGTTTCAGAGAAAACTTAATGGTATGCCTGAACTAATGCAAATATGGTTGTTTTACGTTTCACGATTGAAAGTTGCTATTTTTTTAGAAAAGTGATAAGAACCGAACAAATTAACCAGCGTTACATAAAATTAAGCTAATATTGATAATTTTAGGAAACACTACCAAAAGTTTCAGAGAAAACTTAATGGTATGCTAGAACTAATATAAGAAAATACAAACATGGTTGTTTCCCGTTTCACGATATAAAGTTGCTATTATTTTACAAAAGTGATAAGAACGGACCAAATTAACCAGCGTTACATAAAATTAAGCTAACATTGATAATTTTACCCAACTATAGGGACTAGTTTCAGAGAAAACTTAATGGTATGCTAGAACTAATATAAGAAAATGCAAACATGGTTGTTTCACGTTTCACGATTTAAAGTTGCTATTATTTTAGAAAAGTGATAAGAACCGATCAAATTAACCAGCGTTACATAAAATTAAGGTAATATTGATAATTTTAGCCAACCCTACCGACTAGTTTCAGAGAAAACTTAATGGTATGCTAGAACTAATATAAGAAAATGCAAACATGGTTGTTTCACGATTTAAAGTTGCTATTATTTTAAAACGGTGATAAAAACGGACCAAATTAACCAGCGTTCCAAAAAAATTAAGCTAACATTGATAATTTTAGCCAACTCTACCGACTAGTTTCAGAGAAAACTTAATGCTATGCCTGAACTAATATAAGAAAATGCAAATATGCTTGTTTTACGTTTCACGATTTAAAGTTGCTATTATTTTAGAAAGGTGATAACAACGGATCAAATTAACCAGCGTTACATAAAATTAAGCTAATATTGATAATTTTAGCCAACTCTACCGACTAGTTTCAGAGAAAACTTAATTTTTATGCCTGAACTAATATAAGAAAATGCAAATATGGTTGTTTTATGTTTCGCGATTTAAAGTTGCTATTATTTTAGAAAGGTGGGAATAACGGATCAAATTAACCAGCGTTACATAAAATTAAGGTAATATTGATAATTTTAGCCGACTCTACCGACTAGTTTCAGAGAAAACTTAATGGTATGCTAGAACTAATATAAGAAAATGCAAACATGGTTGTTTCACGATTTAAAGTTGATATTATTTTAGAAAAGTGATAAGAACGGACCAAATTAACCAGTGTTACATAAAATAAAGCTAATATTGATAATTTTAGCCAACTCTAGCGACTGGTTTCAGAGAAAACTTAATGGTATGCTAGAACTAAGGTAAGAAAATGCAAACATGGTTGTTTCACGTTTCACGATTTAAAGTTGCTATTATTTTAGAAAACTGATAGGAACAGACTAAATTAACCAGCGTTACATAAAATTAAACTAACATTGATAATTTTAGGGAACTCCACCGACTAGTTTCTGAGAAAACTTAATGCTATGCCTGAACTAATAGAAGAAAATGCAAACATTGTTGTTTCACGTTTCACGATTTAAAGTTGCTATTATTTTAGAAAAGTTATAAGAACAACTCAAATTAACCAGCGTTACATAAAAGTAAGCTAATATTGATAATTTTAGCCAACTCTACCGACTAGTTTCAGAGAAAACTTAATGGTATGCTAGAACTAAGGTAAGAAAATGCAAACATGGTTGTTTCACGTTTCACGATATAACGTTGATATCATTTTAGAAAAGTGATAAGAACGGACCAAATTAACCAGCGTTACATAAATTAAAGCTAATATTGATAATTTTAGCGAACTCTACCGAATATTTTCTGAGAAAACTTAATGGTATGCTAGAACTAATATAAGAAAATGCAAACATGGTTGTTTCACGTTTCACGATTTAAAGTTGCTATTATTTCAGAAAAGTGATAAGAACGGATCAAATTAACCAGCGTTACATAAAATTAAGGTAATATTGATAATTTTAGCCGACTCTACCGACTAGTTTCAGAGAAAACTTAATGGTATGCTAGAACTAATATAAGAAAATGCAAACATGGTTGTTTCACGATTTAAAGTTGATATTATTTTAGAAAAGTGATAAGAACGGACCAAATTAATAAGTGTTACATAAAATAAAGCTAATATTGATAATTTTAGCCAACTCTACCGACTGGTTTCAGAGAAAACTTAATGGTATGCTAGAACTAATACAAGAAAATGCACACATGGTTGTTTCACGATTTAAAGTTGCTATTATTTTAGAAAAGTGATAGGAACAGACTAAATTAACCAGGGTTACATAAAATAAAGCTAATATTGATAATTTTAGGGAACTCCACCGACTAGTTTCAGAGAAAACTTAATGCTATGCCTGAACTAATATAAGAAAATGCAAACATTGTTGTTTCACGTTTCACGATTTAAAGTTGATATCATTTTAGAAAAGTGATAAGAACGGACCAAATTAACCAGCGTTACATAAAATAAAGCTAATATTGATAATTTTAGCGAACTCTACCGAATATTTTCTGAGAAAAGTTAATGGTATGCTAGAACTAATATAAGAAAATGCAAACATGGTTGTTTCACGTTTCACGATATAAAGTTGCTATTATTTTATAAAAGTGATAAGAACGGACCAAATTAACCAGCGTTTCATAAAATTAAGCTAACATTGATAATTTAAGCCAACTCTATGGACTAGTTTCAGAGAAAACTTAATGGTATGCTAGAACTAATATAAGAAAATGCAAACATGGTTGTTTCACGTTTCACGATATAAAGTTGCTATTATTTTAGAAAAGTGATAAGAACGGACCAAATTAACCAGCGTTACATAAAATTAAGGTAATATTGATAATTTTAGCCGACTCTACCGACTAGTTTCAGAGAAAACTTAATGGTATGCTAGAACTAATATAAGAAAATGCAAACATGGTTGTTTCACGATTTAAAGTTGATATTATTTTAGAAAAGTGATAAGAACGGACCAAATTAATAAGTGTTACATAAAATAAAGCTAATATTGATAATTTTAGCCAACTCTACCGACTGGTTTCAGAGAAAACTTAATGGTATGCTAGAACTAATACAAGAAAATGCACACATGGTTGTTTCACGATTTAAAGTTGCTATTATTTTAGAAAAGTGATAGGAACAGACTAAATTAACCAGGGTTACATAAAATAAAGCTAATATTGATAATTTTAGGGAACTCCACCGACTAGTTTCAGAGAAAACTTAATGCTATGCCTGAACTAATATAAGAAAATGCAAACATTGTTGTTTCACGTTTCACGATTTAAAGTTGATATCATTTTAGAAAAGTGATAAGAACGGACCAAATTAACCAGCGTTACATAAAATAAAGCTAATATTGATAATTTTAGCGAACTCTACCGAATATTTTCTGAGAAAAGTTAATGGTATGCTAGAACTAATATAAGAAAATGCAAACATGGTTGTTTCACGTTTCACGATATAAAGTTGCTATTATTTTATAAAAGTGATAAGAACGGACCAAATTAACCAGCGTTTCATAAAATTAAGCTAACATTGATAATTTAAGCCAACTCTATGGACTAGTTTCAGAGAAAACTTAATGGTATGCTAGAACTAATATAAGAAAATGCAAACATGGTTGTTTCACGTTTCACGATATAAAGTTGCTATTATTTTAGAAAAGTGATAAGAACGGACCAAATTAACCAGCGTTACATAAAATTAAGCTAACATTAATAATTTTAGCCAATTCTACCGACTAGTTTCTGAGAAAACTTAATGCTATGCCTGAACTAATATAAGAAAATGCAAATATGGTTGTTTTACGTTTCACGATTTAAAGTTGCTATCATTTTAGAAAAGTTATAAGGACAACCTAAATTAACCAGCGTTACATAAAATTAAGCTAACATTGATAATTTTAGCCAACTCTAACGACTAGTTTTAGAGAAAACTTAATGGTATGCTAGAACTAAAAAAAGGCAATGCAAACATGATTTTTTCAAGTTTCACGATTTAAAGTTGCTATTATTTTAGAAAGGTGATAAGAACGGATCAAATTAACCAGCGTTACATAAAATTAAGCTAATATTGATATTTTTAGCCAACTCTACCGACTAGTTTCAGAGAAATCTCAATGGTATGCCTGAACTAATATAAGAAAATGCAAATATAGTTGTTTTACTTTTCACGATTTAAAGTTGCTATTATTTTAGAAAGGTGATAAAAACGGACCAAATTAACCAGCGTTCTAAAAAAATTAAGCTAACATTGATAATTTTAGCCAACTCTACCGACTAGTTTCAGAGAAAACTTAATGCTATGCCTGAACTAATATAAGAAAATGCAAATATGCTTGTTTTACGTTTCACGATTTAAAGTTGCTATTATTTTAGAAAGGTGATAAGAACGGATCAAATTAACCAGCGTTACATAAAATTAAGCTAATATTGATAATTTTAGCCAACTCTACCGACTAGTTTCAGAGAAAACTTAATTTTTATGCCTGAACTAATATAAGAAAATGCAAATATGATTGTTTTATGTTTCGCGATTTAAAGTTGCTATTATTTTAGAAAGGTGCGAATAACGGATCAAATTAACCAGCGTTACATAAAATTAAGGTAATATTGATAATTTTAGCCGACTCTACCGACTAGTCTCAGAGAAAACTTAATGGTATGCTAGAACTAATGTAAGAAAATGCAAACATGGTTGTTTCCCGTTTCACGATTTAAAGTTGATATTATTTTAGAAAAGTGATAAGAACCGACCAAATTAACCAGCGTTACATAAAATAAAGCTAATATTGATAATTTTATCCAACTCTACCGACTAGTTTCAGAGAAAACTTAATGGTATGCTAGAACTAATATAAGAAAATGCAAACATGGTTGTTTCACGATTTAAAGTTGATATTATTTTAGAAAAGTGATAAGAACGGACCAAATTAATAAGTGTTACATAAAATAAAGCTAATATTGATAATTTTAGCCAACTCTACCGACTGGTTTCAGAGAAAACTTAATGGTATGCTAGAACTAATACAAGAAAATACACACATGGTTGTTTCACGATTTAAAGTTGCTATTATTTTAGAAAAGTGATAAGAACGGACCAAATTAACCAGCGTTACATAAAATTAAGCTAACATTGATAATTTTAGCCAACTCTACCGACTAGTTTCAGAGAATACTTAATGGTATGCTAGAACTAATATAAGAAAATTCAAACATTCTTGTTTCACGTTTCACGATATAAAGTTGCTATTATTTTAGAAAAGTGATAAGAACGGATCAAATTAACCAGCGTTACATAAAATTAAGCTAATATTGATAATTTTAGCCAACTCTACCGACTAGTTTCAGAGAAATCTCAATGGTATGCCTGAACTAATATAAGAAAATGCAAATATAGTTGTTTTACGTTTCACGATTAAAAGTTACTATTATTTTAGAAAGGTGATAATACCGGATCAAATTAACCAGCGTTATCTAAAATTAAGCTAATATTGATAATTTTAACCAACTCTACCGACTAGTTTCAAAGAAAACTTAATGGTATGCTGGAACTAATATAAGAAAATTCAAACATTCTTGTTTCACGTTTCACGATATAAAGTTGCTATTATTTTAGAAAAGTGATAAGAACGGACCAAATTAACCAGCGTTACATAAAATTAAGCTAACATTGATAATTTTAGCCAACTATAGGGACTAGTTTCAGAGAAAACTTAATGGTATGCTAGAACTAATATAAGGAAATGCAAACATGGTTGTTTCACGTTTCACGATTTAAAGTTGCTATTATTTTAGAAAAGTGATAAGAACGGACCAAATTAACCAGCGTTACATAAAATTAAGCTAACATTGATAATTTTAGCCAACTCTACCGACTAGTTTCAGAGAACACTTAATGGTATGCTAGATCTAATATAAGAAAATGCAAACATGGTTGTTTCACGTTCACGATTTAAAGTTGCTATTATTTTAGAAAAGTGATAAGAACGGACCAAATTAACCAGCGTTACATAAAATTAAGCTAATATTGATAATTTTAGCCAACTCTACCGACTAGTTTCAGAGAAAACTTAATGGTATGCTAGAACTAATATAAGAAAATGCAAACATGGTTGATATATGTTTCACGATTTAAAGTTGCTATTATTTTAGAAAGGAGATAAGAACGGATCAAATTTACCAGCGATACATAAAATGAAGCTAACCTTGATAATTTTAGCCAACTCTATGGACTAGTTTCAGAGAAAACTTAATGGTATGCTAGAACTAATATAAGAAAATGCAAATATGGTTGTTTCACGATTTAAAGTTGTTATTATTTTAGAAAAGTGATAAGAACGGACCAAATTAACCAGCGTTACATAAAATTAAGCTAATATTGATAATTTTAGCCAACTCTACCGACTAGTTTCAGAGAAAACTTAATGGTATGCCTGAACTAATGCAAATATGGTTGTTTTACGTTTCACGATTGAAAGTTGCTATTTTTTTAGAAAAGTGATAAGAACCGAACAAATTAACCAGCGTTACATAAAATTAAGCTAATATTGATAATTTTAGGAAACACTACCAAAAGTTTCAGAGAAAACTTAATGGTATGCTAGAACTAATATAAGAAAATACAAACATGGTTGTTTCCCGTTTCACGATATAAAGTTGCTATTATTTTACAAAAGTGATAAGAACGGACCAAATTAACCAGCGTTACATAAAATTAAGCTAACATTGATAATTTTACCCAACTATAGGGACTAGTTTCAGAGAAAACTTAATGGTATGCTAGAACTAATATAAGAAAATGCAAACATGGTTGTTTCACGTTTCACGATTTAAAGTTGCTATTATTTTAGAAAAGTGATAAGAACCGATCAAATTAACCAGCGTTACATAAAATTAAGGTAATATTGATAATTTTAGCCAACCCTACCGACTAGTTTCAGAGAAAACTTAATGGTATGCTAGAACTAATATAAGAAAATGCAAACATGGTTGTTTCACGATTTAAAGTTGCTATTATTTTAAAACGGTGATAAAAACGGACCAAATTAACCAGCGTTCCAAAAAAATTAAGCTAACATTGATAATTTTAGCCAACTCTACCGACTAGTTTCAGAGAAAACTTAATGCTATGCCTGAACTAATATAAGAAAATGCAAATATGCTTGTTTTACGTTTCACGATTTAAAGTTGCTATTATTTTAGAAAGGTGATAACAACGGATCAAATTAACCAGCGTTACATAAAATTAAGCTAATATTGATAATTTTAGCCAACTCTACCGACTAGTTTCAGAGAAAACTTAATTTTTATGCCTGAACTAATATAAGAAAATGCAAATATGGTTGTTTTATGTTTCGCGATTTAAAGTTGCTATTATTTTAGAAAGGTGGGAATAACGGATCAAATTAACCAGCGTTACATAAAATTAAGGTAATATTGATAATTTTAGCCGACTCTACCGACTAGTTTCAGAGAAAACTTAATGGTATGCTAGAACTAATATAAGAAAATGCAAACATGGTTGTTTCACGATTTAAAGTTGATATTATTTTAGAAAAGTGATAAGAACGGACCAAATTAACCAGTGTTACATAAAATAAAGCTAATATTGATAATTTTAGCCAACTCTAGCGACTGGTTTCAGAGAAAACTTAATGGTATGCTAGAACTAAGGTAAGAAAATGCAAACATGGTTGTTTCACGTTTCACGATTTAAAGTTGCTATTATTTTAGAAAACTGATAGGAACAGACTAAATTAACCAGCGTTACATAAAATTAAACTAACATTGATAATTTTAGGGAACTCCACCGACTAGTTTCTGAGAAAACTTAATGCTATGCCTGAACTAATAGAAGAAAATGCAAACATTGTTGTTTCACGTTTCACGATTTAAAGTTGCTATTATTTTAGAAAAGTTATAAGAACAACTCAAATTAACCAGCGTTACATAAAAGTAAGCTAATATTGATAATTTTAGCCAACTCTACCGACTAGTTTCAGAGAAAACTTAATGGTATGCTAGAACTAAGGTAAGAAAATGCAAACATGGTTGTTTCACGTTTCACGATATAACGTTGATATCATTTTAGAAAAGTGATAAGAACGGACCAAATTAACCAGCGTTACATAAATTAAAGCTAATATTGATAATTTTAGCGAACTCTACCGAATATTTTCTGAGAAAACTTAATGGTATGCTAGAACTAATATAAGAAAATGCAAACATGGTTGTTTCACGTTTCACGATTTAAAGTTGCTATTATTTCAGAAAAGTGATAAGAACGGATCAAATTAACCAGCGTTACATAAAATTAAGGTAATATTGATAATTTTAGCCGACTCTACCGACTAGTTTCAGAGAAAACTTAATGGTATGCTAGAACTAATATAAGAAAATGCAAACATGGTTGTTTCACGATTTAAAGTTGATATTATTTTAGAAAAGTGATAAGAACGGACCAAATTAATAAGTGTTACATAAAATAAAGCTAATATTGATAATTTTAGCCAACTCTACCGACTGGTTTCAGAGAAAACTTAATGGTATGCTAGAACTTATACAAGAAAATGCACACATGGTTGTTTCACGATTTAAAGTTGCTATTATTTTAGAAAAGTGATAGGAACAGACTAAATTAACCAGGGTTACATAAAATAAAGCTAATATTGATAATTTTAGGGAACTCCACCGACTAGTTTCAGAGAAAACTTAATGCTATGCCTGAACTAATATAAGAAAATGCAAACATTGTTGTTTCACGTTTCACGATTTAAAGTTGATATCATTTTAGAAAAGTGATAAGAACGGACCAAATTAACCAGCGTTACATAAAATAAAGCTAATATTGATAATTTTAGCGAACTCTACCGAATATTTTCTGAGAAAAGTTAATGGTATGCTAGAACTAATATAAGAAAATGCAAACATGGTTGTTTCACGTTTCACGATATAAAGTTGCTATTATTTTATAAAAGTGATAAGAACGGACCAAATTAACCAGCGTTTCATAAAATTAAGCTAACATTGATAATTTAAGCCAACTCTATGGACTAGTTTCAGAGAAAACTTAATGGTATGCTAGAACTAATATAAGAAAATGCAAACATGGTTGTTTCACGTTTCACGATATAAAGTTGCTATTATTTTAGAAAAGTGATAAGAACGGACCAAATTAACCAGCGTTACATAAAATTAAGGTAATATTGATAATTTTAGCCGACTCTACCGACTAGTTTCAGAGAAAACTTAATGGTATGCTAGAACTAATATAAGAAAATGCAAACATGGTTGTTTCACGATTTAAAGTTGATATTATTTTAGAAAAGTGATAAGAACGGACCAAATTAATAAGTGTTACATAAAATAAAGCTAATATTGATAATTTTAGCCAACTCTACCGACTGGTTTCAGAGAAAACTTAATGGTATGCTAGAACTAATACAAGAAAATGCACACATGGTTGTTTCACGATTTAAAGTTGCTATTATTTTAGAAAAGTGATAGGAACAGACTAAATTAACCAGGGTTACATAAAATAAAGCTAATATTGATAATTTTAGGGAACTCCACCGACTAGTTTCAGAGAAAACTTAATGCTATGCCTGAACTAATATAAGAAAATGCAAACATTGTTGTTTCACGTTTCACGATTTAAAGTTGATATCATTTTAGAAAAGTGATAAGAACGGACCAAATTAACCAGCGTTACATAAAATAAAGCTAATATTGATAATTTTAGCGAACTCTACCGAATATTTTCTGAGAAAAGTTAATGGTATGCTAGAACTAATATAAGAAAATGCAAACATGGTTGTTTCACGTTTCACGATATAAAGTTGCTATTATTTTATAAAAGTGATAAGAACGGACCAAATTAACCAGCGTTTCATAAAATTAAGCTAACATTGATAATTTAAGCCAACTCTATGGACTAGTTTCAGAGAAAACTTAATGGTATGCTAGAACTAATATAAGAAAATGCAAACATGGTTGTTTCACGTTTCACGATATAAAGTTGCTATTATTTTAGAAAAGTGATAAGAACGGACCAAATTAACCAGCGTTACATAAAATTAAGCTAACATTAATAATTTTAGCCAATTCTACCGACTAGTTTCTGAGAAAACTTAATGCTATGCCTGAACTAATATAAGAAAATGCAAATATGGTTGTTTTACGTTTCACGATTTAAAGTTGCTATCATTTTAGAAAAGTTATAAGGACAACCTAAATTAACCAGCGTTACATAAAATTAAGCTAACATTGATAATTTTAGCCAACTCTAACGACTAGTTTTAGAGAAAACTTAATGGTATGCTAGAACTAAAAAAAGGCAATGCAAACATGATTTTTTCAAGTTTCACGATTTAAAGTTGCTATTATTTTAGAAAGGTGATAAGAACGGATCAAATTAACCAGCGTTACATAAAATTAAGCTAATATTGATATTTTTAGCCAACTCTACCGACTAGTTTCAGAGAAATCTCAATGGTATGCCTGAACTAATATAAGAAAATGCAAATATAGTTGTTTTACTTTTCACGATTTAAAGTTGCTATTATTTTAGAAAGGTGATAAAAACGGACCAAATTAACCAGCGTTCTAAAAAAATTAAGCTAACATTGATAATTTTAGCCAACTCTACCGACTAGTTTCAGAGAAAACTTAATGCTATGCCTGAACTAATATAAGAAAATGCAAATATGCTTGTTTTACGTTTCACGATTTAAAGTTGCTATTATTTTAGAAAGGTGATAAGAACGGATCAAATTAACCAGCGTTACATAAAATTAAGCTAATATTGATAATTTTAGCCAACTCTACCGACTAGTTTCAGAGAAAACTTAATTTTTATGCCTGAACTAATATAAGAAAATGCAAATATGATTGTTTTATGTTTCGCGATTTAAAGTTGCTATTATTTTAGAAAGGTGCGAATAACGGATCAAATTAACCAGCGTTACATAAAATTAAGGTAATATTGATAATTTTAGCCGACTCTACCGACTAGTCTCAGAGAAAACTTAATGGTATGCTAGAACTAATGTAAGAAAATGCAAACATGGTTGTTTCCCGTTTCACGATTTAAAGTTGATATTATTTTAGAAAAGTGATAAGAACCGACCAAATTAACCAGCGTTACATAAAATAAAGCTAATATTGATAATTTTATCCAACTCTACCGACTAGTTTCAGAGAAAACTTAATGGTATGCTAGAACTAATATAAGAAAATGCAAACATGGTTGTTTCACGATTTAAAGTTGATATTATTTTAGAAAAGTGATAAGAACGGACCAAATTAATAAGTGTTACATAAAATAAAGCTAATATTGATAATTTTAGCCAACTCTACCGACTGGTTTCAGAGAAAACTTAATGGTATGCTAGAACTAATACAAGAAAATACACACATGGTTGTTTCACGATTTAAAGTTGCTATTATTTTAGAAAAGTGATAAGAACGGACCAAATTAACCAGCGTTACATAAAATTAAGCTAACATTGATAATTTTAGCCAACTCTACCGACTAGTTTCAGAGAATACTTAATGGTATGCTAGAACTAATATAAGAAAATTCAAACATTCTTGTTTCACGTTTCACGATATAAAGTTGCTATTATTTTAGAAAAGTGATAAGAACGGATCAAATTAACCAGCGTTACATAAAATTAAGCTAATATTGATAATTTTAGCCAACTCTACCGACTAGTTTCAGAGAAATCTCAATGGTATGCCTGAACTAATATAAGAAAATGCAAATATAGTTGTTTTACGTTTCACGATTAAAAGTTACTATTATTTTAGAAAGGTGATAATACCGGATCAAATTAACCAGCGTTATCTAAAATTAAGCTAATATTGATAATTTTAACCAACTCTACCGACTAGTTTCAAAGAAAACTTAATGGTATGCTGGAACTAATATAAGAAAATTCAAACATTCTTGTTTCACGTTTCACGATATAAAGTTGCTATTATTTTAGAAAAGTGATAAGAACGGACCAAATTAACCAGCGTTACATAAAATTAAGCTAACATTGATAATTTTAGCCAACTATAGGGACTAGTTTCAGAGAAAACTTAATGGTATGCTAGAACTAATATAAGGAAATGCAAACATGGTTGTTTCACGTTTCACGATTTAAAGTTGCTATTATTTTAGAAAAGTGATAAGAACGGACCAAATTAACCAGCGTTACATAAAATTAAGCTAACATTGATAATTTTAGCCAACTCTACCGACTAGTTTCAGAGAACACTTAATGGTATGCTAGATCTAATATAAGAAAATGCAAACATGGTTGTTTCACGTTCACGATTTAAAGTTGCTATTATTTTAGAAAAGTGATAAGAACGGACCAAATTAACCAGCGTTACATAAAATTAAGCTAATATTGATAATTTTAGCCAACTCTACCGACTAGTTTCAGAGAAAACTTAATGGTATGCTAGAACTAATATAAGAAAATGCAAACATGGTTGATATATGTTTCACGATTTAAAGTTGCTATTATTTTAGAAAGGAGATAAGAACGGATCAAATTTACCAGCGATACATAAAATGAAGCTAACCTTGATAATTTTAGCCAACTCTATGGACTAGTTTCAGAGAAAACTTAATGGTATGCTAGAACTAATATAAGAAAATGCAAACATGGTTGTTTCACGTTCACGATTTAAAGTTGCTATTATTTTAGAAAGGAGATAAGAACGGATCAAATTTCCCAGCGTTACATAAAATGAAGCTAACATTGATAATTTTAGCCAACACTATGGACTAGTTTCAGAGAAAACTTAATGGTATGCTAGAACTAATATAAGAAAATGCAAACATGGTTATTTCACGTTTCACGATTTAAAGTTGCTATTATTTTAGAAAAGTGTGAAAAGTGATAATAACGGACCAAATTAACCAGCGTTACATAAAATTAAGCTAACACTGATAATTTTAGCCAACTCTACCGACTGGTTTCAAAGAAAACTTAATGGTATGCTAGAACTAATATAAGAAAATGCAAACATTGTTGTTTCACGTTTCACGATTTAAAGTTGCTATTACATTAGGAAAGTGGTAAGAACGGACAAAATTAACCAGCGTTACATAAAATTAATCTAATATTGATAATTTTAGCCAACTCTACCGAATAGTTTCTGAGAAAACTTAATGGTATGCTAGAACTAATATAAGAAATTTCAAACATTCTTGTTTCACGTTTCCCGATTGCTATTATGTTGCTATTATTTTAGAAAGGTGATTAGAACGGATCAAATTAACCAGCGTTACATAAAATTAAGCTAACATTAATAATTTTAGCCAATTCTACCGACTAGTTTCTGAGAAAACTTAATGCTATGCCTGAACTAATATAAGAAAAGGCAAATATGGTTGTTTTACGTTTCACGATTTAAAGTTGCTATCATTTTAGAAAAGTTATAAGGACAACCTAAGTTAACCAGCGTTACATAAAATTAAGCTAATATTGATAATTTTAGCCAACTCTACCGACTAGTTTCAGAGAAAACTTAATTTTTATGCCTGAACTAATATAAGAAAATGCAAATATGATTGTTTTATGTTTCGCGATTTAAAGTTGCTATTATTTTAGAAAGGTGCGAATAACGAATCAAATTAACCAGCGTTACATAAAATTAAGGTAATATTGATAATTTTAGCCGACTCTACCGACTAGTCTCAGAGAAAACTTAATGGTATGCCTGAACTAATATAAGAAAATGCAAATATAGTTGTTTTACGTTTCACGATTTAAAGTTGCTATTATTTTAGAAAGGTGATAAAAACGGACCAAATTAACCAGCGTTCCAAAAAAATTAAGCTAACATTGATAATTTTAGCCAACTCTACCGACTAGTTTCAGAGAAAACTTAATGCTATGCCTGAACTAATATAAGAAAATGCAAATATGCTTGTTTTACGTTTCACGATTTAAAGTTGCTATTATTTTAGAAAGGTGATAAGAACGGATCAAATTAACCAGCGTTACATAAAATTAAGCTAATATTGATAATTTTAGCCAACTCTACCGACTAGTTTCAGAGAAAACTTAATTTTTATGCCTGAACTAATATAAGAAAATGCAAATATGATTGTTTTATGTTTCGCGATTTAAAGTTGCTATTATTTTAGAAAGGTGCGAATAACGAATCAAATTAACCAGCGTTACATAAAATTAAGGTAATATTGATAATTTTAACCAACTCTACCGACTAGTTTCAAAGAAAACTTAATGGTATGCTGGAACTAATATAAGAAAATTCAAACATTCTTGTTTCACGTTTCACGATATAAAGTTGCTATTATTTTAGAAAAGTGATAAGAACGGACCAAATTAACCAGCGTTACATAAAATTAAGCTAACATTGATAATTTTAGCCAACTCTACCGACTAGTTTCAGAGAACACTTAATGGTATGCTAGAACTAATATAAGAAAATGCAAACATGGTTGTTTCACGTTTCACGATTTAAAGTTGCCATTATTTTAGAAAAGTGATAATAACGGATTAAATTAACCAGCGTTACATAAAATTAAGCTAACACTGATAATTTTAGCCAACTCTACCGACTGGTTTTAGAGAAAACTTAATGGTATGCTAGAACTAATATAAGAAAATGCAAACATGGTTGTTTCACGTTCACGATTTAAAGTTGCTATTATTTTAGAAAAGTGATAAGAACGGACCAAATTAACCAGCGTTACATAAAATTAAGCTAATATTGATAATTTTAGCCAACTCTACCGACTAGTTTCAGAGAAAACTTAATGGTATGCTAGAACTAATATAAGAAAATGCAAACATGGTTGTTATATGTTTCACGATTTAAAGTTGCTATTATTTTAGAAAGGAGATAAGAACGGATCAAATTTCCCAGCGTTACATAATATGAAGCTAACATTTGTTATGACACCATAACATATCCTGTACATAATGAGACATCTATTTATTAATATAAAGTAACCCAAAACCATTTTAACCACAAACAACTTTAAAAAAAATATCAAATTGAAATCAAAGTACAATAACTACATTATTAAAAATTACCACAACGTTTCGTACATTAAAAACATTTCATCATGAAATACTATCTGCATTCGATAAAAATCATTTCATCATGAAAAGTAATATCAACCCAATTAGTCGGAACACATTTCTATTATATCCAGTACATTCATATATATGACATCTACAAATTAATATTTCATCAAAATTATCACACGCGCAGACGCAATCCGATTATTTAAACAACATATGTGTTAAAACCAACGACACCTATAAGTGTCTCATCACATAAAACATTTAATTCAAATACATTCATCCAACTATATAAACATAAGAACAAGCACACATAAGAATAAACTAACATACCATATGTAAACAAACAAAAAACAGAATACAAATTTAAAGGGACGACAAAATAAGCTATATACAACTATATATATATATAACATTTACTATATACGACTTTGTTTATATAAATGTTTACTATATACATAAATACGATAAGATTCAATTACACCAGCTTAAGAACATTGACCAACACAAAATATATATATAACAAGTGCAATAAATTATAATAAATAATATTATATAATAAAAAGTGAAACTACAGCAATTAAATAATAATGATAAAAAAAACAAACATATATAATACATATAGTTTTTATAATTAATAGTGAATGTTTTCCAGATGTTCTATTTAAAAAATATTATGGTATACTTTTAAACATAATTATATTTATATGTTTTAAAAGGAAAAATATATTAAGGTATTTGAAATACGATGATACATGCAGCATGGGTCAAATATAGAGTTAATATCAAGGCATATAGAAATATTATGAGAAAACATTTTAATAAACATATATGCATTAAAAAACATTGTATTACAATATAATAAAAAATAATGAAATTGAATATGATATTATTAATATAATATGTAGAATACCGATCCCACGGATAGAAATAGAAAAATCATAAACATCAACAATTACAAAATAATATAGTTATATATAATAAAAATTTAATTAAAAAAACAAAATCAAATATCCAATTTACGACATACATAATAATATTAATATATATAGCCATATATACATATATCTTATATACAATATCACATATATATATATATGATAATACAACATAATTACATATAGAAGGAAGGTTAAGGAACTTGCAATGACCAACTATATACATATAAGTCTAATGACTTAACCTATATGTAAAAACATATGCATATATAGTAATATAACATAATAGATGAAAATGAGAATATATGTATGTATATGAATAGAAAACATTATCCCATATGCAAATATATATATATAATAATATATGAAATAAATCTCTAAGTTAACTTAAAATTATATAGAGAAAAGGAAAAAAGAAAATATGAAAAATCAAGAAAATGCAATTGAATGGTAATAAGTGGGGAGAAAAAAGTTATAAAAGACGGAACACCACAATCAAAACCTCAATTACTATTCAAATCATCTTATAATAAATATATTAAATATTGGCCTTACTTCAAGCTATTGGCACTTTTAATATATCAATTTATTATAAGATAAAAAACCAAGTCCTGGGCACAACTGCCTGACTGATTTAAGTTTTGTATTTGATTAAGTAATTCAACTGATATTTAAAAAACATATATAAATAAAATTAAAGTAAAGTAAAGTAAAGTAAAGTAAAATAAATATTAAATTTGTTTAATATTTTAAATTTTTTATATAAAGGAATAAAAATTAAAACTAACAAGGAAAGACTCCCGGGTGTTAGAAGCCGATTTGGCTGAATTTTGGATATGTTGTAGTACTCGAAAAATAAAGAGACCCATATTTTTTTTTAGCTGCTAAATTTCACTTTTAGGGGGTGAAATCCAAGATGGCGGCAAAAATGAAAATTCGCCATAACTTCTACAATTATGCACCAAATTCACTGAAATTTGAACAAACATCAATTTTGGACTAATCCGCATATTTCATAGAAGAAACTTTTTTTTTAAATGTCAAAACGGTGATTTCATTCAAGATGGCCACTACCCCTGCATGCATCCATTTAATATCGAATTTAATGTATAACTTCTACAATTTTAGTCCGATTACGATGAGCTTCGGATATTTTGTAGTGCTCATGAAAATGAAAAATGCAATTTCTCATTTTTTTGAAAAAATGACTATTTGAGGTTAAATTTAAGATGGCGTCGAAAATGAAATTTGATCATAACTTTCTCAACTTTCATCGGATTTACTTCAAATTTGGTTTGTAACTTTATTGAACTTTGACTCACATATCCAAAAAATAATTTTTTGGAAAAAGACAAGATGGCGGCTTCATTCAATATGGCGGAAAAATCGAAAATTCATCATAACTTCCTAAATTTTCACCGGATTTTCTTCAAATTTGGTTTGTAATTTTATTGAACTTTGACTCACATATCCCAAAAATAATTTTTTGGAAAAATACAAGGTGGCGGTTTCATTCAATATGGCGGAAAAATGGAAAATTCATCATAATTTCCCAAATTTTAATCAGATTTTCTCGTATCGAATTTAAAAAAAAATATAATTCACTTGAACACATTTTATTTATTTTTTGTCAAAGAAAAACATTAATAATTATTTAATTTATGGGTGATAATGATAATCTTCAAAAAAATGTTCTAAACATATGGTTTTATTGCACCATGAACATGTCACTACTGCTACATTTGAGCATCCTTCAATTTCACACATTGCTATAGTAGATTTAGTGAATGCAACTTCTACTGGATTTTCGAATTCTGCTGGTCTGTGGTTTATATATCTACTTTTAAACCAAGAATATTGAAAAAGATTTTTATATCTTGGTGCGGACAATTGATTATGTACCAGCGACTGCAACTTTATTATATTATTACGTATGTGTAAATCAATTCCTTGGTCATTTAAAAAAACTATCTCGGAGAAGTGGCGCACATAATTCTTCCAGATTCTAAAACCGTATACATCGAGTGGTTGTATATCACCTGTAGTTCCTTTCGGAATGATCATAGTTTCAATTTCTTATCCAGTTGGGGTGTTGTCTTCAACTACTTTTTTACAATGGCCGCTCCAAGAATAAATAAGCAGTAGGCTTTTTTCACCCGTATGTGGGAAAAACACGTCTTTCAAAAAAATTTTGAAGTGCTCTGGAATTAAAAAAAAAATGGAATTAAAGCGTTTTATAACAATATACTTTGATCAATTTATTTTAATGAATTAATTTTTACCTGATGTGAGCTTGCCAGATGTAGAAGCTGTGACATGAACATTAGCAGCGTGGAATAAATTTCTTTGGACAATAGGACCGAAACCGCCTGATTGTTCCTTTAAAACTAAAAATAGTACAGGTAATAATTTACCATCTGCCGAAATTATTGGTTGTACAGTATAACTATGAGTTGTAGCCGACAGTGATTTTACAACACACTGTACTCTTTTTATTCCTAATGTGGCTAATGTTCTACCTGCATGCATTTCCAACTGAAAACCACTTTGATCCGTATTGTATATATTTTGTAAACCAAAGCTCGGTATTAAGTTCTTTACAGCATTTACAAATATGTTAGCATTTTCCTTCAACTCATCTGCTTGTTCAAATGTACGTTTGCTAACAAATTTGTTAATTTTCCTAGAAACTAAACGGTGAGCTTTTTTAAAATTGTGAACCCATTTTTTGGAGGCTCTAAAATCTAATATGTCATCGTAACCCAATTCACGTTTGGCTTGTAGCCCCCATCTTCTAATATCTATGTCGTGGAATATCAATCCAAATTGAGCGGCATTTTTACACCGTTTTAAAACATATTCTCCGATATCTGTAATTTTTTCTACATATGTTCCATTTTGGTCCAGTTGTTCCTGCCATCGGTATAATTGTGTGATACCAGGGACCCTTCTATAACGGTTCTGCCAATCCGTTAAATATTCCAATGTTACCTCTTCATCATCGTCTCTCGTACATTTCCGTTTACCAGAATCAGAGGGAATCCAGGTATCATCACTAACTGGAATATATTCCCAATCTTTATATTGCTCCTGGAAATCTAAACCTACCTCTTGTATATATTCAATGGGTAAAAAATTATCCATTGCATCAATTAATGTGTCTTCCATCCCTTTTGCTAACTCACGCTCATTATTAGTTGTTGGTGTTGTGGGGATGTCCATTACTTGAAATACGGTTAATAAAAGTTGAATCACGTTCATTGGATTCAACTGCATACTTACTTTCTTACAAAACTTATTTAACTTTTTTCTACACACACTTTACTTTGACAAACAATTTACTTTGGATTTCAATATCTTTTCCTAAATATCAAAATGAACTGTTATTTTTTTTAAAACATTTGCTGTATTTATACTAATCGTATTGCATTGGTTTCTAAAAGTAATAATAAATCACACCTTATTATTATTGATTTGTTGTTTTTGTTTAAATTTTAGTAAATTAAATACTAGTTTTCGCGTAAAAGATCAATATTTAACATTTAAAAATCACACCATATTATTATTGATTTGAATTTTTGTTTAAATTTTAGCAAATTAAATAATAATTTGCGAGTACCATAACAACGCTACCCCATAATATAATATCCATATTTAAGAAATCCTAGTAAGTTATAGTAAAACATTATTGTTTTTAGTTAGCATATTAAATTGTGTAAAAAAAATATATGGGTGATTTCAATAATCCCGACAGTCTCTACATAACAGAATATTAATTCAACAAACGGATGAAGGTGAAGGTTGATACTTTGTTGAAGAACAAACACAGATGAAATTGCAGTATTCGTAGAATGAAATGTAATAGACTTTCCATTCGTGGCTGCCAGGTACATAACCAATGAATTGTTTTGGGATATGTGAGTCAAAGTTCAATAAAATTACAAACCAAATTTGAAGAAAATCCGGTGAAAATTTGGGAAGTTATGATGAATTTTCGATTTTTCCGCCATATTGAATGAAACCGCCATCTTGTCTTTTTCCAAAAAATTATTTTTGGGATATGTGAGTCAAAGTTCAATAAAGTTACAAACCAAATTTGAAGTAAATCCGATGAAAGTTGAGAAAGTTATGATCAAATTTCATTTTCGACGCGATCTTAAATTTAACCTCAAATAGTCATTTTTTCAAAAAAATGAGAAATTGCATTTTTCATTTTCATGAGCACTACAAAATATCCGAAGCTCATCGTAATCGGACTAAAATTGTAGAAGTTATACATTAAATTCGATATTAAATGGATGCATGCAGGGGTAGTGGCCATCTTGAATGAAATCACCGTTTTGACATTTAAAAAAAAAGTTTCTTCTATGAAATATGCGGATTAGTCCAAAATTGATGTTTGTTCAAATTTCAGTGAATTTGGTGCATAATTGTAGAAGTTATGGCGAATTTTCATTTTTGCCGCCATCTTGGATTTCACCCCCTAAAAGTGAAATTTAGCAGCTAAAAAAAAATATGGGTCTCTTTATTTTTCGAGTACTACAACATATCCAAAATTCAGCCAAATCGGCTTCTCACACCCGGGAGTCTTTCCTTGTAAGTAAAAACCATATATATATATATAAACTATACATATATATATATATATAATCTTAATTTCAAGTTAGAATTATTCATAAATATTGATATAAAGGTAATTAAAAAATATTATTATATAAAATTAACGATTTAATAAAGGAATAATTATTTTGAAAATTAACAAATGATGATTATTTTTATTATGTCTAACCCTCGGACCACGACATAATTGGCGCAGCCGGTAACTCGAACAATCCCCTAAATGAAATAATAATAGATATATTAAAACTATAGATAGACAACGAAGAGAGTTCTCCGTACATTGCCCTGAAGATAACATATCAATTTATGTATTTGTGAATTGCGTGTATATATACAAATTTTGTTTTTGTTTTATTTTTGTTTACTTGTTTTTTGTTCGCTGTAAAATTTCAGCGACAATAAAACAAGTGACCACCTTGGTTAAAATTATTTAATTGTAAGGCGCGTTCGCTATTATTGAATTTAAAATTTAATTAAATAAATTATTAAAAAATAAAATTATTTTATGTAATTAAATAAAATTATTATAAAATATAATATAATAAATAAATAAATATAAGTAATATTTTTTGCAAAATATATGTTGTTCTTTTATGCAAAAAAAAACAATAAATAAAATGTTTATTTTGTGGAAAAATGTGTTTTGTTTGTTACAAATTCAAACATTATTATTAAAATAATTGACGCATTTATTAAACTAAAATTTCCCTATTTTTTTCAGGTCTTTTTCACTTTTATTAAATTTTTCACTTTTTAAAACGTTAAGCTTTTCTTTTTTTTTTGTTCTTCAATCACATACACATTTATTTAAATTACACTAAAAATCTGTATATATGTTTATATATTTTCACAATTTATTAATTAATTTATTATTTATTTATTTATTTATTCACAAATATTTATTTTTCACAAAACAGCAAAATCACAAATTTTTATAAATCACAATTTTCAACTAAAAAAACAATAAAATAAAAAAAAAACATAAAAATAATAACAAACGCTGCCAGGCAAACACCTGAAACCGAAAGCACGTACTGGTGGCCAGGGGGGTTAAAGGGGTTTACATTTATCACCAATCAATTCTTCAAAAACTTTTAATATAAAATGATGTGCCGTACACAAATATGTTCAAATTCATTCCCAAGAACACGATTGGAGTGGTATAGGAGTTCCTGTATGTTATGGGACCGGGAAAAATTTCCGTGAATGGAATTTTTTGCATTTGGTACCAAAACACTATATTCAAAATTTTAAGTAAATGTTTTTGAATTATACGAGCAGTCGAAAAATTCGCAAGGGAAGGGATAGAAGGGTCGGGTGACATAATCCATTTTCGAATTTAACCAGCTCTACATAAAAAAAACATATGTTTAAAACTTCAGTCAAATCGGTTGAGTAGTTTCCAAAAGGTGGAGACAACCAAACTAGCGGGCGAGTGGAATAAAACGGACCAATGGTTCATTAGAATATTTTTTCCAAAACGATAACTGTAACGCACTTTACTGAACGTATGTACTTAATTAATTTTTTTTTTTTTTTTTCATATATTGTTCGCCAACTTTGACTAACATATTCGCGGTTCTCTGCATGGTATGTGAACATTTGTTGTCAAATTGAACACGAGAACTTGTTTTTTTTTTAATGTGTGTGTACCCATGATTCTAGCTATTTTTTCTCTCAATTGTTTATCTATAGTTTTAATATATCTATTGAAATAATACAAAAATTAATATGTTTTTATTAATTATTTCAGTATTTCGTGCAACTCCCGGTAATATTTAGGGAATTCTGACGAAAATTAATACATTTTTATTTTATTAATACTATATATTTTTTATTTTTTTTTGCTGCACCAACATAATTGGCGCAGCCGGTATCTCGAATAAAAAAAAAAAAAAAAAAAACTCCCGATACGAATACGTAAATTAATGTATAACTATTAAATTAATTACCGTTCAATTTCATTTTTAAATTATTTTTAAATTACTGCACCAACATAATTAACGCAGCCGGTATTGCAAATAACAAACTCCCAATATAATAACATAAATTTGTATATTTCTTATATTATTGTTAAATTACGTTAGTTCGAATCAAAAAATTCAAATATAATTATATAAATTTGTATGTTACTACATTATTATATTATTTTAATTTACTACGCCAACACCATTGTATTATATTAAATTCGTACACACATAGTATGTACGACGTACGACGGTTTACATAACTCTCGAAAATAAAAAATAAAACAAAAAGAACATAATATGTATAACACATACCTCCAAACCAACCAAATATTACATAGTTTAACTAACATTATTTAATTACAAAAATTATCTAGATGAACGCCAAACCAAAATCTGACAAAGTAAGAGAAATAGAAAAATTAATAACCTCAAACCCAAAACTTGGACCAAAACCCCTTACCGTGGAAGAATATCAAAAAAGAAACAACATAAAAACCAATCAAACCCCACCAACAACAATTCAACGAAACAGACCTCAAAAACGGGGGGGGGGGGGGGAAATAGCATTAAAAAGAGAAATTTCGGAATTAAAAAATGTTATAAACATAACAACGGATAAAAAATTAAAAACAAAATTAATAATCAAACTTAAGGAGAAATTCAATCAAAATAAACAATACAAGAATGACAAGAACCGAAAGATCCAAGCGGCATTTGATAAGATATTTAAAAACCTGGAGGAAGTGAATAAAAGAAAATAAAAATAAAAAGAATAAATAAAAATAAATATAATTAATCTAATAACAATACATATAGTAAAATAGACTAGAAATAACATTTATGCATAGAACAAAAATAAATTAAATAAAAAATTATTATTATTATAACCAAAAAACCAAACGAGTTAATTATTCCAAATAAAAATCTTTTCATTTTCTCTTCCCCTAATACATGATGGTTAGCAACTTTAAATGGAGGAAACAGAGTTACAAAACAGACATGAACGGCGAAATCTAAAACAGGGAATAAAAAATCTAAACGAAAACTTAATAATTACGTGCAAAAACTTACTTACGGATAGGGAAATCAGGGAAATAAAAAAGTATATAGGACTTAAATTCAACGCTACACAACAATTAGAAACAACCGAATATATTATAGACAAATTACTATCCAAACCAGATTCCGAAAAAGACAGGGCAGTACAATATTTAAAAACAGAAGTGGCTCATTTAAAAGAAATAATTAAAACACATAAAATTATACAAAAAGATAACGAAATAACGGCACAGGAATACGAAACAAAAATCCAAGAACTTAATACAAAATTACAAGAACTCACACAAACGGAAAAAATACTCAAAGCAAAATTAATTTTCCTCAAGGAAAGAAATAAATCTCTAGAGGGAGAATTAGTTAGAATAGGATCGGTGACAATAAATAATAACTCTGACGAATATATCAAATTAAACAGTAGCATTAACGAGGGACGTTCTGACATAATTTCACTAAGCGAAGAATTACTATTAGTAGAGGAAAATCAACAGAGAACATCTATTGAATTAAGATTCATAGAAACAACACACGCGGACATACAAAATTTAAAGGAACAGGTAGTCAATAGTATCGAAATAATTGAAGAAGGTAATAGTAACGAAGAGATAATTAGTATTGGAAAATCAGAAACAATGGAAGAACAAAATAATTACGCGGCGGACCATCAAAAAATCGGTAAATTGGTATCATCGATGGTACCACGTTTCACGGGAGAATCGCATCCTAATTTAGTTGGCCAAGTACATGAATTCATTGCAGCATGCAATTATACAGCCAGATGCATAGAAGAAAACCAGGTAAATGAAGAAATATTTGTTACGGCACTATGCACAAGACTATCGGGCGATGCATTCGAATTAATACGTAGTAAAACGGTACAAACACTCAAGGAATTTATTCTATTAATAACAGACCGCTATATATCAAAAAAATCATTGGAAATTGCAAACGGCGAATTGAGAAACACTTATCAACTACCCAATGAAACATTGTCTTCATTTGCACGTAGAATAGAAAAAATGGCACTTAACGTAACCGAAATCATGAAGGCTAATTATACAAGGGAGGTACTCAAGGTACTCACAAATGAAACAGAAAATATGAAATTAAGAGTATTAAAATCGGGATTATTAGAACAACCGTTAAAACAATTCGCTCTAACATTGGACGAGATAAATTTTGAAAAGGCTGTTGAAAAGTTGGTAAATGTTGAGGGAATAATTAAGACCAACAACCCATTTATGAAGCCATTGGTTAAACACCACAATTATATGATTACCTCAGAAAAGGGACCAAATCAGGGCTTTAATCCAAATCCAATAAAATGTGGTTTCTGCAGTAAATTATATCATTCATATGCAGACTGTAGATTGCGTAAATCCACACCCTTTTGCACAAATTGTAGAGTTTATGGACACAATGTCCAAACGTGCCAAACAAAAAATTATAATCCAAATCAAGTGACATACACGGGCTTCAACAATGTGGGAAATATTCCACAAACCACAAATCCATTTAACACTGGATTCCCAAACAATGAAAACAATTTACGTAATTATAATTGGAATAATCCGAATAATAGAAACGGTAATAATAATAATGCTAACTATAATAATAATAATAATAATAATTACAATAATAATTATAATAATAATCGCAATAAGTACAATAATAATAATAATAATAATGATATAATAAGATATCAAAGTCGCAATGTCAATGAAGGATTTAATTATAGAAACAATACAAATTATAACAGAAATAATAATTTTAATACAGACCGAAGTAATATGACCTTTAATAACAATAATAATAATATCAAATGCACGTATTGCAATCGTTTAGGACACACATTTGCGAAATGCAATAACAGAAGAAACACAAATTTCCAAAATAACAACTCAAGGCCAATGATTAAAGAGGTCGATGAGGACAATAACCAACAAAATATTGCTCAAAAAAACTAAATATGACCACACTGAAAATCCACAGTAATGGTCAAAATGAAGAAATTAGTAACCTAAAAACATTAGAAAACAGAATTACAATATTAGAGAAAGAAAAAGAAAATATACAAAAACAAAAAAAAATATTCACCAAAAGAAATCAATACATAATTAATAATAATACTGAAAAAATTTTCATAAGGTTACCAATAGATATATGCAAAGATGGTAAAAATATATTTTTAGTAGATACGGGTGCAGAAATTAGTCTAATAAAACGAAACACATTAAAAAACTTAAAAATGATAAACGATAATATTAGGATTCAAATAGGAGGTGCATTCGGAGGAGTCGATATGACTCAAGGTACAATCACCGGTAACATTAAGTTACCAGATAACCAAAATCAATTATTAATCACCTTAGGTATCATAGAAGATACCGATGGGATACCTGCAAATGGTTTAATAGGAAGAGATTTCTTAAACGGTACATCAATAATCAATGCCATTTCCAATACATTATCTTTGTTTGGTGAGGATGGTAAATTACTCATGACGTTACCCATGAAATCATTCCAACATTTCTCGCACGATATGTTACACAAAACCGCAGAATTGAATGATACGTTTTCTAAAGGTATTGAATACTTGGGAAAGTCACACGCCGAATGTAATGAAGATAAAATAATGAAATTAAATGAAAAACAAAAGCAAAAGTATAAATCGTTACTTGAGGGTTGTTTTCCAAAATTATGGAAAAAATCAATTATAGTACCGCTTTATAAGAATGGTGGTAAGGGTAATGTAAAGAACTATCGGCCTATTGCGAAACTTTCGGTTATTCCGAAAATTTTTGAATCTATCATTGCCAAAGTGCTGTCATTTAATGTTAAGTTGATCATATGTCCCGAACAGCACGGCTTTATCCGTGGCAGATCCACGACCACCAATTTATTGGAATTCACTTCTTATTGTTTTGATAATTTTAAATGTGGGGGTCAGGTCGATTGTATCTTTACTGACTTCAGTAAGGCCTTCGATCGGCTCTCACATAATTTACTTCTGTGTAAATTGAAGAAAATTGGGTTTGGTGATGTTTTCATTAATTGGATTCGTTCGTACTTGAAGAATCGTTCATCTGAGGTGCTTTTTAATAATATTTTATCCCGACCAATTAATGCTTGTTCTGGTGTACCACAGGGTAGTCACTTGGGTCCCCTTTTATTTATACTTTTTATTAATGATTTACCTAATATTTTTAAATATTCTAAATGTAAGATATATGCGGACGATGTGAAAATTTACAAATCTGTTTTTAATCTTGACGATGCTCTTGCGCTCCAAACGGATCTATGTGCATTCTATGTTTGGTGTTCTGATAATCATATGTTTTTAAATATTGACAAATGTAAAATTATGCACTTTACTCATAAACGAACACAAATAATTCATTCCTATCATTTAAATGGTAAGATTTTAAATATTTTGGACAAAACCCTGGATTTGGGTGTTTATTTAGATACTAAACTTACCTTTAAGCCCCATATTGATTATGTGGTTAACAGGGCAAATTCCATACTTGGTTTTATTATGCGCGTTGGTAATGGGTTTTCGGATCCATATTGTCTTAGGGCATTATTTTATTCGCTTGTACGGTCAACTCTCGAATATGCATGTCCGGTGTGGTCGCCGTATTATTCAAATGGTAAACAAAGAATAGAATCAGTTCAAAAAAGATTTCTAAGATTTGCTCTTAGATCTCTTCCGTGGTCTGATTCAATTATATTACCAAGTTATACTCATAGGCTTCGGTTATTAAATATGCCTACCCTAGAAAAACATAGGGAATACATTGGATTGTCGTTTATGTGTGGAGTAATTAACGGTAAATTTGATTGTATTTCTTTATTGGAAAAATTGAATTTTAAATTGAATTTTCGCCACCTACGGTCAATTGATTTTTTTGTTTTTAATTCCCATCATACCAATTATGGCCATTTTAATCCTTTTAACTCTTTAATTATGTCCTATAATTCCTATAGTCACTTGTTAATTGACAATAATGTAAAATGTTCACATTTTAAATTGAATTTTTTTTATAACAATCAGTAATTTCAACCTTAATTGATTGTTTTTTATTTTTTCTTCAATACTATTTTTATATTTGAAATGCTTGTTCATATAATTTATTTTATTAATTATGTAATTTTAATATGGACTATTCCAAATATATTGTAATAATTACTATATATGTATACATTAGATTGTAATGTTTCTCAATAAATAAATAAATAAAAAATAAAAAAAAAAAAGGGGGGTAAAGAAGAATTAAAAGAAAATAACAAAATAAAAAACAAAGAAATAAACGAACAAAATAAAATAATGAAAGGAAATACAAAAAATGAAAATAAATTAAATAAAAATATAACAATTCAAAGAGAAAATATAAGTAACAATGAACATTTAAATACAGAAGATATATTAATTAGAGGTGGAAAACGGGAAATGAAGGTTGAAATGAAGGAATCAGAAAAATCAGGTAATAATTTGTTGATCGAAACAGTCATTAAGGCATTACAAGCACTTACAAACGACAGTCGATTCAAAGACAAAGTACAAGATGATTTTGAAAAAAATTCTCCGCGGGAATTATCCGACAAATCACCAAATCAATCCCAAATATGCACCAAAGGTAAAAAGGAAGTAAAAGAAATTAAAGAAAATAAATATGAGAATGAAAAAGAAAATTATACATTAAATGGTGAAGACAAATTCACCACACAAAATATTAATAAAAATGAAAATGATGAAAACATATACACGATTAAACTGAATGAAAAGAAAACAAAATCAATAAATAAAAACATAAAGATTAATGAATTTAATAAACGAATGAACAAGAATAAGATAAGCAAACAAATACTCATGGGAAACAGGAATCAAACTATGAATCAAAGAGAGATATATGAAGAACCTAATATTGTAAAAAACGAGGAAATTTATGAAATACCACCAAGATGTAGATTGGTTTTATCAGTAAAAATGCCCATACGCACGGGATTTATTTTAGTAAAATCTAAGGAAATAGAAGAAGGAATATACATAGGAAACACAATAACTAAAGCATTAAATTATAAAGCACCCATATCATTAATAAATATAAACACAACAAAAAAGGAATTAAAAAATATTGAAGTAGATTACGAAGAATTAAAAAATTACAATGTTGAAGGAAACACAAATCGAAAGATAATTAATCTAAATAATATAAAAAACGATATCAATTATGAAGAAAGAATTAAAAAATTATTAAAGGAATTAAATACAGAAGAAAATTTAAATCCAGAAGAAAAACATGCATTACTAGAATTGTGCATTAGATATAATGACATATTTTATTTAGAAGGCGACATATTAACATATACGGAAGTAATTGGACATAATATTCAAACGGTACATGACCATGCTCCAATCAATCAAAAGAATTACAGACTACCCGAAGTACACAAGGACTTTATAAGTGAAGAAGTCCAAAATATGTTGAGGGACGACATTATATGTCCCAGCAAAAGCCCCTGGAATTCACCTTTATTGGTAGTACCCAAAAAGGCTGATCAGGACGGCAATAAACGCTGGAGGCTAGTTTTTGATTTTAGAAAATTAAATCAAATCACTATAAAAGATGCCTTCCAATTACCCAGAATAGAAGATATTTTGGACCAACTAGGACATTCACGCTATTTTAGTACAAGGATCTGGCAAGTGGGTATCATCAAGTGTTGATGGACCCAAAGGACGCACCAAAAACTGCATTCAGTACTCCGTATGGCCATTACGAGTTCAAAAGAATGCCTTTCGGTTTAACGGGTGCACCAGCCACCTTCCAGCGTATAATGAACTATGTACTAATGGGATTACACGGTATGGAATGTTTCGTATATATAGACGATATTGTTATTTATGGAAAAAATTTAGTAGAACATAATGAAAAGCTCGCAGCAATATTTGAAAGATTAAGAAAATTTAATTTAAAAATTAAAATAGAGAAGTGTCAATTTCTTAAAAAGGAAATTATTTACCTTGGACATAGATGCACAGAAGAGGGCGCAAGACCGGACCCAGCAAAAACCAGTTGTGTCAGGGATTATCCAACCCCAAAGAATATTAAACAATTACAATCGTGGTTGGGATTCGCAAATTATTATAGGAAATTTATTCCAAATTTTTCGAAAATGGCATTGCCATTAAACGAATTGATGAAAAAATCATCAACATTCACGTGGACAGACAGATGTGAACAATCATTTAACAATTTAAAAACGGCACTTATTTCGCCACCAGTTCTTATATACCCTGATTTCAAAAAACCATTCATACTCACAACGGATGCAAGCGGTGATGCTCTAGGCGCAGTACTTTCACAGGGAACACCCGGTGAAGACCGACCAATTGCGTACGCTAGCAGATCCTTAAATGATGCCGAACAACGGTATTCCACAATTGAACGTGAATTACTTGCCATGGTTTGGGCAACAAAAAATTTTAGAAACTATCTATTAGGACGAAAATTCACGATATATACAGACCATAGACCCCTTTTGGGAGTTTTTAATATTAAAGACCCTACATCTCGATTGTTGAGATTCCACCATAAATTGTCCGAATATGACTACACCACAGAATACAAACCCGGAAAACTTAATACCAACGCAGATGCATTAAGCAGAATAAAACCAGAAATCCAAAATAAAATAGAGGTGATACAAACTCGTGCAAAAACTAAACTAAAAACCCAAGAAATAACAAAAAATAACACAGAAATTGATACAAATAAGAAGGAGGAAAATGACAATATAAATAATAATAAAATAAAAGAAACAGACCAGGGAGATGAAGAAAACGATATAAACAATATAGAAGTAGAAAATTTAAACGAAATCGAAATATTAAAAAACACAGAAGATATCAAGACGGTATTAAGAGACTTCCATGACACACCGTTGGGTGGTCACCAAGGAATATGGAAAACAATTGAAAGGATAAAAAGACAGTACCAATGGAAAGGAATGATGAACGATATTAAGCGGTACGTAAAAAATTGTAAAATATGCCAAAGGAACAAAAATTCAAGAATTCATAAAATGCCAATGATTATTACCTATACACCAAAATTACCGTTTGACAAAGTATATTTAGATATAGTTGGGCCATTACCTGTAACACATGCGGGAAACAAATATATTTTAACTTTCCAAGACAATTTAACGAGATTTATGGATTGTTACCCAATCCCGGATGCTACGGCAGAAACAGTAGCGTTAACATTCTATAACGAAATCATTTCACGATATAGAATACCAAAGATTTTGGTTACTGACCAGGGATCAAACTTTGTAGGACAAATTTTCAAAGGAGTTTGTAAACTACTAAAAATAAAGAAAATTCAGACAACTGCATACCATCCGCAATCAAATGGTATACTTGAAAGAAGCCATGGGCCATTGGCGGAATATTTAAGATGTTTTGTCGAGGAAAGCCCTCAAAACTGGGATGCGTGGTTACGACAGGCAACACATGTCCATAACAATACAATACATAGTTCAACAAAGTTAACCCCTTCTGATTGTTTGTTCGGTTTCACAGCGGAAATCCCAACAAATTTACAAAAACCCCCAGAACCAATTTACGATCACGAAAGTTATTACAACCAGTTAAAATTTAAATTACAAAAAACGTATGAAATTGCTAGACAAAATAGTTTGAAATCAAAAAATAAATCTAAACATTATTATGATCAAAATACAAAGGAAATAATTTTCAAAACGGGAGATTCTGTTCTAATAAAAAACGAAGCTAAACAAAATAAACTATCAAATATTTGGTTGGGACCATACGAGGTTATCGATGTTAATAACGCGGTAAATACCACAATTTTAGTCGGGAAACGTAAAAAACGCGTACACAATAATAGATTGAAAATATTTCATAAATACAATTAAAAAATTATCCTAACAAGTTTCAATTTAATAAAATATAAATTTCATAATAAAAAATAACATCAAAGTACTTTTCAAAAGAATTACTATTTATAACACAATAATAACATTAACAATTATACAGGCAAAATGAAACAGACGCAATTGATACAAATAACATTATACATAGGAGCCATTTACGGCTCACCACCATTTGAAATTCAACAATTGGAACAAACACCAATTGTATTTGAAAACATAGGAGACGTTCATTTTTATAAATTACAATGGAGCATTTTTACGAAAATCAAATTAATAAACATGGAGACAACAATAAATACACTAATACAAAACAAACATGACTTACTATTAACTTGCGATATGATGAAAATAAAATTACCACAACAACAATACTTTAAATATATCGAACATACGTGTTACGTATACGATCAGGAACTCTCATTAAATTTAGAAAAATTAATTTTAAATAACAATAAATTAAATAAAATAGTTTTGAATAGATCAATTTCGAATAATAACAATATAAAACCGATAAAAAGAAACAAAAGGGCAATTAACGCCATTGGTAGGTTCGCGAACTGGCCATTCGGTACAATGGACGACCAAGACGCCACATTATTATACAATAAAATAAATAATCTAGAAACGGAAGACACAACAATTTTAAAGTTGTTGGACAACCAAATTACAATCACTAAACACAATAACGAAAATTTCAAAAAAATGATAGATGTAGTAGAGACAGAGCAAAATGTAATGAACACCCATATAAGAGAAGTATATGAGATTATCAGCAAATTCAATAATTACACTAGTAAAACAGTAGCAAAAATTAACCTAGACAACAGAATAACAACCATTAAAAGTTTAATTAATCTACAAATTTTTGAAATAATGGAAGACCAACTAATCGAGATTAGTATCCTAAACACACTCATACAACACAAAATCCATCCATTACTATTCGACTCATTAAACATCACCGAAAATTATTTAACACTATTAAATAAAATAGACAAACACAATATTTTTCCCAATACCGATTGGATATATAAATTAGCAAAAATAAAATACTTTCACGATAACGACGGACTTATAATTAAAATACAGATACCGTTACCAGAAACTAGAAAATTTAAAATACTAAAAACATATTTAATACCCCAACAAATGTACGGACACATAGGTGTTACACTTGTCATAAAAAATGAATACATTACAGAAAGTATTAACGGAAAACATTACATTACCCTAAATTCACAAACATTTCAGGAATGCGAATCGGTAGACATTAGCTTCGAGGAAAATATTTACATTTGTAAATACCCAGGACCAATACTAAAGGACACGAGTAATAATTGTTTAATAGAATTACTTAGTAAAATAAGAAAGAAACCAAAATTTTGCGAATATCTATCAACCAACATAAATCACAATTTATTAATAAAAATGGTAACACCAAATAACTGGCTATATTATTTCATCGACGACGACACCAGACAAATAAAACTAAACTGCTCAAACAACTCTTTTAACGTAAACTGGACAAGACTCGGTATATTAAAATTACATCAAACATGTACTTTAGGAACTGACAATACAGAATTATTATTTACAAACGAACACAAAACAGACATAATTATAAAACAACCTATAATGGACATTCAACCAGACATGGATCTAAACACACTAAATTTCCTTAACGAGACATGGACAATACCTAAATTAAACATATCCAAAATAATCCAACATGACCATAGTGCTTATACCGACACACTTAATGAAAACTCCAAATCATTAGATAAATTACAATACGAGGTTCAAAAAGAACTAGAGTTACAAAAAGAAAGAAAAATGAACAACCAACAATTAAATATACAAAAATATTCCTTAATATCACTAACAACAATACTAACAATAATAATAATTATAATATTAACATATAAAATTTATACCCAAAAAATAATCAAAAAATCAAAGAACACTAACACCGAAGAGAAACCCATTACCCAAACCCAAACGGAGACAAAGAAAGAAGAACCGCGAAACTATATAACAATATACGACAAAACAAATGAATCGGTAGAAATTAGATAAAAAATAAGAATAAAAAAAAAAAAAAAAAAAAAAAAAAAAATACAAGTTTTAATAACCCTTACAATATAACCCATTTCAGAATAACATAATACATTAACAAAAAAATAGAAAGTCTGCAAAACACATTCCAAAAATAAAATGCAATCCGATATCAGCATTGAAGCCGTGGGTATCCTACTGGACGACGACCCAATATTCTATTTATTTATGCCCAAGAATTGCATGAACATTTACGATAAACTGACACCAATCTAAAAAACTGATATTCACCGATACGAATATAAATATATCCATGAAACATTGCAAAATTTCTATAATGCGTTAAATATCAAACAATTGGAAGAATATCAATTACAACGAACCCACGTCCAAATGGGATTATACTGCGTAATCCTACATAACAATAAATGGTATCGCGGAAAAATCTGCCATTCTGAATATAACAAGATGCACATAAAGGACCTGACGGAATGGTCAATGAAATTTACAAATCTCGAAATACAGTTCATTGACATCGAGACAAAACATATTACGGAAATTGAAAATATATATTACCTATCCAAAACAATATCCCAAAATATAAATAAAGACCTTTTAATCCAAAAAATGGGAGGAATGTCCCTTTTATAAATAACAATACAATAATAAAAAAATAATAAACTTAATAATTACTATTAAGAGAAATTCAAAACATTAAAGTAAGAAATTTACAATTATAACTTTAAAAAAAAAAAAAAAAAAAAAAAAAAAAAAAAAATTACAATTATTATTTTTAAGAATTTTTGTTTACAATAATCATATAGTAAAATTGATAATTCATATAAAATAAATAAAAAAAAAAAAAAAAAAAAAAAACAATCTATAGCATTATATGAATATTAAGATTTTTTTTTTACAATATCAAAATAATAAATTTAATAATTAGCATTAAGAGAAATTCAAAATATTAAAATAAGAAAATTACAATTGTTACTTTTAAATTTTTTTTTACAATAATGAAATAATAAAACTTAATAATTCATATAAAATAAATTTCCGAACAAAAAAAAAAAAAAAAAAAAGAGGAAATATTAAATAAAATGAAAATTTAATTAAACAGATAATAATTTTAATTTTATATTAGTTTATAAGAAAATTTTACTCAAACATGAAATATAATAAATTTTATATCAAAAAAAAAAAAAAAAAAAAACAAAAAGAAGAATTTTTTCTTACAACATATGTATTCAACAATATCACCAAATTAACAAAAACTTTTTCTCCTTACCATTCGTCTATCAACACATACCATATGAACCTAATTTATAATATCAGACAATCATCTATACCAACAAAATATTAGTAATTGCAAGCGACAACTAAATTTTTTACATACTGCAAAAAATTTTTTTTCGGGGATGGAGGGATGTTATGACACCATAACATATCCTGTACATAATGAGACATCTATTTATTAATATAAAGTAACCCAAAACCATTTTAACCACAAACAACTTTAAAAAAAATATCAAATTGAAATCAAAGTACAATAACTACATTATTAAAAATTACCACAACGTTTCGTACATTAAAAACATTTCATCATGAAATACTATCTGCATTCGATAAAAATCATTTCATCATGAAAAGTAATATCAACCCAATTAGTCGGAACACATTTCTATTATATCCAGTACATTCATATATATGACATCTAATATTTCATCAAAATTATCACACGCGCAGACGCAATCCGATTATTTAAACAACATATGTGTTAAAACCAACGACACCTATAAGTTTCTCATCACATAAAACATTTAATTCAAATACATTCATCCAACTATATAAACATAAGAACAAGCACACATAAGAATAAACTAACATACCATATGTAAACAAACAAAAAACAGAATACAAATTTAAAGGGACGACAAAATAAGCTATATACAACTATATATATATATAACATTTACTATATACGACTTTGTTTATATAAATGTTTACTATATACATAAATACGATAAGATTCAATTACACCAGCTTAAGAACATTGACCAACACAAAATATATATATAACAAGTGCAATAAATTATAATAAATAATATTATATAATAAAAAGTGAAACTACAGCAATTAAATAATAATGATAAAAAAAACAAACATATATAATACATATAGTTTTTATAATTAATAGTGAATGTTTTCCAGATGTTCTATTTAAAAAATATTATGGTATACTTTTAAACATAATTATATTTATATGTTTTAAAAGGAAAAATATATTAAGGTATTTGAAATACGATGATACATGCAGCATGGGTCAAATATAGAGTTAATATCAAGGCATATAGAAATATTATGAGAAAACATTTTAATAAACATATATGCATTAAAAAACATTGTATTACAATATAATAAAAAATAATGAAATTGAATATGATATTATTAATATAATATGTAGAATACCGATCCCACGGATAGAAATAGAAAAATCATAAACATCAACAATTACAAAATAATATAGTTATATATAATAAAAATTTAATTAAAAAAACAAAATCAAATATCCAATTTACGACATACATAATAATATTAATATATATAGCCATATATACATATATCTTATATACAATATCACATATATATATATATGATAATACAACATAATTACATATAGAAGGAAGGTTAAGGAACTTGCAATGACCAACTATATACATATAAGTCTAATGACTTAACCTATATGTAAAAACATATGCATATATAGTAATATAACATAATAGATGAAAATGAGAATATATGTATGTATATGAATAGAAAACATTATCCCATATGCAAATATATATATATAATAATATATGAAATAAATCTCTAAGTTAACTTAAAATTATATAGAGAAAAGGAAAAAAGAAAATATGAAAAATCAAGAAAATGCAATTGAATGGTAATAAGTGGGGAGAAAAAAGTTATAAAAGACGGAACACCACAATCAAAACCTCAATTACTATTCAAATCATCTTATAATAAATATATTAAATATTGGCCTTGCTTCAAGCTATTGGCACTTTTAATATATCAATTTATTATAAGATAAAAAACCAAGTCCTGGGCACAACTGCCTGACTGATTTAAGTTTTGTATTTGATTAAGTAATTCAACTGATATTTAAAAAACATATATAAATAAAATTAAAGTAAAGTAAAGTAAAGTAAAGTAAAATAAATATTAAATTTGTTTAATATTTTAAATTTTTTATATAAAGGAATAAAAATTAAAACTAAGTAAAAACCATATATATATATATAAACTATACATATATATATATATATAATCTTAATTTCAAGTTAGAATTATTCATAAATATTGATATAAAGGTAATTAAAAAATATTATTATATAAAATTAACGATTTAATAAAGGAATAATTATTTTGAAAATTAACAAATGATGATTATTTTTATTATGTCTAACCCTCGGACCACGACACATTGATAATTTTAGCCAACTCTATGGACTAGTTTCAGAGAAAACTTAATGGTATGCTAGAACTAATATAAGAAAATGCAAACATGGTTATTTCACGTTTCACGATTTAAAGTTGCTATTATTTTAGAAAAGTGTGAAAAGTGATAATAACGGACCAAATTAACCAGCGTTACATAAAATTAAGCTAACACTGATAATTTTAGCCAACTCTACCGACTGGTTTCAAAGAAAACTTAATGGTATGCTACAACTAATATAAGAAAATGCAAACATTGTTGTTTTAGGTTTCGCGATTTTAAGATGCTATTATTTTAGAAAAGTTATAAGAACAACCTAAATTAACCAGCGATACAGAAAGTAAAACTAATATTGATAATTTTAGCCAACTCTACCGACTAGTTTCAGAGAAAACTTAATGCTATGCTAGAACTAATATAAGAAAATGCAAACATTGTTGTTTCACGTTTCACGATTTAAAGTTGCTATTACATTAGAAAAGTGGTAAGAACGGACAAAATTAACCAGCGTTACATAAAATTAATCTAATATTGATAATTTTAGCCAACTCTACCGAATAGTTTCAAAGAAAACTTAATGGTATGCTAGAACTAATATAAGAAATTTCAAACATTCTTGTTTCACGTTTCCCGATTGCTATTATGTTGCTATTATTTTAGAAAGGTGATTAGAACGGATCAAATTAACCAGCGTTACATAAAATTAAGCTAACATTAATAATTTTAGCCAATTCTACCGACTAGTTTCTGAGAAAACTTAATGCTATGCCTGAACTAATATAAGAAAATTCAAATATGGTTGTTTTACGTTTCACGATTTAAAGTTGCTATCATTTTAGAAAAGTTATAAGGACAACCTAAGTTAACCAGCGTTACATAAAATTAAGCTAACATTGATAATTTTAGCCAACTCTACCGACTAGTTTCAGAGAAAACTTAATGGTATTCTAGAACTAAAAAAAGGCAATGCAAACATGATTGTTTCAAGTTTCACGATTTAAAGTTGCTATTATTTTAGAAAGGTGATAAGAACGGATCAAATTAACCAGCGTTACATAAAATTAAGCTAATATTGATAATTTTAGCCAACTCTACCTACTAGTTTCAGAGAAATCTCAATGGTATGCCTGAACTAATATAAGAAAATGCAAATATGGTTGTTTTACGTTTCACAATTTAAAGTTGCTATTATTTTAGAAAGGTGATAAAACCGGATCAAATTAACAATCGTCATCTAAAATGACGCTAATATTGATAATTTTAGCCAACTCTACCGACTAGTTTCAAAGAAAACTTAATGGTATGCTAGAACTAATATAAGAAAATGCAAACATGGTTGTTTCACGTTTCACGATTTAAAGTTGCTATTATTTTAGAAAGGTGATAAAAACGGACCAAATTAACCAGCGTTCCAAAAAAATTAAGCTAACATTGAAAATTTTAGCCAACTCTACCGACTAGTTTCAGAGAAAACTTAATGCTATGCCTGAACTAATGTAAGAAAATGAAGTTAAAGTTGCTAATATTTTGTTGAAGTTAAAGTTGCTATTATTTACGAAAGGTGATAAGAACGGACCAAATCAACCAGCGTTACAAAAAATTAATCTAACATTGATAATTTTAGCCAACTCTACCAACTAGTTTTAGAGAAAGCTTAATGCTATGCCTGAACTAATATAAGAAAATGCAAACATGGTTGTTTCACGTTTCACGATTTAATGTTGCTATTATTTTATAAAAGTGATAAGAACGGACCAAATCAACCAGCGTTACATAAACTAGTTTCAGAGAAAACTTATTGGTATGCTAGAACTAAAATAAGAAAATGCAAACATGGTTGTTTCACGTTCACGATTTAAAGTTGCTATTATTTTAGAAAAGTGATAAGAACGGACCAAATTAACCAGCGTTACATAAAATTAAGCTAATATTGATAATTTTAGCCAACTCTACCGACTAGTTTCAGAGAAAACTTAATGGTATGCTAGAACTAATATAAGAAAATGCAAACATGGTTGTTATATGTTTCACGATTTAAAGTTGCTATTATTTTAGAAAGGAGATAAGAACGGATCAAATTTCCCAGCGTTACATAATATGAAGCTAACATTTGTTATGACACCATAACATATCCTGTACATAATGAGACATCTATTTATTAATATAAAGTAACCCAAAACCATTTTAACCACAAACAACTTTAAAAAAAATATCAAATTGAAATCAAAGTACAATAACTACATTATTAAAAATTACCACAACGTTTCGTACATTAAAAACATTTCATCATGAAATACTATCTGCATTCGATAAAAATCATTTCATCATGAAAAGTAATATCAACCCAATTAGTCGGAACACATTTCTATTATATCCAGTACATTCATATATATGACATCTACAAATTAATATTTCATCAAAATTATCACACGCGCAGACGCAATCCGATTATTTAAACAACATATGTGTTAAAACCAACGACACCTATAAGTGTCTCATCACATAAAACATTTAATTCAAATACATTCATCCAACTATATAAACATAAGAACAAGCACACATAAGAATAAACTAACATACCATATGTAAACAAACAAAAAACAGAATACAAATTTAAAGGGACGACAAAATAAGCTATATACAACTATATATATATATAACATTTACTATATACGACTTTGTTTATATAAATGTTTACTATATACATAAATACGATAAGATTCAATTACACCAGCTTAAGAACATTGACCAACACAAAATATATATATAACAAGTGCAATAAATTATAATAAATAATATTATATAATAAAAAGTGAAACTACAGCAATTAAATAATAATGATAAAAAAAACAAACATATATAATACATATAGTTTTTATAATTAATAGTGAATGTTTTCCAGATGTTCTATTTAAAAAATATTATGGTATACTTTTAAACATAATTATATTTATATGTTTTAAAAGGAAAAATATATTAAGGTATTTGAAATACGATGATACATGCAGCATGGGTCAAATATAGAGTTAATATCAAGGCATATAGAAATATTATGAGAAAACATTTTAATAAACATATATGCATTAAAAAACATTGTATTACAATATAATAAAAAATAATGAAATTGAATATGATATTATTAATATAATATGTAGAATACCGATCCCACGGATAGAAATAGAAAAATCATAAACATCAACAATTACAAAATAATATAGTTATATATAATAAAAATTTAATTAAAAAAACAAAATCAAATATCCAATTTACGACATACATAATAATATTAATATATATAGCCATATATACATATATCTTATATACAATATCACATATATATATATATGATAATACAACATAATTACATATAGAAGGAAGGTTAAGGAACTTGCAATGACCAACTATATACATATAAGTCTAATGACTTAACCTATATGTAAAAACATATGCATATATAGTAATATAACATAATAGATGAAAATGAGAATATATGTATGTATATGAATAGAAAACATTATCCCATATGCAAATATATATATATAATAATATATGAAATAAATCTCTAAGTTAACTTAAAATTATATAGAGAAAAGGAAAAAAGAAAATATGAAAAATCAAGAAAATGCAATTGAATGGTAATAAGTGGGGAGAAAAAAGTTATAAAAGACGGAACACCACAATCAAAACCTCAATTACTATTCAAATCATCTTATAATAAATATATTAAATATTGGCCTTACTTCAAGCTATTGGCACTTTTAATATATCAATTTATTATAAGATAAAAAACCAAGTCCTGGGCACAACTGCCTGACTGATTTAAGTTTTGTATTTGATTAAGTAATTCAACTGATATTTAAAAAACATATATAAATAAAATTAAAGTAAAGTAAAGTAAAGTAAAGTAAAATAAATATTAAATTTGTTTAATATTTTAAATTTTTTATATAAAGGAATAAAAATTAAAACTAACAAGGAAAGACTCCCGGGTGTTAGAAGCCGATTTGGCTGAATTTTGGATATGTTGTAGTACTCGAAAAATAAAGAGACCCATATTTTTTTTTAGCTGCTAAATTTCACTTTTAGGGGGTGAAATCCAAGATGGCGGCAAAAATGAAAATTCGCCATAACTTCTACAATTATGCACCAAATTCACTGAAATTTGAACAAACATCAATTTTGGACTAATCCGCATATTTCATAGAAGAAACTTTTTTTTTAAATGTCAAAACGGTGATTTCATTCAAGATGGCCACTACCCCTGCATGCATCCATTTAATATCGAATTTAATGTATAACTTCTACAATTTTAGTCCGATTACGATGAGCTTCGGATATTTTGTAGTGCTCATGAAAATGAAAAATGCAATTTCTCATTTTTTTGAAAAAATGACTATTTGAGGTTAAATTTAAGATGGCGTCGAAAATGAAATTTGATCATAACTTTCTCAACTTTCATCGGATTTACTTCAAATTTGGTTTGTAACTTTATTGAACTTTGACTCACATATCCAAAAAATAATTTTTTGGAAAAAGACAAGATGGCGGCTTCATTCAATATGGCGGAAAAATCGAAAATTCATCATAACTTCCTAAATTTTCACCGGATTTTCTTCAAATTTGGTTTGTAATTTTATTGAACTTTGACTCACATATCCCAAAAATAATTTTTTGGAAAAATACAAGGTGGCGGTTTCATTCAATATGGCGGAAAAATGGAAAATTCATCATAATTTCCCAAATTTTAATCAGATTTTCTCGTATCGAATTTAAAAAAAAATATAATTCACTTGAACACATTTTATTTATTTTTTGTCAAAGAAAAACATTAATAATTATTTAATTTATGGGTGATAATGATAATCTTCAAAAAAATGTTCTAAACATATGGTTTTATTGCACCATGAACATGTCACTACTGCTACATTTGAGCATCCTTCAATTTCACACATTGCTATAGTAGATTTAGTGAATGCAACTTCTACTGGATTTTCGAATTCTGCTGGTCTGTGGTTTATATATCTACTTTTAAACCAAGAATATTGAAAAAGATTTTTATATCTTGGTGCGGACAATTGATTATGTACCAGCGACTGCAACTTTATTATATTATTACGTATGTGTAAATCAATTCCTTGGTCATTTAAAAAAACTATCTCGGAGAAGTGGCGCACATAATTCTTCCAGATTCTAAAACCGTATACATCGAGTGGTTGTATATCACCTGTAGTTCCTTTCGGAATGATCATAGTTTCAATTTCTTATCCAGTTGGGGTGTTGTCTTCAACTACTTTTTTACAATGGCCGCTCCAAGAATAAATAAGCAGTAGGCTTTTTTCACCCGTATGTGGGAAAAACACGTCTTTCAAAAAAATTTTGAAGTGCTCTGGAATTAAAAAAAAAATGGAATTAAAGCGTTTTATAACAATATACTTTGATCAATTTATTTTAATGAATTAATTTTTACCTGATGTGAGCTTGCCAGATGTAGAAGCTGTGACATGAACATTAGCAGCGTGGAATAAATTTCTTTGGACAATAGGACCGAAACCGCCTGATTGTTCCTTTAAAACTAAAAATAGTACAGGTAATAATTTACCATCTGCCGAAATTATTGGTTGTACAGTATAACTATGAGTTGTAGCCGACAGTGATTTTACAACACACTGTACTCTTTTTATTCCTAATGTGGCTAATGTTCTACCTGCATGCATTTCCAACTGAAAACCACTTTGATCCGTATTGTATATATTTTGTAAACCAAAGCTCGGTATTAAGTTCTTTACAGCATTTACAAATATGTTAGCATTTTCCTTCAACTCATCTGCTTGTTCAAATGTACGTTTGCTAACAAATTTGTTAATTTTCCTAGAAACTAAACGGTGAGCTTTTTTAAAATTGTGAACCCATTTTTTGGAGGCTCTAAAATCTAATATGTCATCGTAACCCAATTCACGTTTGGCTTGTAGCCCCCATCTTCTAATATCTATGTCGTGGAATATCAATCCAAATTGAGCGGCATTTTTACACCGTTTTAAAACATATTCTCCGATATCTGTAATTTTTTCTACATATGTTCCATTTTGGTCCAGTTGTTCCTGCCATCGGTATAATTGTGTGATACCAGGGACCCTTCTATAACGGTTCTGCCAATCCGTTAAATATTCCAATGTTACCTCTTCATCATCGTCTCTCGTACATTTCCGTTTACCAGAATCAGAGGGAATCCAGGTATCATCACTAACTGGAATATATTCCCAATCTTTATATTGCTCCTGGAAATCTAAACCTACCTCTTGTATATATTCAATGGGTAAAAAATTATCCATTGCATCAATTAATGTGTCTTCCATCCCTTTTGCTAACTCACGCTCATTATTAGTTGTTGGTGTTGTGGGGATGTCCATTACTTGAAATACGGTTAATAAAAGTTGAATCACGTTCATTGGATTCAACTGCATACTTACTTTCTTACAAAACTTATTTAACTTTTTTCTACACACACTTTACTTTGACAAACAATTTACTTTGGATTTCAATATCTTTTCCTAAATATCAAAATGAACTGTTATTTTTTTTAAAACATTTGCTGTATTTATACTAATCGTATTGCATTGGTTTCTAAAAGTAATAATAAATCACACCTTATTATTATTGATTTGTTGTTTTTGTTTAAATTTTAGTAAATTAAATACTAGTTTTCGCGTAAAAGATCAATATTTAACATTTAAAAATCACACCATATTATTATTGATTTGAATTTTTGTTTAAATTTTAGCAAATTAAATAATAATTTGCGAGTACCATAACAACGCTACCCCATAATATAATATCCATATTTAAGAAATCCTAGTAAGTTATAGTAAAACATTATTGTTTTTAGTTAGCATATTAAATTGTGTAAAAAAAATATATGGGTGATTTCAATAATCCCGACAGTCTCTACATAACAGAATATTAATTCAACAAACGGATGAAGGTGAAGGTTGATACTTTGTTGAAGAACAAACACAGATGAAATTGCAGTATTCGTAGAATGAAATGTAATAGACTTTCCATTCGTGGCTGCCAGGTACATAACCAATGAATTGTTTTGGGATATGTGAGTCAAAGTTCAATAAAATTACAAACCAAATTTGAAGAAAATCCGGTGAAAATTTGGGAAGTTATGATGAATTTTCGATTTTTCCGCCATATTGAATGAAACCGCCATCTTGTCTTTTTCCAAAAAATTATTTTTGGGATATGTGAGTCAAAGTTCAATAAAGTTACAAACCAAATTTGAAGTAAATCCGATGAAAGTTGAGAAAGTTATGATCAAATTTCATTTTCGACGCGATCTTAAATTTAACCTCAAATAGTCATTTTTTCAAAAAAATGAGAAATTGCATTTTTCATTTTCATGAGCACTACAAAATATCCGAAGCTCATCGTAATCGGACTAAAATTGTAGAAGTTATACATTAAATTCGATATTAAATGGATGCATGCAGGGGTAGTGGCCATCTTGAATGAAATCACCGTTTTGACATTTAAAAAAAAAGTTTCTTCTATGAAATATGCGGATTAGTCCAAAATTGATGTTTGTTCAAATTTCAGTGAATTTGGTGCATAATTGTAGAAGTTATGGCGAATTTTCATTTTTGCCGCCATCTTGGATTTCACCCCCTAAAAGTGAAATTTAGCAGCTAAAAAAAAATATGGGTCTCTTTATTTTTCGAGTACTACAACATATCCAAAATTCAGCCAAATCGGCTTCTCACACCCGGGAGTCTTTCCTTGTAAGTAAAAACCATATATATATATATAAACTATACATATATATATATATATAATCTTAATTTCAAGTTAGAATTATTCATAAATATTGATATAAAGGTAATTAAAAAATATTATTATATAAAATTAACGATTTAATAAAGGAATAATTATTTTGAAAATTAACAAATGATGATTATTTTTATTATGTCTAACCCTCGGACCACGACATAATTGGCGCAGCCGGTAACTCGAACAATCCCCTAAATGAAATAATAATAGATATATTAAAACTATAGATAGACCACGAAGAGAGTTCTCCGTACATTGCCCTGAAGATAACATATCAATTTATGTATTTGTGAATTGCGTGTATATATACAAATTTTGTTTTTGTTTTATTTTTGTTTACTTGTTTTTTGTTCGCTGTAAAATTTCAGCGACAATAAAACAAGTGACCACCTTGGTTAAAATTATTTAATTGTAAGGCGCGTTCGCTATTATTGAATTTAAAATTTAATTAAATAAATTATTAAAAAATAAAATTATTTTATGTAATTAAATAAAATTATTATAAAATATAATATAATAAATAAATAAATATAAGTAATATTTTTTGCAAAATATATGTTGTTCTTTTATGCAAAAAAAAACAATAAATAAAATGTTTATTTTGTGGAAAAATGTGTTTTGTTTGTTACAAATTCAAACATTATTATTAAAATAATTGACGCATTTATTAAACTAAAATTTCCCTATTTTTTTTCAGGTCTTTTTCACTTTTATTAAATTTTTCACTTTTTAAAACGTTAAGCTTTTCTTTTTTTTTTGTTCTTCAATCACATACACATTTATTTAAATTACACTAAAAATCTGTATATATGTTTATATATTTTCACAATTTATTAATTAATTTATTATTTATTTATTTATTTATTCACAAATATTTATTTTTCACAAAACAGCAAAATCACAAATTTTTATAAATCACAATTTTCAACTAAAAAAACAATAAAATAAAAAAAAAACATAAAAATAATAACAAACGCTGCCAGGCAAACACCTGAAACCGAAAGCACGTACTGGTGGCCAGGGGGGTTAAAGGGGTTTACATTTATCACCAATCAATTCTTCAAAAACTTTTAATATAAAATGATGTGCCGTACACAAATATGTTCAAATTCATTCCCAAGAACACGATTGGAGTGGTATAGGAGTTCCTGTATGTTATGGGACCGGGAAAAATTTCCGTGAATGGAATTTTTTGCATTTGGTACCAAAACACTATATTCAAAATTTTAAGTAAATGTTTTTGAATTATACGAGCAGTCGAAAAATTCGCAAGGGAAGGGATAGAAGGGTCGGGTGACATAATCCATTTTCGAATTTAACCAGCTCTACATAAAAAAAACATATGTTTAAAACTTCAGTCAAATCGGTTGAGTAGTTTCCAAAAGGTGGAGACAACCAAACTAGCGGGCGAGTGGAATAAAACGGACCAATGGTTCATTAGAATATTTTTTCCAAAACGATAACTGTAACGCACTTTACTGAACGTATGTACTTAATTAATTTTTTTTTTTTTTTTTCATATATTGTTCGCCAACTTTGACTAACATATTCGCGGTTCTCTGCATGGTATGTGAACATTTGTTGTCAAATTGAACACGAGAACTTGTTTTTTTTTTAATGTGTGTGTACCCATGATTCTAGCTATTTTTTCTCTCAATTGTTTATCTATAGTTTTAATATATCTATTGAAATAATACAAAAATTAATATGTTTTTATTAATTATTTCAGTATTTCGTGCAACTCCCGGTAATATTTAGGGAATTCTGACGAAAATTAATACATTTTTATTTTATTAATACTATATATTTTTTATTTTTTTTTGCTGCACCAACATAATTGGCGCAGCCGGTATCTCGAATAAAAAAAAAAAAAAAAAAACTCCCGATACGAATACGTAAATTAATGTATAACTATTAAATTAATTACCGTTCAATTTCATTTTTAAATTATTTTTAAATTACTGCACCAACATAATTAACGCAGCCGGTATTGCAAATAACAAACTCCCAATATAATAACATAAATTTGTATATTTCTTATATTATTGTTAAATTACGTTAGTTCGAATCAAAAAATTCAAATATAATTATATAAATTTGTATGTTACTACATTATTATATTATTTTAATTTACTACGCCAACACCATTGTATTATATTAAATTCGTACACACATAGTATGTACGACGTACGACGGTTTACATAACTCTCGAAAATAAAAAATAAAACAAAAAGAACATAATATGTATAACACATACCTCCAAACCAACCAAATATTACATAGTTTAACTAACATTATTTAATTACAAAAATTATCTAGATGAACGCCAAACCAAAATCTGACAAAGTAAGAGAAATAGAAAAATTAATAACCTCAAACCCAAAACTTGGACCAAAACCCCTTACCGTGGAAGAATATCAAAAAAGAAACAACATAAAAACCAATCAAACCCCACCAACAACAATTCAACGAAACAGACCTCAAAAACGGGGGGGGGGGGGGGGAAATAGCATTAAAAAGAGAAATTTCGGAATTAAAAAATGTTATAAACATAACAACGGATAAAAAATTAAAAACAAAATTAATAATCAAACTTAAGGAGAAATTCAATCAAAATAAACAATACAAGAATGACAAGAACCGAAAGATCCAAGCGGCATTTGATAAGATATTTAAAAACCTGGAGGAAGTGAATAAAAGAAAATAAAAATAAAAAGAATAAATAAAAATAAATATAATTAATCTAATAACAATACATATAGTAAAATAGACTAGAAATAACATTTATGCATAGAACAAAAATAAATTAAATAAAAAATTATTATTATTATAACCAAAAAACCAAACGAGTTAATTATTCCAAATAAAAATCTTTTCATTTTCTCTTCCCCTAATACATGATGGTTAGCAACTTTAAATGGAGGAAACAGAGTTACAAAACAGACATGAACGGCGAAATCTAAAACAGGGAATAAAAAATCTAAACGAAAACTTAATAATTACGTGCAAAAACTTACTTACGGATAGGGAAATCAGGGAAATAAAAAAGTATATAGGACTTAAATTCAACGCTACACAACAATTAGAAACAACCGAATATATTATAGACAAATTACTATCCAAACCAGATTCCGAAAAAGACAGGGCAGTACAATATTTAAAAACAGAAGTGGCTCATTTAAAAGAAATAATTAAAACACATAAAATTATACAAAAAGATAACGAAATAACGGCACAGGAATACGAAACAAAAATCCAAGAACTTAATACAAAATTACAAGAACTCACACAAACGGAAAAAATACTCAAAGCAAAATTAATTTTCCTCAAGGAAAGAAATAAATCTCTAGAGGGAGAATTAGTTAGAATAGGATCGGTGACAATAAATAATAACTCTGACGAATATATCAAATTAAACAGTAGCATTAACGAGGGACGTTCTGACATAATTTCACTAAGCGAAGAATTACTATTAGTAGAGGAAAATCAACAGAGAACATCTATTGAATTAAGATTCATAGAAACAACACACGCGGACATACAAAATTTAAAGGAACAGGTAGTCAATAGTATCGAAATAATTGAAGAAGGTAATAGTAACGAAGAGATAATTAGTATTGGAAAATCAGAAACAATGGAAGAACAAAATAATTACGCGGCGGACCATCAAAAAATCGGTAAATTGGTATCATCGATGGTACCACGTTTCACGGGAGAATCGCATCCTAATTTAGTTGGCCAAGTACATGAATTCATTGCAGCATGCAATTATACAGCCAGATGCATAGAAGAAAACCAGGTAAATGAAGAAATATTTGTTACGGCACTATGCACAAGACTATCGGGCGATGCATTCGAATTAATACGTAGTAAAACGGTACAAACACTCAAGGAATTTATTCTATTAATAACAGACCGCTATATATCAAAAAAATCATTGGAAATTGCAAACGGCGAATTGAGAAACACTTATCAACTACCCAATGAAACATTGTCTTCATTTGCACGTAGAATAGAAAAAATGGCACTTAACGTAACCGAAATCATGAAGGCTAATTATACAAGGGAGGTACTCAAGGTACTCACAAATGAAACAGAAAATATGAAATTAAGAGTATTAAAATCGGGATTATTAGAACAACCGTTAAAACAATTCGCTCTAACATTGGACGAGATAAATTTTGAAAAGGCTGTTGAAAAGTTGGTAAATGTTGAGGGAATAATTAAGACCAACAACCCATTTATGAAGCCATTGGTTAAACACCACAATTATATGATTACCTCAGAAAAGGGACCAAATCAGGGCTTTAATCCAAATCCAATAAAATGTGGTTTCTGCAGTAAATTATATCATTCATATGCAGACTGTAGATTGCGTAAATCCACACCCTTTTGCATAAATTGTAGAGTTTATGGACACAATGTCCAAACGTGCCAAACAAAAAATTATAATCCAAATCAAGTGACATACACGGGCTTCAACAATGTGGGAAATATTCCACAAACCACAAATCCATTTAACACTGGATTCCCAAACAATGAAAACAATTTACGTAATTATAATTGGAATAATCCGAATAATAGAAACGGTAATAATAATAATGCTAACTATAATAATAATAATAATAATAATTACAATAATAATTATAATAATAATCGCAATAAGTACAATAATAATAATAATAATAATGATATAATAAGATATCAAAGTCGCAATGTCAATGAAGGATTTAATTATAGAAACAATACAAATTATAACAGAAATAATAATTTTAATACAGACCGAAGTAATATGACCTTTAATAACAATAATAATAATATCAAATGCACGTATTGCAATCGTTTAGGACACACATTTGCGAAATGCAATAACAGAAGAAACACAAATTTCCAAAATAACAACTCAAGGCCAATGATTAAAGAGGTCGATGAGGACAATAACCAACAAAATATTGCTCAAAAAAACTAAATATGACCACACTGAAAATCCACAGTAATGGTCAAAATGAAGAAATTAGTAACCTAAAAACATTAGAAAACAGAATTACAATATTAGAGAAAGAAAAAGAAAATGAAAATATACAAAAACAAAAAAAAATATTCACCAAAAGAAATCAATACATAATTAATAATAATACTGAAAAAATTTTCATAAGGTTACCAATAGATATATGCAAAGATGGTAAAAATATATTTTTAGTAGATACGGGTGCAGAAATTAGTCTAATAAAACGAAACACATTAAAAAACTTAAAAATGATAAACGATAATATTAGGATTCAAATAGGAGGTGCATTCGGAGGAGTCGATATGACTCAAGGTACAATCACCGGTAACATTAAGTTACCAGATAACCAAAATCAATTATTAATCACCTTAGGTATCATAGAAGATACCGATGGGATACCTGCAAATGGTTTAATAGGAAGAGATTTCTTAAACGGTACATCAATAATCAATGCCATTTCCAATACATTATCTTTGTTTGGTGAGGATGGTAAATTACTCATGACGTTACCCATGAAATCATTCCAACATTTCTCGCACGATATGTTACACAAAACCGCAGAATTGAATGATACGTTTTCTAAAGGTATTGAATACTTGGGAAAGTCACACGCCGAATGTAATGAAGATAAAATAATGAAATTAAATGAAAAACAAAAGCAAAAGTATAAATCGTTACTTGAGGGTTGTTTTCCAAAATTATGGAAAAAATCAATTATAGTACCGCTTTATAAGAATGGTGGTAAGGGTAATGTAAAGAACTATCGGCCTATTGCGAAACTTTCGGTTATTCCGAAAATTTTTGAATCTATCATTGCCAAAGTGCTGTCATTTAATGTTAAGTTGATCATATGTCCCGAACAGCACGGCTTTATCCGTGGCAGATCCACGACCACCAATTTATTGGAATTCACTTCTTATTGTTTTGATAATTTTAAATGTGGGGGTCAGGTCGATTGTATCTTTACTGACTTCAGTAAGGCCTTCGATCGGCTCTCACATAATTTACTTCTGTGTAAATTGAAGAAAATTGGGTTTGGTGATGTTTTCATTAATTGGATTCGTTCGTACTTGAAGAATCGTTCATCTGAGGTGCTTTTTAATAATATTTTATCCCGACCAATTAATGCTTGTTCTGGTGTACCACAGGGTAGTCACTTGGGTCCCCTTTTATTTATACTTTTTATTAATGATTTACCTAATATTTTTAAATATTCTAAATGTAAGATATATGCGGACGATGTGAAAATTTACAAATCTGTTTTTAATCTTGACGATGCTCTTGCGCTCCAAACGGATCTATGTGCATTCTATGTTTGGTGTTCTGATAATCATATGTTTTTAAATATTGACAAATGTAAAATTATGCACTTTACTCATAAACGAACACAAATAATTCATTCCTATCATTTAAATGGTAAGATTTTAAATATTTTGGACAAAACCCTGGATTTGGGTGTTTATTTAGATACTAAACTTACCTTTAAGCCCCATATTGATTATGTGGTTAACAGGGCAAATTCCATACTTGGTTTTATTATGCGCGTTGGTAATGGGTTTTCGGATCCATATTGTCTTAGGGCATTATTTTATTCGCTTGTACGGTCAACTCTCGAATATGCATGTCCGGTGTGGTCGCCGTATTATTCAAATGGTAAACAAAGAATAGAATCAGTTCAAAAAAGATTTCTAAGATTTGCTCTTAGATCTCTTCCGTGGTCTGATTCAATTATATTACCAAGTTATACTCATAGGCTTCGGTTATTAAATATGCCTACCCTAGAAAAACATAGGGAATACATTGGATTGTCGTTTATGTGTGGAGTAATTAACGGTAAATTTGATTGTATTTCTTTATTGGAAAAATTGAATTTTAAATTGAATTTTCGCCACCTACGGTCAATTGATTTTTTTGTTTTTAATTCCCATCATACCAATTATGGCCATTTTAATCCTTTTAACTCTTTAATTATGTCCTATAATTCCTATAGTCACTTGTTAATTGACAATAATGTAAAATGTTCACATTTTAAATTGAATTTTTTTTATAACAATCAGTAATTTCAACCTTAATTGATTGTTTTTTATTTTTTCTTCAATACTATTTTTATATTTGAAATGCTTGTTCATATAATTTATTTTATTAATTATGTAATTTTAATATGGACTATTCCAAATATATTGTAATAATTACTATATATGTATACATTAGATTGTAATGTTTCTCAATAAATAAATAAATAAAAAATAAAAAAAAAAAAGGGGGGTAAAGAAGAATTAAAAGAAAATAACAAAATAAAAAACAAAGAAATAAACGAACAAAATAAAATAATGAAAGGAAATACAAAAAATGAAAATAAATTAAATAAAAATATAACAATTCAAAGAGAAAATATAAGTAACAATGAACATTTAAATACAGAAGATATATTAATTAGAGGTGGAAAACGGGAAATGAAGGTTGAAATGAAGGAATCAGAAAAATCAGGTAATAATTTGTTGATCGAAACAGTCATTAAGGCATTACAAGCACTTACAAACGACAGTCGATTCAAAGACAAAGTACAAGATGATTTTGAAAAAAATTCTCCGCGGGAATTATCCGACAAATCACCAAATCAATCCCAAATATGCACCAAAGGTAAAAAGGAAGTAAAAGAAATTAAAGAAAATAAATATGAGAATGAAAAAGAAAATTATACATTAAATGGTGAAGACAAATTCACCACACAAAATATTAATAAAAATGAAAATGATGAAAACATATACACGATTAAACTGAATGAAAAGAAAACAAAATCAATAAATAAAAACATAAAGATTAATGAATTTAATAAACGAATGAACAAGAATAAGATAAGCAAACAAATACTCATGGGAAACAGGAATCAAACTATGAATCAAAGAGAGATATATGAAGAACCTAATATTGTAAAAAACGAGGAAATTTATGAAATACCACCAAGATGTAGATTGGTTTTATCAGTAAAAATGCCCATACGCACGGGATTTATTTTAGTAAAATCTAAGGAAATAGAAGAAGGAATATACATAGGAAACACAATAACTAAAGCATTAAATTATAAAGCACCCATATCATTAATAAATATAAACACAACAAAAAAGGAATTAAAAAATATTGAAGTAGATTACGAAGAATTAAAAAATTACAATGTTGAAGGAAACACAAATCGAAAGATAATTAATCTAAATAATATAAAAAACGATATCAATTATGAAGAAAGAATTAAAAAATTATTAAAGGAATTAAATACAGAAGAAAATTTAAATCCAGAAGAAAAACATGCATTACTAGAATTGTGCATTAGATATAATGACATATTTTATTTAGAAGGCGACATATTAACATATACGGAAGTAATTGGACATAATATTCAAACGGTACATGACCATGCTCCAATCAATCAAAAGAATTACAGACTACCCGAAGTACACAAGGACTTTATAAGTGAAGAAGTCCAAAATATGTTGAGGGACGACATTATATGTCCCAGCAAAAGCCCCTGGAATTCACCTTTATTGGTAGTACCCAAAAAGGCTGATCAGGACGGCAATAAACGCTGGAGGCTAGTTTTTGATTTTAGAAAATTAAATCAAATCACTATAAAAGATGCCTTCCAATTACCCAGAATAGAAGATATTTTGGACCAACTAGGACATTCACGCTATTTTAGTACAAGGATCTGGCAAGTGGGTATCATCAAGTGTTGATGGACCCAAAGGACGCACCAAAAACTGCATTCAGTACTCCGTATGGCCATTACGAGTTCAAAAGAATGCCTTTCGGTTTAACGGGTGCACCAGCCACCTTCCAGCGTATAATGAACTATGTACTAATGGGATTACACGGTATGGAATGTTTCGTATATATAGACGATATTGTTATTTATGGAAAAAATTTAGTAGAACATAATGAAAAGCTCGCAGCAATATTTGAAAGATTAAGAAAATTTAATTTAAAAATTAAAATAGAGAAGTGTCAATTTCTTAAAAAGGAAATTATTTACCTTGGACATAGATGCACAGAAGAGGGCGCAAGACCGGACCCAGCAAAAACCAGTTGTGTCAGGGATTATCCAACCCCAAAGAATATTAAACAATTACAATCGTGGTTGGGATTCGCAAATTATTATAGGAAATTTATTCCAAATTTTTCGAAAATGGCATTGCCATTAAACGAATTGATGAAAAAATCATCAACATTCACGTGGACAGACAGATGTGAACAATCATTTAACAATTTAAAAACGGCACTTATTTCGCCACCAGTTCTTATATACCCTGATTTCAAAAAACCATTCATACTCACAACGGATGCAAGCGGTGATGCTCTAGGCGCAGTACTTTCACAGGGAACACCCGGTGAAGACCGACCAATTGCGTACGCTAGCAGATCCTTAAATGATGCCGAACAACGGTATTCCACAATTGAACGTGAATTACTTGCCATGGTTTGGGCAACAAAAAATTTTAGAAACTATCTATTAGGACGAAAATTCACGATATATACAGACCATAGACCCCTTTTGGGAGTTTTTAATATTAAAGACCCTACATCTCGATTGTTGAGATTCCACCATAAATTGTCCGAATATGACTACACCACAGAATACAAACCCGGAAAACTTAATACCAACGCAGATGCATTAAGCAGAATAAAACCAGAAATCCAAAATAAAATAGAGGTGATACAAACTCGTGCAAAAACTAAACTAAAAACCCAAGAAATAACAAAAAATAACACAGAAATTGATACAAATAAGAAGGAGGAAAATGACAATATAAATAATAATAAAATAAAAGAAACAGACCAGGGAGATGAAGAAAACGATATAAACAATATAGAAGTAGAAAATTTAAACGAAATCGAAATATTAAAAAACACAGAAGATATCAAGACGGTATTAAGAGACTTCCATGACACACCGTTGGGTGGTCACCAAGGAATATGGAAAACAATTGAAAGGATAAAAAGACAGTACCAATGGAAAGGAATGATGAACGATATTAAGCGGTACGTAAAAAATTGTAAAATATGCCAAAGGAACAAAAATTCAAGAATTCATAAAATGCCAATGATTATTACCGATACACCAAAATTACCGTTTGACAAAGTATATTTAGATATAGTTGGGCCATTACCTGTAACACATGCGGGAAACAAATATATTTTAACTTTCCAAGACAATTTAACGAGATTTATGGATTGTTACCCAATCCCGGATGCTACGGCAGAAACAGTAGCGTTAACATTCTATAACGAAATCATTTCACGATATAGAATACCAAAGATTTTGGTTACTGACCAGGGATCAAACTTTGTAGGACAAATTTTCAAAGGAGTTTGTAAACTACTAAAAATAAAGAAAATTCAGACAACTGCATACCATCCGCAATCAAATGGTATACTTGAAAGAAGCCATGGGCCATTGGCGGAATATTTAAGATGTTTTGTCGAGGAAAGCCCTCAAAACTGGGATGCGTGGTTACGACAGGCAACACATGTCCATAACAATACAATACATAGTTCAACAAAGTTAACCCCTTCTGATTGTTTGTTCGGTTTCACAGCGGAAATCCCAACAAATTTACAAAAACCCCCAGAACCAATTTACGATCACGAAAGTTATTACAACCAGTTAAAATTTAAATTACAAAAAACGTATGAAATTGCTAGACAAAATAGTTTGAAATCAAAAAATAAATCTAAACATTATTATGATCAAAATACAAAGGAAATAATTTTCAAAACGGGAGATTCTGTTCTAATAAAAAACGAAGCTAAACAAAATAAACTATCAAATATTTGGTTGGGACCATACGAGGTTATCGATGTTAATAACGCGGTAAATACCACAATTTTAGTCGGGAAACGTAAAAAACGCGTACACAATAATAGATTGAAAATATTTCATAAATACAATTAAAAAATTATCCTAACAAGTTTCAATTTAATAAAATATAAATTTCATAATAAAAAATAACATCAAAGTACTTTTCAAAAGAATTACTATTTATAACACAATAATAACATTAACAATTATACAGGCAAAATGAAACAGACGCAATTGATACAAATAACATTATACATAGGAGCCATTTACGGCTCACCACCATTTGAAATTCAACAATTGGAACAAACACCAATTGTATTTGAAAACATAGGAGACGTTCATTTTTATAAATTACAATGGAGCATTTTTACGAAAATCAAATTAATAAACATGGAGACAACAATAAATACACTAATACAAAACAAACATGACTTACTATTAACTTGCGATATGATGAAAATAAAATTACCACAACAACAATACTTTAAATATATCGAACATACGTGTTACGTATACGATCAGGAACTCTCATTAAATTTAGAAAAATTAATTTTAAATAACAATAAATTAAATAAAATAGTTTTGAATAGATCAATTTCGAATAATAACAATATAAAACCGATAAAAAGAAACAAAAGGGCAATTAACGCCATTGGTAGGTTCGCGAACTGGCCATTCGGTACAATGGACGACCAAGACGCCACATTATTATACAATAAAATAAATAATCTAGAAACGGAAGACACAACAATTTTAAAGTTGTTGGACAACCAAATTACAATCACTAAACACAATAACGAAAATTTCAAAAAAATGATAGATGTAGTAGAGACAGAGCAAAATGTAATGAACACCCATATAAGAGAAGTATATGAGATTATCAGCAAATTCAATAATTACACTAGTAAAACAGTAGCAAAAATTAACCTAGACAACAGAATAACAACCATTAAAAGTTTAATTAATCTACAAATTTTTGAAATAATGGAAGACCAACTAATCGAGATTAGTATCCTAAACACACTCATACAACACAAAATCCATCCATTACTATTCGACTCATTAAACATCACCGAAAATTATTTAACACTATTAAATAAAATAGACAAACACAATATTTTTCCCAATACCGATTGGATATATAAATTAGCAAAAATAAAATACTTTCACGATAACGACGGACTTATAATTAAAATACAGATACCGTTACCAGAAACTAGAAAATTTAAAATACTAAAAACATATTTAATACCCCAACAAATGTACGGACACATAGGTGTTACACTTGTCATAAAAAATGAATACATTACAGAAAGTATTAACGGAAAACATTACATTACCCTAAATTCACAAACATTTCAGGAATGCGAATCGGTAGACATTAGCTTCGAGGAAAATATTTACATTTGTAAATACCCAGGACCAATACTAAAGGACACGAGTAATAATTGTTTAATAGAATTACTTAGTAAAATAAGAAAGAAACCAAAATTTTGCGAATATCTATCAACCAACATAAATCACAATTTATTAATAAAAATGGTAACACCAAATAACTGGCTATATTATTTCATCGACGACGACACCAGACAAATAAAACTAAACTGCTCAAACAACTCTTTTAACGTAAACTGGACAAGACTCGGTATATTAAAATTACATCAAACATGTACTTTAGGAACTGACAATACAGAATTATTATTTACAAACGAACACAAAACAGACATAATTATAAAACAACCTATAATGGACATTCAACCAGACATGGATCTAAACACACTAAATTTCCTTAACGAGACATGGACAATACCTAAATTAAACATATCCAAAATAATCCAACATGACCATAGTGCTTATACCGACACACTTAATGAAAACTCCAAATCATTAGATAAATTACAATACGAGGTTCAAAAAGAACTAGAGTTACAAAAAGAAAGAAAAATGAACAACCAACAATTAAATATACAAAAATATTCCTTAATATCACTAACAACAATACTAACAATAATAATAATTATAATATTAACATATAAAATTTATACCCAAAAAATAATCAAAAAATCAAAGAACACTAACACCGAAGAGAAACCCATTACCCAAACCCAAACGGAGACAAAGAAAGAAGAACCGCGAAACTATATAACAATATACGACAAAACAAATGAATCGGTAGAAATTAGATAAAAAATAAGAATAAAAAAAAAAAAAAAAAAAAAAAAAAAAAAAAAAAAAAAAAAAAAAAATACAAGTTTTAATAACCCTTACAATATAACCCATTTCAGAATAACATAATACATTAACAAAAAAATAGAAAGTCTGCAAAACACATTCCAAAAATAAAATGCAATCCGATATCAGCATTGAAGCCGTGGGTATCCTACTGGACGACGACCCAATATTCTATTTATTTATGCCCAAGAATTGCATGAACATTTACGATAAACTGACACCAATCTAAAAAACTGATATTCACCGATACGAATATAAATATATCCATGAAACATTGCAAAATTTCTATAATGCGTTAAATATCAAACAATTGGAAGAATATCAATTACAACGAACCCACGTCCAAATGGGATTATACTGCGTAATCCTACATAACAATAAATGGTATCGCGGAAAAATCTGCCATTCTGAATATAACAAGATGCACATAAAGGACCTGACGGAATGGTCAATGAAATTTACAAATCTCGAAATACAGTTCATTGACATCGAGACAAAACATATTACGGAAATTGAAAATATATATTACCTATCCAAAACAATATCCCAAAATATAAATAAAGACCTTTTAATCCAAAAAATGGGAGGAATGTCCCTTTTATAAATAACAATACAATAATAAAAAAATAATAAACTTAATAATTACTATTAAGAGAAATTCAAAACATTAAAGTAAGAAATTTACAATTATAACTTTAAAAAAAAAAAAAAAAAAAAAAAAAAAAAAAAAATTACAATTATTATTTTTAAGAATTTTTGTTTACAATAATCATATAGTAAAATTGATAATTCATATAAAATAAATAAAAAAAAAAAAAAAAAAAAAAAACAATCTATAGCATTATATGAATATTAAGATTTTTTTTTTACAATATCAAAATAATAAATTTAATAATTAGCATTAAGAGAAATTCAAAATATTAAAATAAGAAAATTACAATTGTTACTTTTAAATTTTTTTTTACAATAATGAAATAATAAAACTTAATAATTCATATAAAATAAATTTCCGAACAAAAAAAAAAAAAAAAAAAAGAGGAAATATTAAATAAAATGAAAATTTAATTAAACAGATAATAATTTTAATTTTATATTAGTTTATAAGAAAATTTTACTCAAACATGAAATATAATAAATTTTATATCAAAAAAAAAAAAAAAACAAAAAGAAGAATTTTTTCTTACAACATATGTATTCAACAATATCACCAAATTAACAAAAACTTTTTCTCCTTACCATTCGTCTATCAACACATACCATATGAACCTAATTTATAATATCAGACAATCATCTATACCAACAAAATATTAGTAATTGCAAGCGACAACTAAATTTTTTACATACTGCAAAAAATTTTTTTTCGGGGATGGAGGGATGTTATGACACCATAACATATCCTGTACATAATGAGACATCTATTTATTAATATAAAGTAACCCAAAACCATTTTAACCACAAACAACTTTAAAAAAAATATCAAATTGAAATCAAAGTACAATAACTACATTATTAAAAATTACCACAACGTTTCGTACATTAAAAACATTTCATCATGAAATACTATCTGCATTCGATAAAAATCATTTCATCATGAAAAGTAATATCAACCCAATTAGTCGGAACACATTTCTATTATATCCAGTACATTCATATATATGACATCTAATATTTCATCAAAATTATCACACGCGCAGACGCAATCCGATTATTTAAACAACATATGTGTTAAAACCAACGACACCTATAAGTTTCTCATCACATAAAACATTTAATTCAAATACATTCATCCAACTATATAAACATAAGAACAAGCACACATAAGAATAAACTAACATACCATATGTAAACAAACAAAAAACAGAATACAAATTTAAAGGGACGACAAAATAAGCTATATACAACTATATATATATATAACATTTACTATATACGACTTTGTTTATATAAATGTTTACTATATACATAAATACGATAAGATTCAATTACACCAGCTTAAGAACATTGACCAACACAAAATATATATATAACAAGTGCAATAAATTATAATAAATAATATTATATAATAAAAAGTGAAACTACAGCAATTAAATAATAATGATAAAAAAAACAAACATATATAATACATATAGTTTTTATAATTAATAGTGAATGTTTTCCAGATGTTCTATTTAAAAAATATTATGGTATACTTTTAAACATAATTATATTTATATGTTTTAAAAGGAAAAATATATTAAGGTATTTGAAATACGATGATACATGCAGCATGGGTCAAATATAGAGTTAATATCAAGGCATATAGAAATATTATGAGAAAACATTTTAATAAACATATATGCATTAAAAAACATTGTATTACAATATAATAAAAAATAATGAAATTGAATATGATATTATTAATATAATATGTAGAATACCGATCCCACGGATAGAAATAGAAAAATCATAAACATCAACAATTACAAAATAATATAGTTATATATAATAAAAATTTAATTAAAAAAACAAAATCAAATATCCAATTTACGACATACATAATAATATTAATATATATAGCCATATATACATATATCTTATATACAATATCACATATATATATATATGATAATACAACATAATTACATATAGAAGGAAGGTTAAGGAACTTGCAATGACCAACTATATACATATAAGTCTAATGACTTAACCTATATGTAAAAACATATGCATATATAGTAATATAACATAATAGATGAAAATGAGAATATATGTATGTATATGAATAGAAAACATTATCCCATATGCAAATATATATATATAATAATATATGAAATAAATCTCTAAGTTAACTTAAAATTATATAGAGAAAAGGAAAAAAGAAAATATGAAAAATCAAGAAAATGCAATTGAATGGTAATAAGTGGGGAGAAAAAAGTTATAAAAGACGGAACACCACAATCAAAACCTCAATTACTATTCAAATCATCTTATAATAAATATATTAAATATTGGCCTTGCTTCAAGCTATTGGCACTTTTAATATATCAATTTATTATAAGATAAAAAACCAAGTCCTGGGCACAACTGCCTGACTGATTTAAGTTTTGTATTTGATTAAGTAATTCAACTGATATTTAAAAAACATATATAAATAAAATTAAAGTAAAGTAAAGTAAAGTAAAGTAAAATAAATATTAAATTTGTTTAATATTTTAAATTTTTTATATAAAGGAATAAAAATTAAAACTAAGTAAAAACCATATATATATATATAAACTATACATATATATATATATATAATCTTAATTTCAAGTTAGAATTATTCATAAATATTGATATAAAGGTAATTAAAAAATATTATTATATAAAATTAACGATTTAATAAAGGAATAATTATTTTGAAAATTAACAAATGATGATTATTTTTATTATGTCTAACCCTCGGACCACGACACATTGATAATTTTAGCCAACTCTATGGACTAGTTTCAGAGAAAACTTAATGGTATGCTAGAACTAATATAAGAAAATGCAAACATGGTTATTTCACGTTTCACGATTTAAAGTTGCTATTATTTTAGAAAAGTGTGAAAAGTGATAATAACGGACCAAATTAACCAGCGTTACATAAAATTAAGCTAACACTGATAATTTTAGCCAACTCTACCGACTGGTTTCAAAGAAAACTTAATGGTATGCTACAACTAATATAAGAAAATGCAAACATTGTTGTTTTAGGTTTCGCGATTTTAAGATGCTATTATTTTAGAAAAGTTATAAGAACAACCTAAATTAACCAGCGATACAGAAAGTAAAACTAATATTGATAATTTTAGCCAACTCTACCGACTAGTTTCAGAGAAAACTTAATGCTATGCTAGAACTAATATAAGAAAATGCAAACATTGTTGTTTCACGTTTCACGATTTAAAGTTGCTATTACATTAGAAAAGTGGTAAGAACGGACAAAATTAACCAGCGTTACATAAAATTAATCTAATATTGATAATTTTAGCCAACTCTACCGAATAGTTTCAAAGAAAACTTAATGGTATGCTAGAACTAATATAAGAAATTTCAAACATTCTTGTTTCACGTTTCCCGATTGCTATTATGTTGCTATTATTTTAGAAAGGTGATTAGAACGGATCAAATTAACCAGCGTTACATAAAATTAAGCTAACATTAATAATTTTAGCCAATTCTACCGACTAGTTTCTGAGAAAACTTAATGCTATGCCTGAACTAATATAAGAAAATTCAAATATGGTTGTTTTACGTTTCACGATTTAAAGTTGCTATCATTTTAGAAAAGTTATAAGGACAACCTAAGTTAACCAGCGTTACATAAAATTAAGCTAACATTGATAATTTTAGCCAACTCTACCGACTAGTTTCAGAGAAAACTTAATGGTATTCTAGAACTAAAAAAAGGCAATGCAAACATGATTGTTTCAAGTTTCACGATTTAAAGTTGCTATTATTTTAGAAAGGTGATAAGAACGGATCAAATTAACCAGCGTTACATAAAATTAAGCTAATATTGATAATTTTAGCCAACTCTACCTACTAGTTTCAGAGAAATCTCAATGGTATGCCTGAACTAATATAAGAAAATGCAAATATGGTTGTTTTACGTTTCACAATTTAAAGTTGCTATTATTTTAGAAAGGTGATAAAACCGGATCAAATTAACAATCGTCATCTAAAATGACGCTAATATTGATAATTTTAGCCAACTCTACCGACTAGTTTCAAAGAAAACTTAATGGTATGCTAGAACTAATATAAGAAAATGCAAACATGGTTGTTTCACGTTTCACGATTTAAAGTTGCTATTATTTTAGAAAGGTGATAAAAACGGACCAAATTAACCAGCGTTCCAAAAAAATTAAGCTAATATTGAAAATTTTAGCCAACTCTACCGACTAGTTTCAGAGAAAACTTAATGCTATGCCTGAACTAATGTAAGAAAATGAAGTTAAAGTTGCTAATATTTTGTTGAAGTTAAAGTTGCTATTATTTACGAAAGGTGATAAGAACGGACCAAATCAACCAGCGTTACAAAAAATTAATCTAACATTGATAATTTTAGCCAACTCTACCAACTAGTTTTAGAGAAAGCTTAATGCTATGCCTGAACTAATATAAGAAAATGCAAACATGGTTGTTTCACGTTTCACGATTTAATGTTGCTATTATTTTATAAAAGTGATAAGAACGGACCAAATCAACCAGCGTTACATAAACTAGTTTCAGAGAAAACTTATTGGTATGCTAGAACTAAAATAAGAAAATGCAAACATTGTTGTTTCACGTTTCACGAAATAAAGTTGCTATTATTTTAGAAAAGTGATAAGAACGGATCAAATTAACCAGTGTCACATAAAATTAAGCTAACATTAATAATTTTAGCCAACTCTACCGACTAGTTTCAGAGAAAACTTAATGGTATGCTAGAAATGCTAGAAAATAAGAAAATGCAAACATTGTTGTTTCACGTTTCACGATATAAAGTTGCTGTTATATGACAGATTCTTCATCTCACCATATAACGTTAATAATTCCCATACCATATAATTTATGTACCGCAAAATCCCACATATTATAATTTTGATACACGGTTATCAAATTATAATGCCGTTTTTTTTATTAAGTTATTTTTTTTTGTTATTATTATATATTGTACGTTTTTTTTTATGCATAGGAAATAATAAATGCAATTTTGTTAATTGGTGTCCCGTGACAACAATTAACAAATTTAAATATATCTATGTATAAAAAATTATTAATAATAAATTAATATGTTCATAATAAGTAATATATATATAACATATAAAATGCATATGTTAACCAAAATACTCCTATTACATATATGCATTTCCGTAGTAATTAATTTGATTTTTTTTTAAAAATAAATAATAAATAAAAAATGCAATTTTGTTAATTGGTGTCAACAATTAAAAAATTGAAGAAAATATATGTGTATAAAAAATATATACACATATATATACAATATGCAATTTTGGCTAATTGATTTCCCATACTAGCGAACGGAAATCAATTAACAGCCAATTCATAAATTTGTGCAAGTAGACAATTCTACCGTGAGATTTATTTTCCCCATTGGAAGTGTCTTGCAATGACTTGCATATTTTATTTGTATAAATAGTACACCAATTTTAATTTAAAGGAGAGTAAAAATAAAATAATAGAAGAAAAAAGATTATTGTTAAGTATAAGTATTCTATAGTATAAGTAATAAGTATAAGTAATAAGAAGTTTAACAAAATAAATTTATAGTTAACAACACAAATAAAAAAATAATGTTTCAATTGGAGAAGTTTGAGGTGGGACCCTCAACATTTGGCGCAGCCGGTAGGATCCCTGGGGGATCAAAGACAGGTAAGTATAATAATAATAATAATAATTTTTTTTCTTTTTCAGATATAATAAATAAAAATTTTTTTTCCCTAGAACATTAATTTTAATACATTTTTTTTTTCATATAAACAATGCAATAATAAATAAATTTTTTTTTAGTTCAACTCTAATTTTAATAATTTTAATTTTAATAATAAAGTTTTTTAGTATTTTTAACCTAAAGCATTTTTATCGTGATTTACTTGGCAAATCGGCAAGAATAGCCTAACCAATTAAATCACGCAAACAAACACCGTATTTCATGTAGGCTCCAATAAGCCTTGGGAATACAATCTTTCAATCATTTTTTTTTTTCCTCTTGGATGTGAGATTGTGGTTATACATCATCAAGTGTTAACCCTTTTCATCTTTTATTACGTATGGGTACCTCACATCTACAAGAACTACTCGCAAATATCATTAAAGAAAACCCTAATGCCGGTCCGAAACCCCTCACCATCGAGCAATACCGTAACCGTATTAAGCCTCGACCGCCTTTGTCAGTAGAAGTCAACACAAGGGTATATAAACATCGTGGTGGTATTAGAGTTCGTCGCCGCCGGGAAATTGGTCAATTACAACAAGTAATCGCCTTATGTTTAGATCCACAGCAACGTTGGCGATTGCAGGTGAAATTAAAGCAGATGGTCAACCAGTATAAGGAGGAGGATAGGAAAAGAATCCGGGATATACCAGGCAACCCATCACCGCATCACATTCAAACGTTAAGATACAACAACAACCAAAACAAAAGCCCCAAACAAATGAACAATTTAAAATAAGAATTGTAAAATAAAAATCCTTTGGAAGAAAAAAAAAAAAATATAAATCAATTTTACGCACATTTTAGCAAAATTTTTATGTCACACGTTTCTGAACCATCCATTGCTGAGTTAAAAGACCAGGTCAGTCAATTGAGACAAGATTTAAACGAAAATTTATGGTCAGATCTCCGGGAAATTTTGAGTAGAAGGGAATTCCTGGAATTCAAGAATAGTCTGACTGGAAAATTTCCGTTACATAGTACCGAGTTAACGGATGAATTACTGCTTAAAATTAATTCGGCTCATGGTTGTCGTTTAGAGTAAAATCAAGCGTTATTAAAAGAGCAACGAGCAAGGGCTGCGAATTGCGCCAGGGCAATTGGTGATTATAAAAAGGGACAGTTGGAGGCGGAAAATTTATCAAGGGAGAGAGAGGTTTTTATTGAGGATTTACATAAGCGGATTCGTGTCAGTAAGGAAAAAGAATCGAAATTGATAGGTGAAGTGCGGGAAAACGAGATTCAATTGAACCAATTGGCGGATCGTTTAAGAGCGGTTGAAGCGGATATACCTAGTGCTCCGAAACAGGAGTGCATTGCTAAATTGGAGAATAGCATAACGGAATACAAGGATATCATCCGGGGTTAAGAAGTCAGTTGGAGGTGGAACAAAAACATCAATTGGATACCACGTTGGAACTATCGTATTTCGACGAAGAGGGAAACAGTTCAGCAGTGAATAGCAAGGCAAATTCTGTGACAGGAAGTCAAGTTGACACAATGGATTACGAAAAAATCGGTAGAATTATTAATTTGTTGGTGCCTAGGTTATGTCTCGAGTATCGGGAGACATAACCACCTCGAGTATCGGGAGAGGCGTTCTCGAGACTCGAGACAACTCGAGTATCGGGAGAGGCGTTTGATTTGGTGGCGGACACGGAATTTCACAGTTTAGAGGATTTTTTAAAGATCATCCGAGGACGGTATTCCAATGTATCCAATCCGGTATTCCAATGTATCCAAAGGTATTCCAATCCGTTGGATCATTGGATGATGTTATGTCTGCGTTAAGGGACACATTTCAACTACCGAATGAGGATGTAATCTCCTTTGCAATGCGGTTGAAAAAACTAGGAACTACTGCTGGTCGGTTAGCGAAAGTGCAGTACGGTAATAAAAACATTGACACGTTATTGGAAGAAATCGATTTTATTTTAAGACGAGTATTCAAGACGGGGTTATTAAATCCATCATTGCGTCAATGTGCAATAATCAGCAGGGCTCAAACTTGGGAGGCGTTAAAGGAAGAGGTTATGGCATACGATAACCTATTGAAGCATTCAAACCCATTGGGTGGTGCTCGCCAAGTTATATTGGGTAATCGGACAGACTCCACCGCCGACCGAATTTCAAATCCTTTGCCTGTTGGTATGCAAACACAATCTTCGGGATTCGAAAAAACGCCTATAACATGTGGTTTCTGCAATAAATTAAACCATTCGTTTCGGGAATGCAGATTGAGGAAAAACACCCCATATTGCAATATATGCAAGGATTTCGGACATCTTGAAAACACTTGCCGACTACGTCGTAATAATTATGAAAGTTCTAATGGTAACCAACGCCCACGGAATTATAACAATAACAATAATAATATTAATAACCGTAACGTACCGTCTATAATAATAATAATAATAATAATATGAATTCTAATTATCAACACCGGAATAATATCGGACATACAAGTAATAACAATTATCGGGGTTTTAATAATAATGGTTACCCGGAATATGCTAATAGGAATTGGAATACCAGTTCGAGTAATAATGTTCATAGAGAAACTGCAAGAGGTGGAGATATACGCGCGGATTTTCGTACGAACGATAAGCAAAAAAACTAATATCGACCGGGTTGGCACACCACAACCCCGGTCCCATTAATGAAGGGGATCGCAAACTCTTTATTAATAATTCGGATGCTATTAGTAAACATTTTTTGTATAACAAACGGAAAGAAACTTCCAAAGAAAGATGTTCTCCAGACGGTAAATTCGCAAATTTATTTAGTCGGGGAAGTTACGTGAATTTACCTTTGGATATTTGTAGGAATAATTATGTACGATTGCTAGTAGATACTGGCGCGGAAGTAACATTAATAAAAATGAGTTCATTAAATACGAATGTAAATTGGAATAGTGCTGGGCAAATTGAATTGGGTGGTATTTTCGGGGGTAATGGTGTTACTCTTGGCACCGTCCAAGGAAATTTGATAATGCCGCATAAGGTTCCATTCACGTTTAATGTAATCGGGGATTCAGAATCATTACCAATCGACGGATTACTTGGGGGGAGACCTATTGGACGGGTGTTCCAGTATCGATTTCTTTAATCAGAAACTGACATTGTGCCTAGAGGGACAATATTTGGAATTACCTTTACATTCAATGGGAAATTTATCGAAAGATAAACCAACACGGTTATTTCGTGGAAGGGATTATGAAGTGCTTAAAGAGGTCAAATTAATAAACTCAGGAAAAAATGTAACCAAGAAATTAAATGAAGTTAAATTAGAAGAACCAAATATAATAAATAAAATTAATGATTTTGAGAATATAGAAGTAATACATGAAAAGCTAGAAGTCAATGAAAAAAACAATACGGAAGTAACAAATGACAAAAAATATATAGAAGTGATATGTGAAGAAACTATAAATAATGACAAAGATGTAAACTCAGAGGTAGTAACGAATACAAAAGAATTAACGCAAAGAAATACTATTGAAGCAATAAATAAAGAAAAAATAAAGAATGATGGAGATATTGAAGTGGACGCAATTATATATCATGACGGGTCTAACATTTGTAGATCGAAGGGAAGTTGGTTGATACCTGCTCGTACACAGGTAGTCAGAGAAGTCAATTTTCCTATGTGTTCGGGAACACTGGTAATAGAATCTAGGGAACTATTACCCGGAACATTTGTGGGAAATACAATAGTTGAAATTAAAAATTATATTGGAAGGGTAGCCATAATAAATGCACGAATGCGAGATGTAGAATTTACGGATATTGAATTAAAATATAAACATTTAACGGAATTTGATATATTAGACGAAAACGGGGGACCAATAATGGGGTCGAACAGGATCCATGCAAATACGACCCTTAAACGAGAGAGCAAGGGAGTGTTTTACGCACATGCAAAAAATCACAACGACAGAATAAATAGTATATTAGAAAATTTAAACGTAGAGGGCGATTTAAATCAAGAGGAATACAATTCAATAAGGTCGTTATGTCGCGATTTTGAAGATATATTTTATTTAGAGGGGGATACGTTAACACATACGGAGGTTTTAACGCATTCCATACCGATCACGCCCGGACAACCGGCGATTAACCAAAAAAATTATCGCCTCCCGGAGGTTCATAAATACTTCATCAACGAGGAAGTAGAAAAAATGTTGAAGGATGAAATTATCGTTACGACCAAAAGTCCGTGGAAAACGCCCTTATTAGTAGTGCCTAAAAGAGCTGGACCCGACGGTGAAAAAAAATGGCGGTTGGTTTTCGACCCAGGAGGTGGTACATTCGTCAACTCCAAACCCGGTATACACGTTTCAATAAATGGCAACAATATTAACGTTCAGACAAATTAAGAATGTTAACGGCTAATAATAATAATAAGTTAAAAAGAAAAAAAAAATTTGATTTAATTCTAATTTCTAATTTTAAGTCTAATTTAATTTAACATTGTATTTTTTTTTTATCTTTAATTATCATTAATTTTAATTTTCAAGTAACATTTTTAATCTCGTGTTAATTATTTTTTTTTGGATAGATTTAAATAGAACATAACCATAGAATATAACGAATTAATATATAAAAATCAAAATAGAAAAAAAACCCTATAACCCTATACAATAGGAATAAAGTACTAGTAGTAGGATAATGATATTTTATTGTTTAAATATACATATAATATAAAGTAATGAATATTTTGATATTTTAATTTTTGAATTTTGTTAATTACCATTTATTTTTTTTTTTGATTTCCTTTTCCATAACCTTTATAGTAGAAGTAAGTTAATTATAAAAAACAAATTTTTGAAAATCTAATAGTTTTAAGGCAAATAGAATAGAACCAGCAAATATAAGATCAACAACCAACCTACAACAAATAGACATGGACAATCATCAACCTTTAAAGTGTAATGTGTAGTGGTATTGCAATATATATAGCATGCTGAGTATTATCAACGGCTTAATGAACGTTTTTAAAATGATATGTGTATTCAAGATTTACGATGTTTCCTGTTTGAGAATCATCATCCAGATCGTTTGTGTAATATTCACGGTGTGAACGATTATCATATTAAGTTTATTCCATTTACTATGTTTCCTGTTTGCGAATCATCCTCGAGATTGATTTCACCATTTTAATCATTGTGACGATTATGTTTGTAACACCCACCATATTTGTGTGTTCAAAGTTATCAGTGCAACATGTTATAATTTTTATCGTTCGATCACCAGAAACAAAATCACAACATTTTATCAATTCATCTAGTGATTAAGGATGTAAAATATGTCATCACCAATTTTAAGCAATATAAATGTAACATCAGTTAACCTCAATACGATTTGTTTACCATACACCATCAACCAATGCCTTTACAACGTTTAATAAAATCGGAATCAGCCGTCCAAAATTTCATCACATTCACATGATTCAAAAGTCATCAAACATCTTTAAAATTTTATCGTTACATTAAAACAACCGTTGAACTTTACAAGAAGAAGCCACCAAATCAACATTTCCACATTTCAACATTTTAACATCGAACTTACCATGTGTTATTCATAAGTTAATTGATTAAACATAATTATTTAGTTTGTAAGCTGATTCTAAATTTTCTTTTCCTTTCCCGAAAGTTTCCATCTTCAATGCAACCTTTCGTCTTCAAAGGGAGGAGGCATGTTATATGACAGATTCTTCATCTCACCATATAACGTTAATAATTCCCATACCATATAATTTATGTACCGCAAAATCCCACATATTATAATTTTGATACACGGTTATCAAATTATAATGCCGTTTTTTTTATTAAGTTATTTTTTTTTGTTATTATTATATATTGTACGTTTTTTTTTATGCATAGGAAATAATAAATGCAATTTTGTTAATTGGTGTCCCGTGACAACAATTAACAAATTTAAATATATCTATGTATAAAAAATTATTAATAATAAATTAATATGTTCATAATAAGTAATATATATATATAACATATAAAATGCATATGTTAACCAAAATACTCCTATTACATATATGCATTTCCGTAGTAATTAATTTGATTTTTTTTAAAAAATAAATAATAAATAAAAAATGCAATTTTGTTAATTGGTGTCAACAATTAAAAAATTGAAGAAAATATATGTGTATAAAAAATATATACACATATATATACAATATGCAATTTTGGCTAATTGATTTCCCATACTAGCGAACGGAAATCAATTAACAGCCAATTCATAAATTTGTGCAAGTGGACAATTCTACCGTGAGATTTATTTTCGCAATAGAATTGTCTTGCAATGACTTGCATATTTTATTTGTATAAATAGTACACCAATTTTAATTTAAAGGAGAGTAAAAATAAAATAATAGAAGAAAAAACATTATTGTTAAGTATAAGTATTCTATAGTATAAGTAATAAGTATAAGTAATAAGAAGTTTAACAAAATAAATTTATAGTTAACAACACAAATAAAAAAATAATGTTTCAATTGGAGAAGTTTGAGGTGGGACCCTCAACATTGCTATTATTTTAGAAAAGTGATAAGAACGGACCAAATTAACCAGCGTTACATAAAATTAAGCTAACATAGATAATTTTAGCCAACTCTACGGACTAGTTTCAGAGAAAACTTAATGCTATGATAGAACTAATATAAGAAAATGCAAACATGGTTGTTTCACGCTTCACGATTTAAAGTTGCTATTATTTTAGAAAAGTGTGAAAAGTGATAATAACGGACCAAATTAACCAGCGTTACATAAAATTAGGCTAATATTGATAATTTTAGCCAACTCTACCAACAAGTTTCAGAGAAAACTTAACGGTATGCTAGAACTAAAATAAGAAAATGCAAACATGGTTGTTTCACGTTTCACGAAATAAAGTTGCTGTTATATGACAGATTCTTCATCTCACCATATAACGTTAATAATTCCCATACCATAAAATTTATGTACCGCAAAATCCCACATATTATAATTTTGATACACGGTTATCAAATTATAATGCCGTTTTTTTTATTAAGTTATTTTTTTTTTGTTATTATTATATATTGTACGTTTTTTTTTATGCATAGGAAATAATAAATGCAATTTTGTTAATTGGTGTCCCGTGACAACAATTAACAAATTTAAATATATCTATGTATAAAAAATTATTAATAATAAATTAATAATTAAAATTAATGAACATATTCATAATTAGTAATATATATATAACATATAAAATGCATATGTTAACCAAAATACTCCTATTACATATATGCATTTCCGTAGTAATTAATTTGATTTTTTTTTAAAAATAAATAATAAATAAAAAATGCAATTTTGTTAATTGGTGTCAACAATTAAAAAATTGAAGAAAATATATGTGTATAAAAAATATATACACATATATATACAATATGCAATTTTGGCTAATTGATTTCCCATACTAGCGAACGGAAATCAATTAACAGCCAATTCATAAATTTGTTCAAGTGGACAATTCTACCGTGAGATTTATTTTCGCAATAGAATTGTCTTGCAATGACTTGCATATTTTATTTGTATAAATAGTACACCAATTTTAATTTAAAGGAGAGTAAAAATAAAATAATAGAAGAAAAAACATTATTGTTAAGTATATGTATTCTATAGTATAAGTAATAAGAAGTTTAACAAAATAAATTTATAGTTAACAACACAAATAAAAAAATAATGTTTCAATTGGAGAAGTTTGAGGTGGGACCCTCAACATTTGGCGCAGCCGGTAGGATCCCTGGGGGATCAAAGATAGGTAAGTAAAATAATAATAATAATAATTTTTTTTCTTTTTCAGATATAATAAATAAAAATTTTTTTCCCTAGAACATTAATTTTAATACATTTTTTTTTTTCATATAAACAATGCAATAATAAATAAATTTTTTTTTTAGTTCAACTCTAATTTTAATAATTTTAATTTTAATAATAAAGTTTTTTAGTATTTTTAACCTAAAGCATTTTTAATCGTGATTTACTTGGCAAATCGGCAAGAATAGCCTAACCAATTAAATCACGCAAACAAACACCGTATTTCATGTAGGCTCCAATAAGCCTTGGGAATACAATCTTTCAATCATTTTTTTTTTCCTCTTGGATGTGAGATTGTGGTTATACATCATCAAGTGTTAACCCTTTTCATCTTTTATTACGTATGGGTACCTCACATCTACAAGAACTACTCGCAAATATCATTAAAGAAAACCCTAATGCCGGTCCGAAACCCCTCACTATCGAGCAATACCGTAACCGTATTAAGCCTCGACCGCCTTTGTCAGTAGAAGTCAACACAAGGGTATATAAACATCGTGGTGGTATTAGAGTTCGTCGCCGCCGGGAAATTGGTCAATTACAACAAGTAATCGCCTTATGTTTAGATCCACAGCAACGTTGGCGATTGCAGGTGAAATTAAAGCAGATGGTCAACCAGTATAAGGAGGAGGATAGGAAAAAAATCCGGGATATACCAGGCAACCCATCACCGCATCACATTCAAACGTTAAGATACAACAACAACCAAAACAAAAGCCCCAAACAAATGAGCAATTTAAAATAAGAATTGTAAAATAAAAATCCTTTGGAAGAAAAAAAAAACAATATAAATCAATTTTACGCACATTTTAGCAAAATTTTTATGTCACACGTTTCTGAACCATCCATTGCTGAGTTAAAAGACCAGGTCAGTCAATTGAGACAAGATTTAAACGAAAATTTATGGTCAGATCTCCGGGAAATTTTGAGTAGAAGGGAATTCCTGGAATTCAAGAATAGTCTGACTGGAAAATTTCCGTTACATAGTACCGAGTTAACGGATGAATTACTGCTTAAAATTAATTCGGCTCATGGTTGTCGTTTAGAGTAAAATCAAGCGTTATTAAAAGAGCAACGAGCAAGGGCTGCGAATTGCGCCAGGGCAATTGGTGATTATAAAAAGGGACAGTTGGAGGCGGAAAATTTATCAAGGGAGAGAGAGGTTTTTATTGAGGATTTACATAAGCGGATTCGTGTCAGTAAGGAAAAAGAATCGAAATTGATAGGTGAAGTGCGGGAAAACGAGATTCAATTGAACCAATTGGCGGATCGTTTAAGAGCGGTTGAAGCGGATATACCTAGTGCTCCGAAACAGGAGTGCATTGCTAAATTGGAGAATAGCATAACGGAATACAAGGATATCATCCGGGGTTAAGAAGTCAGTTGGAGGTGGAACAAAAACATCAATTGGATACCACGTTGGAACTATCGTATTTCGACGAAGAGGGAAACAGTTCAGCAGTGAATAGCAAGGCAAATTCTGTGACAGGAAGTCAAGTTGACACAATGGATTACGAAAAAATCGGTAGAATTATTAATTTGTTGGTGCCTAGGTTATGTCTCGAGTATCGGGAGACATAACCACCTCGAGTATCGGGAGAGGCGTTCTCGAGACTCGAGACAACTCGAGTATCGGGAGAGGCGTTTGATTTGGTGGCGGACACGGAATTTCACAGTTTAGAGGATTTTTTAAAGATCATCCGAGGACGGTATTCCAATGTATCCAATCCGGTATTCCAATGTATCCAAAGGTATTCCAATCCGTTGGATCATTGGATGATGTTATGTCTGCGTTAAGGGACACATTTCAACTACCGAATGAGGATGTAATCTCCTTTGCAATGCGGTTGAAAAAACTAGGAACTACTGCTGGTCGGTTAGCGAAAGTGCAGTATGGTAATAAAAACATTGACACGTTATTGGAAGAAATCGATTTTATTTTAAGACGAGTATTCAAGACGGGGTTATTAAATCCATCATTGCGTCAATGTGCAATAATCAGCAGGGCTCAAACTTGGGAGGCGTTAAAGGAAGAGGTTATGGCATACGATAACCTATTGAAGCATTCAAACCCATTGGGTGGTGCTCGCCAAGTTATATTGGGTAATCGGACAGACTCCACCGCCGACCGAATTTCAAATCCTTTGCCTGTTGGTATGCAAACACAATCTTCGGGATTCGAAAAAACGCCTATAACATGTGGTTTCTGCAATAAATTAAACCATTCGTTTCGGGAATGCAGATTGAGGAAAAACACCCCATATTGCAATATATGCAAGGATTTCGGACATCTTGAAAACACTTGCCGACTACGTCGTAATAATTATGAAAGTTCTAATGGTAACCAACGCCCACGGAATTATAACAATAACAATAATAATATTAATAACCGTAACGTACCGTCTAATAATAATAATAATAATAATAATAATAATAATAATAATAATAATAATAATAATATGAATTCTAATTATCAATACCGGAATAATATCGGACATACAAGTAATAACAATTATCGGGGTTTTAATAATAATGGTTACCCGGAATATGCTAATAGGAATTGGAATACCAGTTCGAGTAATAATGTTCATAGAGAAACTGCAAGAGGTGGAAATATACGCGCGGATTTTCGTACGAACGATAAGCAAAAAAACTAATATCGACCGGGTTGGCACACCACAACCCCGGTCCCATTAATGAAGGGGATCGCAAACTCTTTATTAATAATTCGGATGCTATTAGTAAACATTTTTTGTATAACAAACGGAAAGAAACTTCCAAAGAAAGATGTTCTCCAGACGGTAAATTCGCAAATTTATTTAGTCGGGGAAGTTACGTGAATTTACCTTTGGATATTTGTAGGAATAATTATGTACGATTGCTAGTAGATACTGGCGCGGAAGTAACATTAATAAAAATGAGTTCATTAAATACGAATGTAAATTGGAATAGTGCTGGGCAAATTGAATTGGGTGGTATTTTCGGGGAACGATTATCATATTATCATATTAAGTTTATTCCATTTACGATGTTTCCTGTTTGCGAATCATCCTCGAGATTGATTTCACCATTTTAATCATTGTGACGATTATGTTTGTAACACCCACCATATTTGTGTATTCAAAGTTATCAGTGCAACATGTTATAATTTTTATCGTTCGATCTCCAGAAACAAAATCACAACATTTTATCAATTCATCTAGTGATTAAGGATGTAAAATATGTCATCACCAATTTTAAGCAATATAAATGTAACATCAGTTAACCTCAATACGATTTGTTTACCATACACCATCAACCAATGCCTTTACAACGTTTAATAAAATCGGAATCAGCCGTCCAAAATTTCATCACATTCACATGATTCAAAAGTCATCAAACATCTTTAAAATTTTATCGTTACATTACAAACAACCGTTGAACTTTACAAGAAGAAGCCACCAAATCAACATTTCCACATTTCAACATTTCAACATCGAACTTACCATGTGTTATTCATAAGTTAATTGATTAAACACAATTATTTAGTTTGTAAGCTGATTCTAAATTTTCTTTTCCTTTCCCGAAAGTTTCCATCTTCAATGCAACCTTTCTTCTTCAAAGGGGGGAGGCATGTTATATGACAGATTCTTCATCTCACCATATAACGTTAATAATTCCCATACCATATAATTTATGTAAAATCCCACATATTATAATTTTGATACACGGTTATCAAATTATAATGCCGTTTTTTTTATTAAGTTATTTTTTTTTGTTATTATTATATATTGTACGTTTTTTTTATGCATAGGAAATAATAAATGCAATTTTGTTAATTGGTGTCCCGTGACAACAATTAACAAATTTAAATATATCTATGTATAAAAAATTATTAATAATAAATTAATATGTTCATAATAAGTAATATATAGTTAAAAAGGAGGACGTGATATTAATTTTTAGCACCAAAAATAAAATAAAACAAATGTTTGAAAATTTTTATTAGATCTTTATTCGTCTAAAGTAGAAATAGAATTAACTTATTTATAAAAAGTCCTTTTTTATATTTTACGTTATTTTTATTTAACTTTATCTCTATTTGTTAGTTTATTAAATATGATTCATATTATTCGTATTATGAATCATATTAGGTTTACTTATATTTTATTATAGTTTAAAGTGCTTAATATTTTAAGTATTAAGCTATGTTATGATTCATATGATATTTTACTTATTTTATTTTATTTATGATTATATAAGTGTTTAATATTTTAGGTATTAAACTATGTTATGATTCATATGATGTTTTACTTATTTTATTCTATTTATTATTATATAAGTGTTTAATATTTTAGGTATTAAACTATGTTATGATTCATATGATATTTTAGTTATTTTATTTTATTTATGATTATATAAGTGTTTAATATTTTAAGTATTAAACTATGTTATGATTCATATGATGTTTTAATTATTATATAGGTTTTTATGTGTGAACCTAATGTTGGGTATGGGTTCCATAACTCCCCCATCCTTAGTGTTTTGCTCCGAAAAACTATTTATAATAGTGGGTAATACATTAATTTTCTTCTTATACCATATTGTTAACATTATTAATATTATTAATCCTAATATTATAATCATTGTGTATTGTGTATTATTATGAATTTTGTTTTCCAAATGAATTTCTTCTATTTTATTCTTATTTTTAATATTATAATCTTTTAACATTTTTAAACTGACTGTGTCTCCAAAATAAGCACTTTCAGTTATATTCAAATCATATAAAGGAATTACGTAAGAATCCTCTTTAAAAATTGTTTGTTCGTTTTAATATATCATACCATTTATTTCTAAAATACAATTATTAATTTTTATTAAAAAGCTACCACTTATGTTTCTATTAAAATTACAATTGCTTTTAATGTATAAATCCTTTGCAGATTTAATTATTATATAATCCATACTTAATTGTTTAATCTCAATGTGAATAAAATCAGTTTCAAAATTACATTTAGCATTTATATTATCTATTATATTTTTCAAACATTCATCATTATTGTTCTTTATTAATTGATTTAATTTGTAATACTTAATATTATTAATTTTTATATTATTATTTTTAACAAAGTATATTTCATCTTTGTTTTTAATTATTCTATTGTACGGTATATGTAATGATTTATTATTCATATTTGGCATAGGTTCTATAAGATATTCGGTGAAAATATCAATTTTATAAATTGGAATTTTAATTGTAAATAAAAGATTACTATGATTATAGTAAGCTTGGAGATGCAAATGTTCGTATAATTGTTCAAAATTAGTTATTTTGACATTTGTGTCATTTAGTTTATTTTTAACGAATCTTAATTCTTCTATTGATAGTATGTTTTTAGATATTATGTTTAGTTTTGCAAATTGAATGCATTCTAATATATCGTCCAAATGAGTTTTTAATGTATCAATATCAAAGTTAATTTGATAAATGTATTGCATTAATTTAAAATCGTGAGTTTCCGTACTCCATTTATTTCTCAATTCGGAATTAATTTATTTTAAATATTTTTCAATTATTATTTGTTGTTCATTGATATAATTTGTTATATTTTTAAATCTATTTATCATTTCACTGTTAACTGTTCGTTTTGGCTATTAATTAAGTTCTTATTATTTAATGTTAATTCGTTAATCTTATTGTTAATTTCAATTGCATCTTCATAATCCATATTTCCCGTTATGAACTTAACACCGGATCCTATTATATTAAATAATCCTCTTTTATTTCTATATATTGGGTTTATTAGATTAAATGCATTTTCTAATAGAATAATTTTTTTGTCAATGCCATTTGTTATTATCTTAGAATTAATTTTTTTCTAATAATATTAATATTATTCTTAATGTTATTTATGTTTGTTTTATAACTATTTAAATCTATAATATGTATCAAATTATGGTATTTATCAGTTATCCTAGCTTCGTTTGAACGTATGGCTACCATTCCGGGATTGTTTGTAACATCCATTATTTCGAGTTGGCACGTTACTGCTGGCCTAGAATTGTTTTTCTTTGTTTATTAAGTTTAGATTTATGAAATTTTCTATCTTGTATGTCATAAATATTATATTTTTTTTGTCTTTGTATTCTTATTTTTCGACAACGCGGTTGCATTTTGTTTACTGGTTCGGCTTTTAAATATAAGTCTTCGTTAGTAGGTAATATTTCTCTAACATTTTCTCTGTTTATATTCAATTTCTCAATGTATTCCCTTTTTTTATCTAAACTATGATTGAACGCCCTTTCCTGTAAATCTAGACGTCTTTCTTTTATTTTATATTTTTAGTTTATATCTAAACTAATCTCGTCATCGAATTTCCTTCCAAAAAATATTTCAAACGGAGTATATTTTGTTATTGAATTTATAGAGTTGTTGTAAGCATATAAACATTTGAACATTGCTTCATTAACATTCAAATTTTCGTGATTCATAACAATTCGCAAGTGTTCAAGTAATGTTGAATGAAATCTTTCGACGGGTGCATTTGAGTTTGACGAATCTATTGATGTATAGTGTATTTCAACGTTGTTTTCAATAAGAAATTGTTTCAATTCTATTGTAGTGACAGCCCTTTCTTGGTATGCAACAATTAATTTTGGTTTCCCAAAGATACTAAAATATTTCATTAAACCCTCTTTTATATGTGGAGTGTTACGTGTAGTTAATGGATATGCCTGACCATATCTTGAGAACTTATCAATTATTGTTAAAAATGGTTTATTTTTATTAACATAGAATATATCAATGTGTATAATTTCTAATGGTTGTTTGGGTGTTTGAGTTAGATTGAATTTTAATTTTTCAGGTTTCCTATCATATTTTTCTACTTGACATATTTCGCATTGATTGATATATATTTGTATTTTTCCTTTCATATTTGGAAAATAATATTCGCGTTTTAAGTGTTCCATAGTCTCATTTATACCCCTATGATTGTTTTCCTTATGATAATTTCTTATGATTTCATCTTGTCTTCTCTCTTCAATAACATCTTCTTTTACATTGGCACATGCCACAATTCTTATAACTTTATTTCTAGCAAAGTTCTCTTTGTAAATATCTTGTATCATTAAATATAGTTTCCTATCTCTAACATATATCGCATTAATCCTTTTATTATTAAAATTATTTTTTATTAATTGTAAAATTATCTCTTCTGAATATTCTTTGATCTTTATAATTTTCCTAACGTTCCCAAATACTTTTAATACTGTTATGTCCGCTTTATCGGAAACCCTATCATTTACTTCAAATATAAATTGATCCTTAAATTGGTTTAAACAGGATTCCGAAATTGATATTAAATATTTGTTATCGTCTTCTGCACTATGAACCGTTGCATCGGTTGATCTGGCTTCGTTAATATTTATCTCAATAGTTTTTGGTATTCTAGATAATGCATCAGCATTACTATTAATTTTGCCTGGTTTATAATCGATCTCATAGTCGAATTCAGATAATTTCAACCGCCATCTGACTAATTTTGAATTTGGTTCTTTCAACGACATTAGCCATTTTAATGGTTTATGATCCGTAAATATTTTAAATTTTCTTCCGAATAGATACGGCCTATATACTTTTGTGGACCATACAATTGCTAGTAATTCTTTTTCAATAGCAGAGTAATTTATTTCATGTTCATTTAATGTTCTACTGGCATAACAAATTGCGTGTTCTTTGCCATCTTGAATTTGTGATAATACGGCGCCCAATGCATGATTAGATGCGTCCGTAGTTAGAATAAACTTTTTATTAAAATCGGGGTATGCCAAAATTGGTTCGTTTATTAACATATCTTTACAAATATTGAAGCATTTTATATAATCTTCATCCTTTATATCTAATTTTTCATCCTTTTTTAATTTGGTTGTAAAAGGTTTTACCAAGCGAGCAAAATCCTTAATAAATTTAATATAGTAACCAAGTAGACCCAAAAATTGTCTTATTTCTTTTTGATTCTTTGGAATTGGATAATTTTTTATCGTATCAATTTTATCAGGGTTGGGTTTAATGCCGTCAACCGAAATTATGTGTCCCAAAAATGCCACTTCTTTTTGTAAAAAATCAGATTTACTTAATTGTATTTTTAAATTTGCATTACTTAAAGCGTCAAATACTTTCTTTAAACTTTGCATGTGTTCTGCAAGCGACGTCGAGTAAATGATAATATCGTCCATATAGACCAAACGAATTTTTCCTTGTAACTCTCGTAATACATTGTCCATAACACGTTGAAATGTTGCAGGTGCATTTTTTAAACCGAATGGCATTCGCAAATATTCGTAATGCCCATTTTCAACAGTGAATGCGGTTTTTTTAACATCTCTGGGGTCAACTTCGATTTGATGAAACCCAGATGCGAGATCTAATGTAGTAAAATACATACATCTTCCCAGCTTATCTAAGATATCATTAATATTTGGCAATGGATATTTATCATCTATCGTTTTATCATTTACCTTCCTATAATCTACTACTAAACGCCATTTCTTTTGGCCCGAGGCATCTGTCTTCTTTGGTACAATCCACACTGGGGATGACCAAGGTGAATTACTCGGCCTTATAATTTCCTGATTTAACATTTCTCTAATTTGTTTTTGTACCTCGTCTTTATGTACATACGGGTATCGATATGTTTTTGAGTATGTTGGCATATTATCAACGGTTTTAATTTCATGTTTGATAACATTTGAAAATCCTAGGTTTTGTCCTTCCATATAAAATATATTTGTATATTGTTCTATTAGTTTGTGCAAGCATTTCTCTTCTTCTGTATTTAAATGTGTACTTTTAATTTGTTTCATTAACTCGTAAATATTCGTACTTTCTTCGTCATGCATCATATTTTCGCTATGATTCATTTCGAATGTATCTACTAAATTAGCTCTTAGTGGTTGATTTATTTTTATTATTTTATCGTTATTATCGCGGTTATCTATAAAAACATCGGCCTTCCAATTATCACAATTGTAAACCCCTTCTACAACAATCGCTTCGCCAATATTTTGTTCGTGCAGAAATATCGGACCATTTTGTTTGTCAATCGGTATTTCGTATTTTTCGCATGTATTTGCCTTAATTATATAATCATGCTCTTTTACCGTTGGTTTATAATATATAGGAACCTCGCTGAATTTGCGCTTCAGCACATTCCTGTTAAAATCGATATTAAAATCGTAATTTGAAAGAATATCATTCCCTATTATTCCATCAAAATACTCGTGAAATTTGTATATAAAGTATGTCACGGGTGGAATATCCTCTCCAAAAATTTTAAATAATGTTGTGTTTATACTCTCATTAATAATCGTTTGTTTGTTTAATGCTTTTATTTTTAGTGGCTTTATTTTAACTATATGTTCTTTCATTTTTATAACATCAGGACTCAACATTGAACCAGATGCTCCTGTATCTATTAACATTTTTAATACTTTATCATTGGCAACTCTTATATTAACGTAAGGCAAGGTATTTATTTTAGGTGTTTCGCATTCCAATCCTTCTGAATTAAATAATTCTTCTGAGATTATTTGTGGATGTCCATAATTTTTATTATTATGATTATTATTATTATAATTATTACTTTTATTATAATTATTATTATAATTATTATTCCTATTATAATTATTGTTTCTTGTATTCGTGCTTGTACTACTATTCAAATGACGTATTTGAGTGGAACCATCTACCTCCATTGGTGTGGGTTTATCAATATTTTGATTACGTCTAAAGTAATGCGAATTATTATTAAAATTGTTTTTATTATTATTATTGTACATTATGCCTGGTACATTGCCTTGAATAGTACTATAACTATTGTAATTTCTATGTCCTGTGGTATTAACCCTATTCAGATTTTGATATACCCTATTTCTATTGTAAAGCGTATTATAGTCATTTTTAGTACGCATATTATTAATATTTCCATTTTGCGGCACTTCCATTTGTAAAGCAATAGTATATGCCTGTTCTATCGTTTGTGGATCTCTAGATAATAAAATTGTCTTTAAAGGTTCGCGTGACCCCCTCACGAATGTCTCTAACCCTTCGCGTAAATTTCTTTTTTTTAATAATGTTATTATATTTTGGTCCTGTTCGGTACTGTTTGCAATATTGTTAAGAGCGGTTACTAATTCCAGAATTCTATCATAAAACGCGGTGATCGATTGATTACCCTGTGACATTGAGTTTATTTCATTATATAAAGTTCGTTGATCTCGATGATCAGAAAAATGCCTTATTAAACATTCGCGGATTTCGGCCCAATTATTTGGCTCTCCATATAGTCTCAATCTGTCACTGGCTTTACCCTTAATTTTATTCCGTAAGGCTTGAAACCAAAATGGCTTAATCTCTTCTTGAATTTGTGAAATAACGTTTGCCACTGGGTCAGCTGCCCTTAAAAAGATATACAAATCATTCGTATCTCCGTTATAATACGGCAAGTCTTTAATAACGTCCGGGGTAGATAGTGCGGATATATTGATTTGTGAAGTCATTATTAAATTGTAATTACTATTAATTTAATTAATTTTTATTTTCTTTTCTTTTTTTTTTTTTTTATTTTATTTTATTTTATATAAAGTCTTACAGGTTAAAGAGAACCGTGTGTATACCGTTTAACTATTTTCTTTATTTCTTATATATAACTTAAATTTTTAACATGCACTTACAATACTAATAACAGCATCAGGTAAGCTTCCATGTTGTTATCTGCGGATGATGTATATGCGTCTCCAAATTAAATAAAACGCATCCAAAAATTATTGATTCTGCACAGTTATAATTGGTTTTACCATATATTCACTATGGTATTATTGTTTTAAGATATAATAAAAATTAAAATTTTCGCTTTTGATTTTTATTATTGTTAGTTGTCACATGTCACATAAAAATAGCATTAATAAAAATTTCCGCTTTTTATTATTTATTTATTGCTATTTTTTTTTTTTTTTTTTTTTCACAACGCTATTCTACTATTTTCAAGCACAAAGTTTTATACGGTACTATTGCACTAATGTATAATAAAAAATTAAAATTTTCGCTTTTAATTATTTTTATTATTTCACATCACTTTTTTTATTTTTTTGTTTATTTATTTTAAGAAAATATTCACTTTTCTTTTTAATTTTGTTCACGATTTGCAGTTATTATTGGTTTAAAATAATTTGCACTTATTCAACCAAAATTTTTACCGTGATCCGTTGTATACCGACTGCGCCAGTTAAAAAGGAGGACGTGATATTAATTTTTAGCACCAAAAATAAAATAAAACAAATGTTTGAAAATTTTTATTAGATCTTTATTCGTCTAAAGTAGAAATAGAATTAACTTATTTATAAAAAGTCCTTTTTTATATTTTACGTTATTTTTATTTAACTTTATCTCTATTGGTTAGTTTATTAAATATGATTCATATTATTCGTATTATGAATCATATTAGGTTTACTTATATTTTGTTATAGTTTAAAGTGCTTAATATTTTAAGTATTAAGCTATGTTATGATTCATATGATATTTTACTTATTTTATTTTATTTATGATTATATAAGTGTTTAATATTTTAGGTATTAAACTATGTTATGATTCATATGATGTTTTACTTATTTTATTCTATTTATTATTATATAAGTGTTTAATATTTTAGGTATTAAACTATGTTATGATTCATATGATATTTTAGTTATTTTATTTTATTTATGATTATATAAGTGTTTAATATTTTAAGTATTAAACTATGTTATGATTCATATGATGTTTTAATTATTATATAGGTTTTTATGTGTGAACCTAATGTTGGGTATGGGTTCCATAACTATATATATAACATATAAAATGCATATGTTAACCAAAATACTCCTATTACATATATGCATTTCCGTAGTAATTAATTTGATTTTTTTTTAAAAATAAATAATATAAGAGGTTGTTATTTTAATTTGGAAAAAAAGTATTCTTTATTGCAAATTATCAACAACCTTTTACATATATTTTTATTGAATATAGTAACAATATTTGGTAAAAACAATGTTCAACAATGAAATACAATTATAATATGACAATACGATGTGATAAATACGATGTTCGATGTGATGTGATGTGATGAATGCGAAGTATAATAATACGATGTGATGAATACGATGTATAATAATACGATGTGATGAATACGATATATAATAATACGATGTGATGAATACGATGTATAATAATACGATGTGATGAATACGATGTATAATAATACGATGTAATGAATACGATGTATAATAATACGATGTGATGTATACGATGTATAATAATATAGTTGAATCGGGATACGATAACTACGATACGATGATTATGTGATGAATACGATGTATAATAATATAGTTGAATCGGGATACGATAACTACGATACGATGATTATGTGATGAATACGATGTATAATAATACGATGTGATGAATACGATGTATAATAATACGATGTAATGAATACGATGTATAATAATACGATGTGATGTATACGATGTATAATAATATAGTTGAATCGGGATACGATAACTACGGTACGATGATTATGTGATGAAATGCAATTTGATTCGGGATACGATATTATTTATACAATAGCCGAATGGCGATGTTGTATTAATATGTATCGTTTAAGGTGAACTGATATGTAGTCAATAGACGATGCAATATCAGCGGAGGTTGAATGAGGAATGAATATGCTGGATTGATATTATTTATACAATAGCCGTGGCGATGTTGTATTAATATGTATCTTTTGGATATTTGGATAAACTGATATGTAGTCAAGTGACGATGCAATATCAGCGGAGGTTGAAACTCAAGTGATTTTAATTGCAATTTCGCTATGGTTTATATAGTCGGCTAGCGGTACATTAATTATTATTGCTTATCATCGTGCGCATTGTTATAATTTATATAAATGCATGGGCGTTGTATAAATATTACTATTGTTTATTAGTACTATTGTTACCATTATTATTAATAAATGCATAGGCGTCGTATTATAGTCTCCCCCTCTGGTTGCGAAGTTGGAACAACAAGGAACCAGAAAAAAATGTGAATATTGAAACTATGTTTTCTTTGGTCGACCGCGTTTTCGTATTGGTAATATTGGTCGAATGGTGGTTTCTTCCCGTTCTTTTATAGGAGTTAACGCCGATGTATGGTACGTTGCTATTGTTTCCATAGGATTGTCAATATGTGATATTTCGTAGCTTGCAGGACCATGTTTTTTGTGTATAACGTATGGCCCGTCACGCCGTGGTGCAAATTTTGAAGAAAAATTGGTTGCTTTCCTACTTAATGAATGGTTGGTTACCCATACCCTGTCACCTGGTTGGTATGTTGGATCGGGTCTTCTTTTTTTATCCGAATATCGAAAATTCCGATTTTGCTGTAATTCGGTGTTTTGTTTAGCCTGGCATAAAACATCAGCCAGTTGTAGTAGTTTAGGTGAAATTTCTGGAATGAAATTTTCCGAGATGACGATTTCTTTAAGATCGTGTTCTATATCGTCGGTAGTACGTAGTTCTCTGCCGAAAGTTAAATATGCAGCCGAGAAACCAGTGCTTTTTGATTTCGCTGTATTTAATGCAAATCTTACTGAAGGTAGTTTTTCTTCCCATTTTGTATGATCTCCTTCTATTAATATTGCTAATCGCGTTTTTAAATCGCGATTCTTCCTTTCTACAGGGTTCGTCTCCGGGTGATAAACCGGTGTTAAAACATGTCTTATATCTAAACAATAAGTTAGTTTTTGTATTATAGCGGTCACGAATTGTGTACCATTGTCACTGATAATTCTTCGCGGGATGCCGTAACGAAGAAATACCTCATTGAGTAATACCTCCGAACAATTTTCTGCAGTTGCATCTTTTAGCGGAAACAATTCCACCCACCTACTCGCAAGGTCTTCCACAATAAAAATTTGTTTGTAGCCTTTTGGTGTGGTTGGCAATGGACCAAATAAATCCATGGCTATTGCTTCAAATCGTTGCATGCTTGCCGTACTTTGCAACAATCCAGCTGGTTTCATATTTGATGCTTTATATCTTTGACATGCTATACAGTTTCCAACATAATCATCGATATACTTTCTCATACCCGTCCAATAATATCTTGATGCGATTTTATCAAACGTTTGTTGCTTACCATAATGTCCCGCTGTTTCATTATCGTGATGAGCCTTTAATATTGCTTGGTATTCTTGTTTTGGTATTACTAGTTGTGCATCATCTTGTTCTGATGAATAGTGATGGAGTATACCATTATTTATAAAGAACCCCCTGCCTGTATATCGTCGAAAGGATTCATCGTCGTTCGTATTTTCGAAGCTATTAATTATGATTTTTAATTCATCATCTTTAAGTTGTTCTTCACGAACCTCTGCAGCCCCTTTATGTGGTAAATCCACCTGGATGTTACATATACCATACTCGTTGGTGTGGTCTGTACATGGTGGTCTGGATAACGTGTCCGCGACGATGTTTGTACGTCCGGGTATATACGATATGCTAATATTATAAGGCTGTAATTGTAGTGCCCATCTCGCAAGTCTACCTGTTGGTGACCTCAAACTCATTAACCATTTTAATGGCTGGTGATCCGTTGCTATTAAAATCTCCGCGCCATCAATGTATCCTCTAAATTTTTCAACAGCCCAAACAACCGCCAAAGCTTCTCGTTCGGTTGTTGAATAATTCATTTCAGCACGTGATAATAAACGACTAGCGTATTCTATTGGATGCTCGTTCTCATTCTCCCCCTGCACTAGAACTGCCCCAATCGCATAATTACTTGCATCTGTTTTTAATATGAATGGTACTTTATCATTAACTTGAGACAATATGGGTGCCTCTGTTAATAATGTTTTTAATTTGTCAAATGCGTTTTGTTGTTCATTCTCCCATTTCCAGGGTATGTTTTTACGCGTTAATTTGCTTAAGGGTTGAATAATGGATGCAAAATTATTAATAAATCTTCTGTACCAGGAACATGTTTGTATAAACGATAATAATTGCCTTATATTTCCTGGTGCTGGTCTATTTGTAATGGCCTCAATTTTTCCAGGATCCATTTTTATACCATTGATTGTTATGATGTGTCCTAAATACTTAACCTCCGAACAAAAAAATTTGCTTTTGCTTCGGTTTATGCGTAGGTTAAACAGTGTTAGACGTTCAAAAATTTCTCTTATTTCATCTATGTGTTGATTGAATGTGCTTGAAATTACGATTAAGTCATCCAGGTATGCAAACATAGTGATGTGTGTGAGTGAATTTTTTAACATATCAATTAATCTCTGGAATGTAGCTGGTGCATTTCGCAAACCAAACGACATTCTCTTAAATTGGTACATACCAAATGGTGAAATGAATGCAGTTTTCTGCTTGTCGTCTTCATTCATTTCAATTTGATGATATCCACTGCGTAAGTCTATGGTCGTCATATAACCAGTACCTTTTGCTTCTTGCAAAATATCATCTATACGTGGTAGTGGATATCTATCTGGTTTAGTGATTGCGTTCAATTGACGATAATCGACGCATATTCGTATTCCGCTGTCAGAGCTCCGAGTGGGTTTTCTCACAGACATAATAAAATATGAACTATTTTCTGCAAGATGCATGAATTAACACAATTTTGAACAGTGAAACAATTGTTCAACCAAACTTTATTTATTGACTTTAAATTACTTTCAACTTACAATATTTGAAATACTTAAAATACTCAAAATACTTAAAAATACTTAAAATACCTTATTATCTTTTATATCAATGTTGGCTGCTTGCGGTGGGGATGTTGATGTTTAATCTGGATGCTGGATGAGTGAAATTTTGTTGAATTCTACGTTGTATTTCTCGCTGACTTTATTCACTTTTTACTATTTTAACTTACAATACTAATTTAATTTATAATTTAATTTAGTAATTTATTTAATACCGTTTTATTATTTAATATTTATTATTTTATTTATTTAATACCGTTTTATTATTTAATATTTATTATTTTATTTATTTAATACCGTTTTATACACTTGTCGGTTTTTTTATTCTTTTTGTCTTTTTTTATTTCAAATTCTTTTGTTTTTTTCTTATTACTATTACACTATTGAACTTTCTTGTCTCACAACAAATTTCTAACTCTTCGTTTTTTTAATTTATTTTATGAATTTTTATGATGATAATTTCATCAAAGTTTTTCCTTTACCAAGAACCCCCCCAAAAGGTGTTCTTTTGGTGTAGCGTTTTATAATTAACCTTTTATCATAATAATTGGTGTCGTGTGTAAATCGTTGGTATTATTTATTTTATTGATGTAGCGTTTTTATGATTTTACTCTTGGTGTTAATCAGTGGTGTCGTGTGTAAATCGTTGGTATTAAAAATGGGTGTCACCGATTGACATAGCATTGTGACGTGGGATTGTTGTTAGTTAGATATATATTGAGCGTAATCATTTCCTTTGGTATTTTTTGCTTATGCCTTCCTGTGGTGTTTTTTGCTTATGACGGATATCAACTCATGAGAATTCAATAAGCATATAGTTGTACATATATAAATATTTTGTAGATTAAGCATTATGTGATCCCAGTGAACCAGTAAATATATAGTCACCATTCACACTGAAACACAGACATATATGCAAAAGAGTTCCACTCTCGTATCCCGTGGTTCCCGTGACGACGTAAAAACACATCAAGTTTAATGGGTTCAAACATACCATATCGCTTTTCCCATAGGTCTTGGTCTCATGGTTTTTGTCGATGTTGCATTGCGATACAATTCGTTTGTGTATATATAAATATATGCATGTAAAAATGCAAAGGCATCACATTCGCATAATTGATATTTTATGGAATTTGTGCATTAAATATATAATAAATATAATTATATATAACATAGCTATATAGGTATGTTAATAATACCAAGTATGTAATTTGAAATCTCAGGTTAATTTTTAAATATTAATAAACATAGATATATGTACACATATATAGTTGATACATTATTAATGCAAATCAGGCATATTGACGTCCAGGGTTATGTGAATATAATTTTATATTAATAATATTTATTTCAACCCGACATACCACATAATATGTATAGCCTAATATCGAATTAATGTTTTTGTTTAATAATGTTGCATATGTAAAACTTCTCCATCTACCGTAATATAGTTAATGGTGTATAATATGTAAGGGTGTCTATTTGTCCCATGACATCCCTCCACCCTCCGAAAAAAATTTTTTACGGAATGTAAAAAATTGAAGTTGTAAATATCGCCTTGTAATTGTATTACCACTCCATCCGCATATTTTGTTATAGCATAATCTACTTAATTTTATTTGCTTATAAGATAGATTATTCATTAATTTATGTTAATATAGTATTTATTTCTAAATGAACCCCATTAATATTATTTCTATTTAGATATTACTTATTATTATTTAACTCTTATAAAAACGAACCATTTATAAATGAATAAATTTATATTTTAAAGTATTAAAAGAACCTTTGTATTACGTATTACCTATATATTTTAATTCTAAATTGATTATTTTCTTAATATCTAAGAAAAATATATATTTTTTTATTTTAAATTAATAAATTTTAATATCTTTTATTTCGAATATAAAATTTTAATTATTCGTTTTTATTTGACTCATTTATTTATATTTAGCAATAGATTTCTAATTTTAATATAAGGTTCGGTAGACAAAATTTCACATGATTATGTAAACAATTCTTAACACCTAAAGTAAGATATTATAACATCTTAAATATAAATTATACAAAATTAAATTAATGATATTAATTATTGCGATATATATATAATAAATAATTCTTAAAAAAAAATTATATCTTATAAATTTTAGAATAAATCGGTATTAAATTAAATATATTTAAATTTCAACACTATTATCAAAGTTTTATAGCCCCTGTTAACTGTCTTGAAGACTCGGGAATTTGTATTAATATGTTAATTGAATCTGAAAACTGTTCGTATATGACAAAAATGATTATAGTGATTAGAAATAGGGTAGAAACCGAAATTAGAGAATTTTTTTTTTAATAGTTAATGGGATGGTGTTATGTTGCAGTTCGGATTAAAACCAAATGTATTTCACCAATAGGTTCAAAATAACGCTGAATGTTCCATAGGATGAATTTCAAAAGGGACAAAAACCCATATTGAGTGCATAAATAACACAATGAAGTGAACGATAACAAGTTCCATATCTGCTACTAAACCTATATTATTTAAAAGAAATGTAAAAAGAAAGTATTAGTTTTGATTATTATATTTAGTGATTATATATTTTCAGCCTGTTATTATGAACGCGTTTTTTGCGTCGACCCATTAAAATTGTTGTATTGACCGCGTTATTAACTTCAACGACTTCATATGGTCCCAACCAAATATTGGATAATTTATGTTGTCTGGTCTCATTTTTCAACATAACCAGATCGCCTACTTTAAACACCATATCTTTCGCATTCGCATCATAATATTGCTTTGATTTAATCTTTGATTTAAAACTATTTTGTCGTGCAATTTCATAAGTTTTTTGTAATTTAAATTTTAATTGATTATAATAACTTTCGTGATCATAAATGGGCTCGGTTGGTTTTTGCAAATTTGTGGGTATTTCCGCCGTAAAACCGAACAAACAATCGGATGGCGTTAATTTCGTTGAACTATGTAACGTATTATTATGGACATGAGATGCCTGTCTTAACCATGCATCCCAATTTTGCGGACTTTCCCCAACAAAACATCTCAAATAGTCCGCTAATGGACCGTGACTTCTCTCTAACATACCGTTTGATTGTGGATGATATGCGGTGGTTTGCATCTTTTTAATTTTTAATAATTTACAAACGCTCTTAAATAAATTACCAACGAAATTGGCACCCTGATCTGTTACTAACACCTTTGGAATTCTGTATCGCGAAATTATTTCATCGTAAAACGTTCGAGCTACTGTTTCTGCTGTAGCATCTGGAATTGCGTAACAGTCCATGAAACGAGTTAAATTATCCTGAAATGTGAGTATGTACCTGTTACCAGAATGGGTTGTGGGTAACGGACCTACTATGTCCAAATAAACCTTATCAAATGGAAGTTTTGGTGTATCAGTAATTATCATCGGCATTTTGTTAGATCGAGATTTTTTATTCCCCTGACATTGTTTGCATTTCTTAATATATTCCTTTATATCCCTCATCATTCCCTTCCATTGGTATTGTTTCTTGACCCTGTGCAATGTTTTCCAAACCCCTTGATGACCACCCAATGGTGTATCATGAAAACTTCTCATTACCGTTTGAATATCATCTTTATTTGACAACTCTTCGATTTTATTTAAATCCTCCACGGCTATTTTATTGATATCGTTTTCCTCATTGACATCCACAGAATTAACTTTATCTTGTATTTTGATATCTTTTGGTACAATATTCTCCTCAAGTTTTTTGGTCCGCGCGCGTGTCTGAACCACTTCTATTTTATTTGTATTTTCTTTTGATATGCGACTTAATGCATCGGCATTCGTATTAAACTTTCCGGGCTTATATTCTATGTTATAATTATATTCCGACAACTTATGATGAAAACGTAACAACCTAGACGTTGGATCCTTAATATTAAATACCCCTAACAACGGTCTATGATCGGTATAAATTGTGAATCTACGTCCCAATAAATAACTCCTGAAATTCTTTGTTGCCCAAACCATTGCAAGTAATTCCCTTTCAATTGTGGAATACCTTTGCTCCGCGCTATTCAACGATCGACTAGCATACGCAATAGGGCGATCTTCTCCTGGTTTCCCTTGAGAAAGAACCGCACCTAGAGCGTCACCACTAGCGTCGGTTGTTAAGATAAATGGTTTGGCAAAATCCGGATATATGAGAACTTGTGGCGAAATGAGTGCCATTTTTAATTCATTGAATGATTTTTCGCATTCCTCAGACCACGTATATGTCGAAGTTTTCTTCATTAAATCATTCAAAGGACACGAAATTTTTGAAAAATTTGGGATAAATTTTCTGTAATAATTTGCAAAACCTAACCATGATTGCAATTGTTTAACATTTTTTGGTGTTGGATATTCAGACACACAAGCCGTTTTGGATGGATCGGGGCTTGCGCCTTCTTTGGTGCATTTATGACCTAAATAAATAACTTCCTTTTTTAAAAATTGACATTTTTTAATTTTTATTTTTAAATTAAATTTTCTTAATCTATCAAATACAGCAGCTAATTTATTATGATGATCAATTAAATTTTTCCCATAAATTACAATATCATCAATATATACAAAACATTCAATACCATGCAAACCCATTAACACATAATTCATAATTCTTTGGAATGTAGCAGGAGCACCAGTCAAACCGAAAGGCATTCTTTTAAATTCGTAATGACCGTAAGGCGTACTAAATGCCGTTTTAGGCGCATCCCTAGATTCCATCAATACCTGATGATAACCACTAGCTAAATCCAAAGTACTGAAATATCGCGAATGTCCAAGCTGATCTAATATATCTTCAATTCGCGGAAGTGGGAATGCATCTTTGATGGTTATTTGATTCAATTTTCTAAAATCAAACACCAATCTCCAACGCTTGGTACCGTCCGAATCTGACTTTTTAGGTACCACCAACAAAGGTGTATTCCAAGGACTTTTACTCGGGCTAATAATACCGTCTTCTAACATATTTCCTACTTCCTCATTTATGAACTCCTTATGTATTTCCGGTAATCTATAATTTTTTTGATTTATTGCGGGATGATTTTGCAATGTGGGTATGGTATGTCCAACAACGTCAGTGTATGACAATTTATCTCCTTCAAGGTAAAAAACGTCATTATACTTAACACATAAATCCACTAACGTCTCTCTTTCCTCTTTATTTAAATCCTCCTCTGTATTTAATTCACTAACTAATCTTTTAATTCTATCATCATTTTGATCATTCAGGCCGTTGACCATCTTTGTCATTAAATTAATTGATTTCTTATTATTTTCTATGTTATAATTTTTTAAATTATCATACCTTAAATTTAGTTTTCTTAATTCTATATTTTTCTCGTTTATATTAATAATCGCGACAGGCGCTTCATAATTGCTAACTTTTGAAATCGAATTGCCAACGTAAATTCCCTCTATAATCTCCTCTGATTTCACTAAAATGGATCCCGTGCGTATAGGCATCCTAACCATCAATACAATTTTCGACCTGGCTGGTATATTATAAATAACTTCTCCCAATAAACGATTTGATTTAATCTGCTTAATTTTACTATTTATCATATTATTATTTTCTACTTCTTTACTTACTTTATTAAAATCCTGTGTATTTAAAACTTTTACAATATTTTCTTGTTTAATATTTTCTATTCTTTGTTTAATTAATGTTTCCGCCAAACAAGCGTGTACTTTCGATGAACCGAACGATATGTTGGAAGATTCCCCGGGAGAATCAATTTCAGATTTTCCAGGCAATGACAGTGACCGATTATCGCCATGCCTTCCTTTAAATGCGCATTTTAAAAGAACCATGTCACCGGTGACAGATTTACCATTTGGACATTCTGAACCCTTCACATCAACTCCATTCACTCGTTCTACAACTTTATTATTTCCTACCCCAATATTTAATTTAACTTCATTATTTTTATTCGCACTATTAATTAATTCCATCTTACAAATTTTATCAAAATCAACAATATCATCATTATATAATGTATTTTTCTCAACTTTCACAACTCGAGTTTGCTTTGGTGGTATGTCGGAAAATTCATTTGTTGAATTATTTTCGTATAGATTATTTAATTTCTTCGTTGATCGGTGATCACTTTGCGTTCTTTTAAATGGCCTTTTTAAAAGAGGCATAGCTTCGATCAAGAAGTCATTATTTAATCTATTCGAATCCTTCATTTCCACCTTGTTTCCCCCGACTCCCCGTTCTTTCACATTTAAATTTTGTTTATTAATAACTTCCTCGTTTATAATTGGCTTTGCAAATTGCTTTATATTTAACTTTTTATTATTATTCATATTTGCTCCGAAGGTGTGACTCCCCAAGTGGTCAGCTTCCTTTGAGAATTTATCAATAACCGCGTTAGTTTTTTGGGACATTTCGTGCGAGAAATGATTTTGGGGTTTCATTGGCATTGTCAGAAACAATGTACCATCTGGGCTAAACAACGAAAATGTGTTTGCAATGGCATTGATTATGGACGTTCCGTTTAAAAAATCCCTCCCGATTAACCCATTTGCGGGTATACACTCAGTATCATTTATGACACCTAATGTAATTTGCAATGTATTCTCTCTGGTCGCTACACCAATTTTACCGGTGATTGACCCTTGAGTCGTATCACAACCTCCGAAAGCACCTCCAACTTGAACCTTATCTAAATTATTTATATCTTTCAAATTTTTTATAGCATTACTTTTTATTAAACTAATTTCTGCTCCGGTATCAATTAGAAATATGTTATTACCGTCTTTACATATGTCGATGGGTAGCCTAACGTATATTTTATTTATATTGTTATTACCTATTTTATTAAATATTGTATTTCCCGTCACTAATTTTGTAATATTATTTTTAACTATTGTATTTTTATTATTTAAGTTTTGTTGGCATTCTAATTTATTATCTAAAGATTTTAGGCTACTCATTATCTCCTTCTGACCAACACTACGGATTTCTAGTTTGGTCGTTACTCGTTTTTTTCTCGGGGTTCATTTTTTTGCCCCGTATTATTATTTTGGGACTGACCCAATATTGCCCTACTATTACCTAATTTATTAAAACCAACATTTCTTCTTGCATTACATCTAGCGAAAGTATGACCAAATCGGTTACAGTATGTGCATTGTTCCTGCCTAATATTTGCATTATTATTATTATTTGCATTATTATTATTATTTCCGGTTCTATAATTATTGGAATTATTATTATTATTATTATAATTACCCACGCTATTATTGTACCCATTTCGATTACCCCCGCGATTGTCATTGACCGCATTATTGAAATAACCATTGTACGTACCACCACGATTAGGCATGCGAAACTGTAGTCCATTTGAAACGTTATTGAACCCATTATCCGATCTCAAATTGTTGTTATATCTCTGTCCATTATTGTTTTGAAAAGTGTTTCTATTGATATTTTGATTGACATAAAAATTACTATTGTTTGGACATGTCTGTACATTATGTCCATAAACTTTACACGAGTTACAAAAGGGAGTGGACTTGCGTAAATTGCAATCCACATACGTATGATTAAATTTGCTACAGAAACCACACTTCAAAATTGGTTGATATTTCATAACATTGTCGTTATCCGTATTTACCAAGAAGTTTTTTGATTGTACGGCAGTACGTTGGAAAGGATTATTCACTTTTAATAATAACTCCGTTTTAATTAATGCCTCAACGGCCTGGTCAAAGTGAATCGTATCAAGTGTTAATGCGAACTGTCGTAAATTGGGATCCAAAAGCCCGCATTTTAATATACGCAACTTTTGTTCCTCAGTTTCTTTAATTAAAACCTGTGCCACGAGTTCCTTATAATCAGATTTCAATATTTCAATTACACATTGCGCACACTTATCTATCTTCCTTGCAAATGAAGTTATTGATTCCGTGGGCAATTGGAAAGTATTTTTCAATTCGGCATTTGCTGTATCTAACGACTTTTTGGAAATATACCTATGTCTTAATGTTGCACTAAATCCATCTAATGTGGTAACATTTAACCCTCTTATCAGTTCAAACGCGTCACCCGTTAATCGCGTACACAAAGCCGTAACAAATTTACCCTCATCCTCACTATCAATACATTTATGTGCATATTCGCATGCACCTAAAAATTCTTGAATTTGGTTTACTAAATAGGGACCAGGTTCACCCGAAAATCGTGGAACCAACGTTGTAACTAATTTGCCTATTTTCTGGAAATCCATGATGTAAGAATTTATGATATGATGTTTATTCGTTGCGGATGTTGAAATAATATTGGTATTTTTTAAAATTGGACGATTGTCTACTTTTTGTGGTGAATCTTGTTCCACTTGATTCAACACGCTCTGGATGTCACCGTGGATCGTTTGGAGGAATTCTAATTCAATACTTGTATTTAATTGCGTTTCTTCAATTTCCCCGAGTTCTTTCTTCAAGGAATTAATTTCAAAATTACTTTCAATAAAACTCTTATTTGCTTCAATAAGTCCAGACGAATCCTCCGTGTCATACAATGTTAAATAACCCTTTGCAAGTAGTTCCTCTTGTAAATCCCTATTTTTTCCTTGGGCCAACTCTAATTTCACTTTTAACGTCGCCGCCTTATTCTGTGTGTCGTGCAATGTTTGTGATAATTCCCTAATACTACCCTCGTATTGTTCAGATTGTACCTCGTTATCCCTTAACGTTACTTTATTGTTCTTTATAATATCCCTTAAATGCAATACTTCTGATTTCAAATTATGAATAGTTTTTGTTAATTGAGCCTGTGGTTGTTCTAACAAAAGATCGATAATATATTCGGTCGTTTCCAATTCACTTATTTTATCGTATTTAGAATTTATATTCCGTTTTAACTCTCTATAGTCCCTATCACTTAATTTCGATTTACAACTAATCATAAGATTCTCATTCAAATTTTTGATACCCTGTTTCCAAGATTTTTGTTCATGCCTACGTTGTTTTAATTCATCATCCATCAAAGCTCATTTAATCAATACATATAAAAAAAATTAACATGACAAAACACACTCTTTATAAAAATACGCAGACTAATATTATAACCTATCATTCACGATACCAAATATATCCCAAAAAACCTAAAAATCACGAATTAACCGCATAATTTATTCCAAGATATTCATTTGTATTATATGTTCATATTAAAATAAAATTTTGTGTATATGATAATCAAAATTTATGTTCCGTATTTATTTTTCTGAATATATAAGAATAAACCATATGTTAGAATTTAATAAAAATATTTTTAAAATCAAAGGTATATATAAAAAGCGTCCCATATATTTATATATCAAAAGAAATAATTATTTAAAACATATGATCAGAATGACCCACTTTTTCCACATATAACTAACTCATATATCATAATAAAAGAAAATTATATAATATTAAACAATACGTATATGCTTAGTACAATAAATTAATTTTATTTTTATTTTTTTTTTTTTTTTTAAATATTTTACTTATATATGATATATAACACTCAGATAATATTTAATAATCGCATATTATTGTTCATATGAAGAAAAAGCAAAACAAAATATTTAGTTACACATTACAAAAAACGTTAATACACTTTCACGATTTAAATAAAATAATTGAAACGAATTGCACGTAAAAAAACGCACTATATTTTAATTAAAATTATGATGTGTTTAAAATAGAATTAAGATGTGTTTAAATTAGATTAAATGAATGAAATCATTAGAACGTTTTCATTAAAGTAATGTATAGTAGGGTTTACCGGCTGCGCCAATTATGTTGGTGCAGCAATTAAAAAATAATTTACAAATGAAATTGGTGTTTAACATTCAATTAATTAATTTAATTTTATATACAAATATATATAATAAATCGGGAGTTTGTTCGAAATTACCGATTGTGTCGTTGATGCAGTTCAAAAACATATTAATATTATTTAAGGAAATAAACTTAAAAAATAAAACGTTAATTAAATGAATATTGAAATAGTGTAATATGATTATATAATTTTATTTAATATTTGGCATAATTTAAACAAATTTACTATACTGAGAGCGAATTCGAAATACCGGCTGCGCCAATTATGTCAGAGCTCCGAGTGGGTTTTCTCACAGACATAATAAAATATGAACTATTTTCTGCAAGATGCATGAATTAACACAATTTTGAACAGTGAAACAATTGTTCAACCAAACTTTATTTATTGACTTTAAATTACTTTCAACTTACAATATTTGAAATACTTAAAATACTCAAAATACTTAAAAATACTTAAAATACCTTATTATCTTTTATATCAATGTTGGCTGCTTGCGGTGGGGATGTTGATGTTTAATCTGGATGCTGGATGAGTGAAATTTTGTTGAATTCTACGTTGTATTTCTCGCTGACTTTATTCACTTTTTACTATTTTAACTTACAATACTAATTTAATTTATAATTTAATTTAGTAATTTATTTAATACCGTTTTATTATTTAATATTTATTATTTTATTTATTTAATACCGTTTTATTATTTAATATTTATTATTTTATTTATTTAATACCGTTTTATACACTTGTCGGTTTTTTTATTCTTTTTGTCTTTTTTTATTTCAAATTCTTTTGTTTTTTTCTTATTACTATTACACTATTGAACTTTCTTGTCTCACAACAAATTTCTAACTCTTCGTTTTTTTAATTTATTTTATGAATTTTTATGATGATAATTTCATCAAAGTTTTTCCTTTACCAAGAACCCCCCCAAAAGGTGTTCTTTTGGTGTAGCGTTTTATAATTAACCTTTTATCATAATAATTGGTGTCGTGTGTAAATCGTTGGTATTATTTATTTTATTGATGTAGCGTTTTTATGATTTTACTCTTGGTGTTAATCAGTGGTGTCGTGTGTAAATCGTTGGTATTAAAAATGGGTGTCACCGATTGACATAGCATTGTGACGTGGGATTGTTGTTAGTTAGATATATATTGAGCGTAATCATTTCCTTTGGTATTTTTTGCTTATGCCTTCCTGTGGTGTTTTTTGCTTATGACGGATATCAACTCATGAGAATTCAATAAGCATATAGTTGTACATATATAAATATTTTGTAGATTAAGCATTATGTGATCCCAGTGAACCAGTAAATATATAGTCACCATTCACACTGAAACACAGACATATATGCAAAAGAGTTCCACTCTCGTATCCCGTGGTTCCCGTGACGACGTAAAAACACATCAAGTTTAATGGGTTCAAACATACCATATCGCTTTTCCCATAGGTCTTGGTCTCATGGTTTTTGTCGATGTTGCATTGCGATACAATTCGTTTGTGTATATATAAATATATGCATGTAAAAATGCAAAGGCATCACATTCGCATAATTGATATTTTATGGAATTTGTGCATTAAATATATAATAAATATAATTATATATAACATAGCTATATAGGTATGTTAATAATACCAAGTATGTAATTTGAAATCTCAGGTTAATTTTTAAATATTAATAAACATAGATATATGTACACATATATAGTTGATACATTATTAATGCAAATCAGGCATATTGACGTCCAGGGTTATGTGAATATAATTTTATATTAATAATATTTATTTCAACCCGACATACCACATAATATGTATAGCCTAATATCGAATTAATGTTTTTGTTTAATAATGTTGCATATGTAAAACTTCTCCATCTACCGTAATATAGTTAATGGTGTATAATATGTAAGGGTGTCTATTTGTCCCATGACATCCCTCCACCCTCCGAAAAAAATTTTTTACGGAATGTAAAAAATTGAAGTTGTAAATATCGCCTTGTAATTGTATTACCACTCCATCCGCATATTTTGTTATAGCATAATCTACTTAATTTTATTTGCTTATAAGATAGATTATTCATTAATTTATGTTAATATAGTATTTATTTCTAAATGAACCCCATTAATATTATTTCTATTTAGATATTACTTATTATTATTTAACTCTTATAAAAACGAACCATTTATAAATGAATAAATTTATATTTTAAAGTATTAAAAGAACCTTTGTATTACGTATTACCTATATATTTTAATTCTAAATTGATTATTTTCTTAATATCTAAGAAAAATATATATTTTTTTATTTTAAATTAATAAATTTTAATATCTTTTATTTCGAATATAAAATTTTAATTATTCGTTTTTATTTGACTCATTTATTTATATTTAGCAATAGATTTCTAATTTTAATATAAGGTTCGGTAGACAAAATTTCACATGATTATGTAAACAATTCTTAACACCTAAAGTAAGATATTATAACATCTTAAATATAAATTATACAAAATTAAATTAATGATATTAATTATTGCGATATATATATAATAAATAATTCTTAAAAAAAAATTATATCTTATAAATTTTAGAATAAATCGGTATTAAATTAAATATATTTAAATTTCAACACTATTATCAAAGTTTTATAGCCCCTGTTAACTGTCTTGAAGACTCGGGAATTTGTATTAATATGTTAATTGAATCTGAAAACTGTTCGTATATGACAAAAATGATTATAGTGATTAGAAATAGGGTAGAAACCGAAATTAGAGAATTTTTTTTTTAATAGTTAATGGGATGGTGTTATGTTGCAGTTCGGATTAAAACCAAATGTATTTCACCAATAGGTTCAAAATAACGCTGAATGTTCCATAGGATGAATTTCAAAAGGGACAAAAACCCATATTGAGTGCATAAATAACACAATGAAGTGAACGATAACAAGTTCCATATCTGCTACTAAACCTATATTATTTAAAAGAAATGTAAAAAGAAAGTATTAGTTTTGATTATTATATTTAGTGATTATATATTTTCAGCCTGTTATTATGAACGCGTTTTTTGCGTCGACCCATTAAAATTGTTGTATTGACCGCGTTATTAACTTCAACGACTTCATATGGTCCCAACCAAATATTGGATAATTTATGTTGTCTGGTCTCATTTTTCAACATAACCAGATCGCCTACTTTAAACACCATATCTTTCGCATTCGCATCATAATATTGCTTTGATTTAATCTTTGATTTAAAACTATTTTGTCGTGCAATTTCATAAGTTTTTTGTAATTTAAATTTTAATTGATTATAATAACTTTCGTGATCATAAATGGGCTCGGTTGGTTTTTGCAAATTTGTGGGTATTTCCGCCGTAAAACCGAACAAACAATCGGATGGCGTTAATTTCGTTGAACTATGTAACGTATTATTATGGACATGAGATGCCTGTCTTAACCATGCATCCCAATTTTGCGGACTTTCCCCAACAAAACATCTCAAATAGTCCGCTAATGGACCGTGACTTCTCTCTAACATACCGTTTGATTGTGGATGATATGCGGTGGTTTGCATCTTTTTAATTTTTAATAATTTACAAACGCTCTTAAATAAATTACCAACGAAATTGGCACCCTGATCTGTTACTAACACCTTTGGAATTCTGTATCGCGAAATTATTTCATCGTAAAACGTTCGAGCTACTGTTTCTGCTGTAGCATCTGGAATTGCGTAACAGTCCATGAAACGAGTTAAATTATCCTGAAATGTGAGTATGTACCTGTTACCAGAATGGGTTGTGGGTAACGGACCTACTATGTCCAAATAAACCTTATCAAATGGAAGTTTTGGTGTATCAGTAATTATCATCGGCATTTTGTTAGATCGAGATTTTTTATTCCCCTGACATTGTTTGCATTTCTTAATATATTCCTTTATATCCCTCATCATTCCCTTCCATTGGTATTGTTTCTTGACCCTGTGCAATGTTTTCCAAACCCCTTGATGACCACCCAATGGTGTATCATGAAAACTTCTCATTACCGTTTGAATATCATCTTTATTTGACAACTCTTCGATTTTATTTAAATCCTCCACGGCTATTTTATTGATATCGTTTTCCTCATTGACATCCACAGAATTAACTTTATCTTGTATTTTGATATCTTTTGGTACAATATTCTCCTCAAGTTTTTTGGTCCGCGCGCGTGTCTGAACCACTTCTATTTTATTTGTATTTTCTTTTGATATGCGACTTAATGCATCGGCATTCGTATTAAACTTTCCGGGCTTATATTCTATGTTATAATTATATTCCGACAACTTATGATGAAAACGTAACAACCTAGACGTTGGATCCTTAATATTAAATACCCCTAACAACGGTCTATGATCGGTATAAATTGTGAATCTACGTCCCAATAAATAACTCCTGAAATTCTTTGTTGCCCAAACCATTGCAAGTAATTCCCTTTCAATTGTGGAATACCTTTGCTCCGCGCTATTCAACGATCGACTAGCATACGCAATAGGGCGATCTTCTCCTGGTTTCCCTTGAGAAAGAACCGCACCTAGAGCGTCACCACTAGCGTCGGTTGTTAAGATAAATGGTTTGGCAAAATCCGGATATATGAGAACTTGTGGCGAAATGAGTGCCATTTTTAATTCATTGAATGATTTTTCGCATTCCTCAGACCACGTATATGTCGAAGTTTTCTTCATTAAATCATTCAAAGGACACGAAATTTTTGAAAAATTTGGGATAAATTTTCTGTAATAATTTGCAAAACCTAACCATGATTGCAATTGTTTAACATTTTTTGGTGTTGGATATTCAGACACACAAGCCGTTTTGGATGGATCGGGGCTTGCGCCTTCTTTGGTGCATTTATGACCTAAATAAATAACTTCCTTTTTTAAAAATTGACATTTTTTAATTTTTATTTTTAAATTAAATTTTCTTAATCTATCAAATACAGCAGCTAATTTATTATGATGATCAATTAAATTTTTCCCATAAATTACAATATCATCAATATATACAAAACATTCAATACCATGCAAACCCATTAACACATAATTCATAATTCTTTGGAATGTAGCAGGAGCACCAGTCAAACCGAAAGGCATTCTTTTAAATTCGTAATGACCGTAAGGCGTACTAAATGCCGTTTTAGGCGCATCCCTAGATTCCATCAATACCTGATGATAACCACTAGCTAAATCCAAAGTACTGAAATATCGCGAATGTCCAAGCTGATCTAATATATCTTCAATTCGCGGAAGTGGGAATGCATCTTTGATGGTTATTTGATTCAATTTTCTAAAATCAAACACCAATCTCCAACGCTTGGTACCGTCCGAATCTGACTTTTTAGGTACCACCAACAAAGGTGTATTCCAAGGACTTTTACTCGGGCTAATAATACCGTCTTCTAACATATTTCCTACTTCCTCATTTATGAACTCCTTATGTATTTCCGGTAATCTATAATTTTTTTGATTTATTGCGGGATGATTTTGCAATGTGGGTATGGTATGTCCAACAACGTCAGTGTATGACAATTTATCTCCTTCAAGGTAAAAAACGTCATTATACTTAACACATAAATCCACTAACGTCTCTCTTTCCTCTTTATTTAAATCCTCCTCTGTATTTAATTCACTAACTAATCTTTTAATTCTATCATCATTTTGATCATTCAGGCCGTTGACCATCTTTGTCATTAAATTAATTGATTTCTTATTATTTTCTATGTTATAATTTTTTAAATTATCATACCTTAAATTTAGTTTTCTTAATTCTATATTTTTCTCGTTTATATTAATAATCGCGACAGGCGCTTCATAATTGCTAACTTTTGAAATCGAATTGCCAACGTAAATTCCCTCTATAATCTCCTCTGATTTCACTAAAATGGATCCCGTGCGTATAGGCATCCTAACCATCAATACAATTTTCGACCTGGCTGGTATATTATAAATAACTTCTCCCAATAAACGATTTGATTTAATCTGCTTAATTTTACTATTTATCATATTATTATTTTCTACTTCTTTACTTACTTTATTAAAATCCTGTGTATTTAAAACTTTTACAATATTTTCTTGTTTAATATTTTCTATTCTTTGTTTAATTAATGTTTCCGCCAAACAAGCGTGTACTTTCGATGAACCGAACGATATGTTGGAAGATTCCCCGGGAGAATCAATTTCAGATTTTCCAGGCAATGACAGTGACCGATTATCGCCATGCCTTCCTTTAAATGCGCATTTTAAAAGAACCATGTCACCGGTGACAGATTTACCATTTGGACATTCTGAACCCTTCACATCAACTCCATTCACTCGTTCTACAACTTTATTATTTCCTACCCCAATATTTAATTTAACTTCATTATTTTTATTCGCACTATTAATTAATTCCATCTTACAAATTTTATCAAAATCAACAATATCATCATTATATAATGTATTTTTCTCAACTTTCACAACTCGAGTTTGCTTTGGTGGTATGTCGGAAAATTCATTTGTTGAATTATTTTCGTATAGATTATTTAATTTCTTCGTTGATCGGTGATCACTTTGCGTTCTTTTAAATGGCCTTTTTAAAAGAGGCATAGCTTCGATCAAGAAGTCATTATTTAATCTATTCGAATCCTTCATTTCCACCTTGTTTCCCCCGACTCCCCGTTCTTTCACATTTAAATTTTGTTTATTAATAACTTCCTCGTTTATAATTGGCTTTGCAAATTGCTTTATATTTAACTTTTTATTATTATTCATATTTGCTCCGAAGGTGTGACTCCCCAAGTGGTCAGCTTCCTTTGAGAATTTATCAATAACCGCGTTAGTTTTTTGGGACATTTCGTGCGAGAAATGATTTTGGGGTTTCATTGGCATTGTCAGAAACAATGTACCATCTGGGCTAAACAACGAAAATGTGTTTGCAATGGCATTGATTATGGACGTTCCGTTTAAAAAATCCCTCCCGATTAACCCATTTGCGGGTATACACTCAGTATCATTTATGACACCTAATGTAATTTGCAATGTATTCTCTCTGGTCGCTACACCAATTTTACCGGTGATTGACCCTTGAGTCGTATCACAACCTCCGAAAGCACCTCCAACTTGAACCTTATCTAAATTATTTATATCTTTCAAATTTTTTATAGCATTACTTTTTATTAAACTAATTTCTGCTCCGGTATCAATTAGAAATATGTTATTACCGTCTTTACATATGTCGATGGGTAGCCTAACGTATATTTTATTTATATTGTTATTACCTATTTTATTAAATATTGTATTTCCCGTCACTAATTTTGTAATATTATTTTTAACTATTGTATTTTTATTATTTAAGTTTTGTTGGCATTCTAATTTATTATCTAAAGATTTTAGGCTACTCATTATCTCCTTCTGACCAACACTACGGATTTCTAGTTTGGTCGTTACTCGTTTTTTTCTCGGGGTTCATTTTTTTGCCCCGTATTATTATTTTGGGACTGACCCAATATTGCCCTACTATTACCTAATTTATTAAAACCAACATTTCTTCTTGCATTACATCTAGCGAAAGTATGACCAAATCGGTTACAGTATGTGCATTGTTCCTGCCTAATATTTGCATTATTATTATTATTTGCATTATTATTATTATTTCCGGTTCTATAATTATTGGAATTATTATTATTATTATTATAATTACCCACGCTATTATTGTACCCATTTCGATTACCCCCGCGATTGTCATTGACCGCATTATTGAAATAACCATTGTACGTACCACCACGATTAGGCATGCGAAACTGTAGTCCATTTGAAACGTTATTGAACCCATTATCCGATCTCAAATTGTTGTTATATCTCTGTCCATTATTGTTTTGAAAAGTGTTTCTATTGATATTTTGATTGACATAAAAATTACTATTGTTTGGACATGTCTGTACATTATGTCCATAAACTTTACACGAGTTACAAAAGGGAGTGGACTTGCGTAAATTGCAATCCACATACGTATGATTAAATTTGCTACAGAAACCACACTTCAAAATTGGTTGATATTTCATAACATTGTCGTTATCCGTATTTACCAAGAAGTTTTTTGATTGTACGGCAGTACGTTGGAAAGGATTATTCACTTTTAATAATAACTCCGTTTTAATTAATGCCTCAACGGCCTGGTCAAAGTGAATCGTATCAAGTGTTAATGCGAACTGTCGTAAATTGGGATCCAAAAGCCCGCATTTTAATATACGCAACTTTTGTTCCTCAGTTTCTTTAATTAAAACCTGTGCCACGAGTTCCTTATAATCAGATTTCAATATTTCAATTACACATTGCGCACACTTATCTATCTTCCTTGCAAATGAAGTTATTGATTCCGTGGGCAATTGGAAAGTATTTTTCAATTCGGCATTTGCTGTATCTAACGACTTTTTGGAAATATACCTATGTCTTAATGTTGCACTAAATCCATCTAATGTGGTAACATTTAACCCTCTTATCAGTTCAAACGCGTCACCCGTTAATCGCGTACACAAAGCCGTAACAAATTTACCCTCATCCTCACTATCAATACATTTATGTGCATATTCGCATGCACCTAAAAATTCTTGAATTTGGTTTACTAAATAGGGACCAGGTTCACCCGAAAATCGTGGAACCAACGTTGTAACTAATTTGCCTATTTTCTGGAAATCCATGATGTAAGAATTTATGATATGATGTTTATTCGTTGCGGATGTTGAAATAATATTGGTATTTTTTAAAATTGGACGATTGTCTACTTTTTGTGGTGAATCTTGTTCTACTTGATTCAACACGCTCTGGATGTCACCGTGGATCGTTTGGAGGAATTCTAATTCAATACTTGTATTGAATTGCGTTTCTTCAATTTCCCCGAGTTCTTTCTTCAAGGAATTAATTTCAAAAGTACTTTCAATAAAACTCTTATTTGCTTCAATAAGTCCAGACGAATCCTCCGTGTCATACAATGTTAAATAACCCTTTGCAAGTAGTTCCTCTTGTAAATCCCTATTTTTTCCTTGGGCCAACTCTAATTTTAATTTTAACGTCGCCGCCTTATTCTGTGTGTCGTGCAATGTTTGTGATAATTCCCTAATACTACCCTCGTATTGTTCAGATTGTACCTCGTTATCCCTTAACGTTACTTTATTGTGCTTTATAATATCCCTTAAATGCAATACTTCTGATTTCAAATTATGAATAGTTTTTGTTAATTGAGCCTGTGGTTGTTCTAACAAAAGATCGATAATATATTCGGTCGTTTCCAATTCACTTATTTTATCGTATTTAGAATTTATATTCCGTTTTAACTCTCTATAGTCCCTATCACTTAATTTCGATTTACAACTAATCATAAGATTCTCATTCAAATTTTTGATACCCTGTTTCCAAGATTTTTGTTCATACCTACGTTGTTTTAATTCATCATCCATCAAAGATCATTTAATCAATACATATATAAAAAAAAAATTAACATGACAAAATACACTCTTTATAAAAATACGCAGACTAATATTATAACCTATCATTCACGATACCAAATATATCCCAAAAACTTAAAAATCACGAATTAACCGCATAATTTATTCCAAGATATTCATTTGTATTATATGTTCATATTAAAATAAAATTTTGTGTATATGATAATCAAAATTTATGTTTCGTATTTATTTTTCTTAATATATAAGAATAAACCATATGTTAGAATTTAATAAAAATTATTTTTAAAATCAAAGGTATATATAAAAAGCGTCCCATATATTTATATATCAAAAGAAATAATTATTTAAAACATATGATCAGAATGACCCACTTTTTCCACATATAACTAACTCATATATCATAATAAAAGAAAATTATATAATATTAAACAATACGTATATGCTTAGTACAATAAATTAATTTTATTTTTATTTTTTTTTTTTTTTAAATATTTTACTTATATATGATATATAACACTCAGATAATATTTAATAATCGCATATTATTGTTCATATGAAGAAAAAGCAAAACAAAATATTTAGTTACACATTACAAAAAACGTTAATACACTTTCACGATTTAAATAAAATAATTGAAACGAATTGCCCGTAAAAAACGCACTATATTTTAATTAAAATTATGATGTGTTTAAATTAGAATTAAGATGTGTTTAAATTAGATTAAATGAATGAAATCATTAAGAACGTTTTCATTAAAGTAATGTATAGTAGGGTTTACCGGCTGCGCCAATTATGTTGGTGCAGCAATTAAAAAATAATTTACAATTTAATTCAATTAATTAATTTAATTTTATATACAAATATATATAATAAATCGGGGGTTTGTTCGAAATTACCGATTATGTCGTTGATGCAGTTCAAAAACATATTAATATTATTTAAGGAAATAAACTTAAAAAATAAAACGTTAATTAAATGAATATTGAAATAGTGTAACATAATTATATAATTTTATTTAATATTTGGCATAATCTAAACAAATTTCTTATACTGAGAGCGAATTCGAAATACCGGATGCGCCAATTATGTCAGTGCTCCGAGTGGGTTTTCTCACAGACATAATAAAATATGAACTATTTTCTACAAGCTGCATGGATTAACACAATTTTAAACGGTGAAGTAATTATTCACCCAAACTTTATTTATTGAATTTAAATTACTTTCAACTTACAATACTTGAAAAACTTAAAATACTTAAAAATACTTAAAATACCTTATTATCTTCTATATTAATGCTGGCTGCTTGCGGTGGGGATGTTGATGTTTAATCTGGATGCCGGATGAGTGAAATTTTGTTGAATTATATGTTGTATTTCTCGCTGACTTTATTCGCTTTTTACTATTTTAACTTACAATACTAATTTAATTTATAATTTAATTTAGTAATTTATTTAATACCGTTTTATTATTTAATATTTATTATTTTATTTATTTAATACCGTTTTATACACTTGTCGGTTTTTAATTCTTTTTTTCTTTTTATATTTAAAATTCATTATATTCTTATTATTATTACACTATTGAACTTTCTTGTCTCACTACAAATTCTTAACTCCTCGTTTTTTTTTTGAATTTATTTTATGAATTTTTATGATGATAATTTCATCAAAGTTTTTCCTTTACCAAGAACCCCTCCAAAAGGTGTTTTTTTGGTGTAGCGTTTTATAATTAACCTTTTATCATAATAATTGGTGTCGTGTGTAAATCGTTGGTATTATTTATTTTATTGATGTAGCGTTTTTATGATTTTACTCTTGGTGTTAATCAGTGGTGTCGTGTGTAAATCGTTGGTATTAAAAATGGGTGTCACCGATTGACATAGCATTGTGACGTGGGATTGTTGTTGGTTAGATATATATTGAGCGTAATCATTTCCTTTGGTATTTTTTGCTTATGCTTTCCTGTGGTGTTTTTTGCTTATGACGGATATCAACTCATGAGAATTCAATAAGCATATAGTTGTACATATATAAATATTTTGTAGATTAAGCATTATGTGATCCCAGTGAACCAGTAAATATATAGTCACCATTCACACTGAAACACAGACATATATGCAAAAGAGTTCCACTTTCGTATTCCGTGGTTCCCGTGACGACGTAAAAATACATCAAGTTTAATGGGTTCAAACATACCATATCGCTTTTCCCATAGGTCTTGGTCTCATGGTTTTGTCGATGTTACATTGCGATACAATTCGTGTATGTATATATAAATATATGCATCTAAATATGCAAAGGCATCAAATTCGCATAATTGATATTTTATGGAATTTGTGCATTAAATATATAATAAATATAAGTATATATAACATAGCTATATAGGTATGTTAATAATACCAAGTATGTAATTTGAAATCTCAGGTTAATTTTTAAATATTAATAAACATAGATATATGTACACATATATAGTTGATACATTATTTATGCATATGAGGCATATTGACGTCCAGGGTTATGTGAATATAATTTTATATTAATAATATTTATTTCAACCCGACATACCACATAATATGTATAGCCTAATATCGCCCCAATATTTTTGTTGCATAATGTTGCATAGCTAAAACTTCGCCATCCATCATGATATAGTTAACATAGTTACAAAGGTGTATAATACGTAAGGGTGTCTATTTGTCCCATGACAAATATAAGAAAATGCAAACATGGTTGTTTCAAGTTTCATGTCTTAATGTTGCTATTATTTTAGAAAAGTGATAAGAACGGACCAAATTAACCAGCGTTACATAACAGAAAACTAATATTGATAATTTTAGCCCACTCTACCGACTAGTTTCAGAGAAAACTTAATTGTATGCTATGCTAGAACTAATATAAGAAAATGCAAACATGGTTGTTTCACGTTTCACGATTTAAAGTTGCTATTATTTTAGAAAAGTGATAAGAAGGGACCAAATTAACCAGCGTTACATAACATAAAACTAATATTGATAATTTTAGCCAACTCTACCGACTAGTTTCAGAGAAAACGTAATTGTATGCTATATAAGAAAATGCAAACATTGTTGTTTCACGTTTCACGATTTAAAGTTGCTATTATTTTAGAAATGTGATAAGATCAACACAAATTAATCAGCTTTACATAAAATAAAACTAATATTAATAATTTTAGCCAACTCTGCCGACTAGTTGCAGAGAAAACTTAATTGTATGCTGGAACTAATATAAGAAAATGCAAACATGGTTGTTTCACGTTTCACGATTTAAAGTTGCTATTATTTTAGAAAAGTGATAAGAACGGACCAAATTAACCAGCGTTACATAAAATTAAGCTAATTAACTTAATGGTATGCTAGAACTAATATAAGAAAATGCAACCATGGTTGTTTCATGTTTCACGATTTAAAGTTGCTATTATTCTAGAAAAGTGATAAGAACGGACCAAATTAACCAGCGTTACATAAAATGAAGCTAATATTGATAATTTTAGCCAACTCTATGGACTAGTGTCAGAGAAAACTTAATGGTATGCTAGAACTAATATAAGAAAATGCAAACGTGCTTGTTTCAAGTTTCACGATTTAAAGTTGCTATTATTTTAGAAAAGTGTGAAAAGTGATAATAACGGACCAAATTAACCAGCGTTACATAAAATTAAGCTAACACTGATAATTTTAGCCAACTCTACCGACTGGTTTCAAAGAAAACTTAATGGTATGCTAGAACTAATATAAGAAAATGCAAACATTGTTGTTTTAGGTTTCACGATTTAATGTTGCTATTATTTTAGAAAAGTGATAAGAACGGACCAAATCAACCAGCGTTACATAAACTAGTTTCAGAGAAAACTTATTGGTATGCTAGAACTAAAATAAGAAAATGACAGATTCTTCATCTCACCATATAACGTTAATAATTCCCATACCATATAATTTATGTACCGCAAAATCCCACATATTATAATTTTGATACACGGTTATCAAATTATAATGCCGTTTTTTTTATTAAGTTACTTTTTTTTGTTATTATTATATATTGTACGTTTTTTTTATGCATAGGAAATAATAAATGCAATTTTGTTAATTGGTGTCCCGTGACAACAATTAACAAATTTAAATATATCTATGTATAAAAAATTATTAATAATAAATTAATATGTTCATAATAAGTAATATATATATATAACATATAAAATGCATATGTTAACCAAAATACTCCTATTACATATATGCATTTCCGTAGTAATTAATTTGATTTTTTTTTAAAAATAAATAATAAATAAAAAATGCAATTTTGTTAATTGGTGTCAACAATTAAAAAATTGAAGAAAATATATGTGTATAAAAAATATATACACATATATATACAATATGCAATTTTGGCTAATTGATTTCCCATACTAGCGAACGGAAATCAATTAACAGCCAATTCATAAATTTGTGCAAGTGGACAATTCTACCGTGAGATTTATTTTCGCAATAGAATTGTCTTGCAATGACTTGCATATTTTATTTGTATAAATAGTACACCAATTTTAATTTAAAGGAGAGTAAAAATAAAATAATAGAAGAAAAAACATTATTGTTAAGTATAAGTATTCTATAGTATAAGTAATAAGTATAAGTAATAAGAAGTTTAACAAAATAAATTTATAGTTAACAACACAAATAAAAAAATAATGTTTCAATTGGAGAAGTTTGAGGTGGGACCCTCAACATTTGGCGCAGCCGGTAGGATCCCTGGGGGATCAAAGATAGGTAAGTAAAATAATAATAATAATATTTTTTTTTCTTTTTCAGATATAATAAATAAAAATTTTTTTTCCCTAGAACATTAATTTTAATACATTTTTTTTTTTCATATAAACAATGCAATAATAAATAAATTTTTTTTTTAGTTCAACTCTAATTTTAATAATTTTAATTTTAATAATAAAGTTTTTTAGTATTTTTAACCTAAAGCATTTTTAATCGTGATTTACTTGGCAAATCGGCAAGAATAGTCTAACCAATTAAATCACGCAAACAAACACCGTATTTCATGTAGGCTCCAATAAGCCTTGGGAATACAATCTTTCAATCATTTTTTTTTTTCCTCTTGGATGTGAGATTGTGGTTATACATCATCAAGTGTTAACCCTTTTCATCTTTTATTACGTATGGGTACCTCACATCTACAAGAACTACTCGCAAATATCATTAAAGAAAACCCTAATGCCGGTCCGAAACCCCTCACCATCGAGCAATACCGTAACCGTATTAAGCCTCGACCGCCTTTGTCAGTAGAAGTCAACACAAGGGTATATAAACATCGTGGTGGTATTAGAGTTCGTCGCCGCCGGGAAATTGGTCAATTACAACAAGTAATCGCCTTATGTTTAGATCCACAGCAACGTTGGCGATTGCAGGTGAAATTAAAGCAGATGGTCAACCAGTATAAGGAGGAGGATAGGAAAAGAATCCGGGATATACAGGTGACTGCTACCAAGCAACACATCACCGCATCACATTCAAACGTTAAGATACAACAACAACCAAAACAAAAGCCCCAAACAAATGAACAATTTAAAATAAGAATTGTAAAATAAAAATCCTTTGGAAGAAAAAAAAAACAATATAAATCAATTTTACGCACATTTTAGCAAAATTTTTATGTCACACGTTTCTGAACCATCCATTGCTGAGTTAAAAGACCAGGTCAGTCAATTGAGACAAGATACTTTAAGGGCTGAGGCGAATTTACGGGCTTTAAACGAAATTTTATGGTCAGATCTCCGGGAAATTTTGAGTAGAAGGGAATTCCTGGAATTCAAGAATAGTCTGACTGGAAAATTTCCGTTACATAGTACCGAGTTAACGGATGAATTACTGCTTAAAATTAATTCGGCTCATGGTTGTCGTTTAGAGCAAAATCAAGCGTTATTAAAAGAGCAACGAGCAAGGGCTGCGAATTACGCCAGGGCAATTGGTGATTATAAAAAGGGACAGTTGGAGGCGGAAAATTTATCAAGGGAGAGAGAGGTTTTTATTGAGGATTTACATAAGCGGATTCGTGTCAGTAAGGAAAAAGAATCGAAATTGATAGGTGAAGTGCGGGAAAACGAGATTCAATTGAACCAATTGGCGGATCGTTTAAGAGCGGTTGAAGCGGATATACCTAGTGCTCCGAAACAGGAGTGCATTGCTAAATTGGAGAATAGCATAACGGAATACAAGGATATCATCCGGGGTTAAGAAGTCAGTTGGAGGTGGAACAAAAACATCAATTGGATACCACGTTGGAACTATCGTATTTCGACGAAGAGGGAAACAGTTCAGCAGTGAATAGCAAGGCAAATTCTGTGACAGGAAGTCAAGTTGACACAATGGATTACGAAAAAATCGGTAGAATTATTAATTTGTTGGTGCCTAGGTTATGTCTCGAGTATCGGGAGACATAACCACCTCGAGTATCGGGAGAGGCGTTCTCGAGACTCGAGACAACTCGAGTATCGGGAGAGGCGTTTGATTTGGTGGCGGACACGGAATTTCACAGTTTAGAGGATTTTTTAAAGATCATCCGAGGACGGTATTCCAATGTATCCAATCCGGTATTCCAATGTATCCAAAGGTATTCCAATCCGTTGGATCATTGGATGATGTTATGTCTGCGTTAAGGGACACATTTCAACTACCGAATGAGGATGTAATCTCCTTTGCAATGCGGTTGAAAAAACTAGGAACTACTGCTGGTCGGTTAGCGAAAGTGCAGTACGGTAATAAAAACATTGACACGTTATTGGAAGAAATCGATTTTATTTTAAGACGAGTATTCAAGACGGGGTTATTAAATCCATCATTGCGTCAATGTGCAATAATCAGCAGGGCTCAAACTTGGGAGGCGTTAAAGGAAGAGGTTATGGCATACGATAACCTATTGAAGCATTCAAACCCATTGGGTGGTGCTCGCCAAGTTATATTGGGTAATCGGACAGACTCCACCGCCGACCGAATTTCAAATCCTTTGCCTGTTGGTATGCAAACACAATCTTCGGGATTCGAAAAAACGCCTATAACATGTGGTTTCTGCAATAAATTAAACCATTCGTTTCGGGAATGCAGATTGAGGAAAAACACCCCATATTGCAATATATGCAAGGATTTCGGACATCTTGAAAACACTTGCCGACTACGTCGTAATAATTATGAAAGTTCTAATGGTAACCAACGCCCACGGAATTATAACAATAACAATAATAATATTAATAACCGTAACGTACCGTCTATAATAATAATAATAATAATAATAATAATAATAATAATAATATGAATTCTAATTATCAATACCGGAATAATATCGGACATACAAGTAATAACAATTATCGGGGTTTTAATAATAATGGTTACCCGGAATATGCTAATAGGAATTGGAATACCAGTTCGAGTAATAATGTTCATAGAGAAACTGCAAGAGGTGGAGATATACGCGCGGATTTTCGTACGAACGATAAGCAAAAAAACTAATATCGACCGGGTTGGCACACCACAACCCCGGTCCCATTAATGAAGGGGATCGCAAACTCTTTATTAATAATTCGGATGCTATTAGTAAACATTTTTTGTATAACAAACGGAAAGAAACTTCCAAAGAAAGATGTTCTCCAGACGGTAAATTCGCAAATTTATTTAGTCGGGGAAGTTACGTGAATTTACCTTTGGATATTTGTAGGAATAATTATGTACGATTGCTAGTAGATACTGGCGCGGAAGTAACATTAATAAAAATGAGTTCATTAAATACGAATGTAAATTGGAATAGTGCTGGGCAAATTGAATTGGGTGGTATTTTCGGGGGTAATGGTGTTACTCTTGGCACCGTCCAAGGAAATTTGATAATGCCGCATAAGGTTCCATTCACGTTTAATGTAATCGGGGATTCAGAATCATTACCAATCGACGGATTACTTGGGGGGAGACCTATTGGACGGGTGTTCCAGTATCGATTTCTTTAATCAGAAACTGACATTGTGCCTAGAGGGACAATATTTGGAATTACCTTTACATTCAATGGGAAATTTATCGAAAGATAAACCAACACGGTTATTTCGTGGAAGGGATTATGAAGTGCTTAAAGAGGTCAAATTAATAAACTCAGGAAAAAATGTAACCAAGAAATTAAATGAAGTTAAATTAGAAGAACCAAATATAATAAATAAAATTAATGATTTTGAGAATATAGAAGTAATACATGAAAAGCTAGAAGTCAATGAAAAAAACAATACGGAAGTAACAAATGACAAAAAATATATAGAAGTGATATGTGAAGAAACTATAAATAATGACAAAGATGTAAACTCAGAGGTAGTAACGAATACAAAAGAATTAACGCAAAGAAATACTATTGAAGCAATAAATAAAGAAAAAATAAAGAATGATGGAGATATTGAAGTGGACGCAATTATATATCATGACGGGTCTAACATTTGTAGATCGAAGGGAAGTTGGTTGATACCTGCTCGTACACAGGTAGTCAGAGAAGTCAATTTTCCTATTTGTTCGGGAACACTGGTAATATAATCTAGGGAACTATTACCCGGAACATTTGTGGGAAATACAATAGTTGAAGTTAAAAATTATATTGGAAGGGTAGCCATAATAAATGCACGAATGCGAGATGTAGAATTTACGGAAATGGAATTAAAATATAAACATTTAACGGAATTTGATATATTAGACGAAAACGGGGGACCAATAATGGGGTCGAACAGGATCCATGCAAATACGACCCTTAAACGAGAGAGCAAGGGAGTGTTTTACGCACATGCAAAAAATCACAACGACAGAATAAATAGTATATTAGAAAATTTAAACGTAGAGGGCGATTTAAATCAAGAGGAATACAATTCAATAAGGTCGTAGAGGGGGATACGTTAACACATACGGAGATTTTAACGCATTCCATACCGATCACGCCCGGACAACCGGCGATTAACCAAAAAAATTATCGCCTCCCGGAGGTTCATAAATACTTCATCAACGAGGAAGTAGAAAAAATGTTGAAGGATGAAATTATAGTTACGACCAAAAGTCCGTGGAACACGCCCTTATTAGTAGTGCCTAAAAGAGCTGGACCCGACGGTGAAAAAAAATGGCGGTTGGTTTTCGACCCAGGAGGTGGTACATTCGTCAACTCCAAACCCGGTATACACGTTTCAATAAATGGCAACAATATTAACGTTCAGACAAATTAAGAATGTTAACGGCTAATAATAATAATAAGTTAAAAAGAAAAAAAAATTTGATTTAATTCTAATTTCTAATTTTAAGTCTAATTTAATTTAACATTGTATTTTTTTTTTTTATCTTTAATTATCATTAATTTTAATTTTCAAGTAACATTTTTAATCTCGTGTTAATTATTTTTTTTTGGATAGATTTAAATAGAACATAACCATAGAATATAACGAATTAATATATAAAAATCAAAATAGAAAAAAAACCCCATACAATAGGAATAAAGTACTAGTAGTAGGATAATGATATTTTATTGTTTAAATATACATATAATATAAAGTAATGAATATTTTGATATTTTAATTTTTGAATTTTGTTAATTACCATTTATTTTTTTTTTTTTGATTTCCTTTTCCATAACCTTTATAGTAGAAGTAAGTTAATTATAAAAAACAAATTTTTGAAAATCTAATAGTTTTAAGGCAAATAGAATAGAATCAGCAAATATAAGATCAACAACCAACCTACAACAAATAGACATGGACAATCATCAACCTTTAAAGTGTAATGTGTAGTGATATTGCAATATATATAGCATGCTGAGTATTATCAACGGCTTAATGAACGTTTTTAAAATGATATGTTTATTCAAGATTTACGATGTTTCCTGTTTGAGAATCATCATCCAGATCGTTTGTGTAATATTCACGGTGTGAACGATTGTCATATTAAGTTTATTCCATTTACTATGTTTCCTGTTTGCGAATCATCCTCGAGATTGATTTCACCATTTTAATCATTGTGGCGATTATGTTTGTAACACCCACCATATTTGTGTGTTCAAAGTTATCAGTGCAACATGTTATAATTTTTATCGTTCGATCACCAGAAACAAAATCACAACATTTTATCAATTCATCTAGTGATTAAGGATGTAAAATATGTCATCACCAATTTTAAGCAATATAAATGTAACATCAGTTAACCTCAATACGATTTGTTTACCATACACCATCAACCAATGCCTTTACAACGTTTAATAAAATCGGAATCAGCCGTCCAAAATTTCATCACATTCACATGATTCAAAAGTCATCAAACATCTTTAAAATTTTATCGTTACATTAAAACAACCGTTGAACTTTACAAGAAGAAGCCACCAAATCAACATTTCCACATTTCAACATTTTAACATCGAACTTACCATGTGTTATTCATAAGTTAATTGATTAAACATAATTATTTAGTTTGTAAGCTGATTCTAAATTTTCTTTTCCTTTCCCGAAAGTTTCCATCTTCAATGCAACCTTTCTTCTTCAAAGGGGGGAGGCATGTTATATGACAGATTCTTCATCTCACCATATAACGTTAATAATTCCCATACCATATAATTTATGTACCGCAAAATCCCACATATTATAATTTTGATACACGGTTATCAAATTATAATGCCGTTTTTTTTATTAAGTTATTTTTTTTTGTTATTATTATATATTGTACGTTTTTTTTATGCATAGGAAATAATAAATGCAATTTTGTTAATTGGTGTCCCGTGACAACAATTAACAAATTTAAATATATCTATGTATAAAAAATTATTAATAATAAATTAATATGTTCATAATAAGTAATATATATATATAACATATAAAATGCATATGTTAACCAAAATACTCCTATTACATATATGCATTTCCGTAGTAATTAATTTGATTTTTTTTTAAAAATAAATAATAAATAAAAAATGCAATTTTGTTAATTGGTGTCAACAATTAAAAAATTGAAGAAAATATATGTGTATAAAAAATATATACACATATATATACAATATGCAATTTTGGCTAATTGATTTCCCATACTAGCGAACGGAAATCAATTAACAGCCAATTCATAAATTTGTGCAAGTGGACAATTCTACCGTGAGATTTATTTTCGCAATAGAATTGTCTTGCAATGACTTGCATATTTTATTTGTATAAATAGTACACCAATTTTAATTTAAAGGAGAGTAAAAATAAAATAATAGAAGAAAAAACATTATTGTTAAGTATAAGTATTCTATAGTATAAGTAATAAGTATAAGTAATAAGAAGTTTAACAAAATAAATTTATAGTTAACAACACAAATAAAAAAATAATGTTTCAATTGGAGAAGTTTGAGGTGGGACCCTCAACATTTGGCGCAGCCGGTAGGATCCCTGGGGGATCAAAGATAGGTAAGTAAAATAATAATAATAATATTTTTTTTTCTTTTTCAGATATAATAAATAAAAATTTTTTTTCCCTAGAACATTAATTTTAATACATTTTTTTTTTCATATAAACAATGCAATAATAAATAAATTTTTTTTTTAGTTCAACTCTAATTTTAATAATTTTAATTTTAATAATAAAGTTTTTTAGTATTTTTAACCTAAAGCATTTTTAATCGTGATTTACTTGGCAAATCGGCAAGAATAGCCTAACCAATTAAATCACGCAAACAAACACCGTATTTCATGTAGGCTCCAATAAGCCTTGGGAATACAATCTTTCAATCATTTTTTTTTTTCCTCTTGGATGTGAGATTGTGGTTATACATCATCAAGTGTTAACCCTTTTCATCTTTTATTACGTATGGGTACCTCACATCTACAAGAACTACTCGCAAATATCATTAAAGAAAACCCTAATGCCGGTCCGAAACCCCTCACCATCGAGCAATACCGTAACCGTATTAAGCCTCGACCGCCTTTGTCAGTAGAAGTCAACACAAGGGTATATAAACATCGTGGTGGTATTAGAGTTCGTCGCCGCCGGGAAATTGGTCAATTACAACAAGTAATCGCCTTATGTTTAGATCCACAGCAACGTTGGCGATTGCAGGTGAAATTAAAGCAGATGGTCAACCAGTATAAGGAGGAGGATAGGAAAAGAATCCGGGATATACAGGTGACTGCTACCAAGCAACCCATCACCGCATCACATTCAAACGTTAAGATACAACAACAACCAAAACAAAAGCCCCAAACAAATGAACAATTTAAAATAAGAATTGTAAAATAAAAATCCTTTGGAAGAAAAAAAAAACAATATAAATCAATTTTACGCACATTTTAGCAAAATTTTTATGTCACACGTTTCTGAACCATCCATTGCTGAGTTAAAAGACCAGGTCAGTCAATTGAGACAAGATACTTTAAGGGCTGAGGCGAATTTACGGGCTTTAAACGAAATTTTATGGTCAGATCTCCGGGAAATTTTGAGTAGAAGGGAATTCCTGGAATTCAAGAATAGTCTGACTGGAAAATTTCCGTTACATAGTACCGAGTTAACGGATGAATTACTGCTTAAAATTAATTCGGCTCATGGTTGTCGTTTAGAGTAAAATCAAGCGTTATTAAAAGAGCAACGAGCAAGGGCTGCGAATTACGCCAGGGCAATTGGTGATTATAAAAAGGGACAGTTGGAGGCGGAAAATTTATCAAGGGAGAGAGAGGTTTTTATTGAGGATTTACATAAGCGGATTCGTGTCAGTAAGGAAAAAGAATCGAAATTGATAGGTGAAGTGCGGGAAAACGAGATTCAATTGAACCAATTGGCGGATCGTTTAAGAGCGGTTGAAGCGGATATACCTAGTGCTCCGAAACAGGAGTGCATTGCTAAATTGGAGAATAGCATAACGGAATACAAGGATATCATCCGGGGTTAAGAAGTCAGTTGGAGGTGGAACAAAAACATCAATTGGATACCACGTTGGAACTATCGTATTTCGACGAAGAGGGAAACAGTTCAGGAGTGAATAGCAAGGCAAATTCTGTGACAGGAAGTCGAGTTGACACAATGGATTACGAAAAAATCGGTAGAATTATTAATTTGTTGGTGCCTAGGTTATGCGGGGGAAGTAATTCGAATGTGAGTGAATTCATTAATGCATGTAAGTTGGCTCACGACAGTATTGACGACAAAGAGGAACAGGTTTTCACCAATTTATTGACAACTCGAGTATCGGGAGAGGCGTTTGATTTGGTGGCGGACACGGAATTTCACAGTTTAGAGGATTTTTTAAAGATCATCCGAGGACGGTATTCACCCGTTGGATCATTGGATGATGTTATGTCTGCGTTAAGGGACACATTTCAACTACCGAATGAGGATGTAATCTCCTTTGCAATGAGGTTGAAAAAACTAGGAACTACTGCTGGTCGGTTAGCGAAAGTGCAGTACGGTAATAAAAACATTGACACGTTATTGGAAGAAATCGATTTTATTTTAAGACGAGTATTCAAGACGGGGTTATTAAATCCATCATTGCGTCAATGTGCAATAATCAGCAGGGCTCAAACTTGGGAGGCGTTAAAGGAAGAGGTAATGGCATACGATAACCTATTGAAGCATTCAAACCCATTGGGTGGTGCTCGCCAAGTTATATTGGGTAATCGGACGGACTCCACCGCCGACCGAATTTCAAATCCTTTGCCTGTTGGTATGCAAACACAATCTTCGGGATTCGAAAAAACGCCTATAACATGTCGTGAGACGCCCGGTACCCATATACATAAATGTTATCAGTTTCATTTAATATGGTATATATACATATATGTTAATACATAATATGTTATATATATATGTATAGCTCGAGATACGAATGGATATTTGATTTTGTCACATGCAGATTGCGAGAAATAAAAACATGTATCATAGAATAATTTATAAGAAATGTTATTGTATTAATAATATGATCATATACCTCTTTGTTATATTTATTTTAATGTTCATAATGTATAATATGATCATATACCTTTTTTTTTATTATATTTATGTTAACGTTCATAATTTATAAAATAACATGATCACATATTTTTTCTGCTATATTTATTTTAAATGTTTATAATTTTGATATGATCATATAACCTTTTTATAAAATCTTGATAACAAAAACATAAAGGCTATCAAATAAAATAAAAATAACAATGGGATATTTAAAAAGGCAATAGCAATAAAATAATAATGTGAATTATTAAGGAATGCAAGTGTGATCCATAGTGTAATAATATGATCATATATGACATATTTGTATGCTAAAATTATTGTGCATACAATTTGATATTATAGTATGATCAAATGGATATGGATATGTAAAAAGAAGAAAATAACAAAGGAATGAAAGTAATAAAATCGATGTGGGATATTAATGTATGTACAATGTGATTTATAATTTTTAATATACATGCTTTCCTTTTTGTTGTGTCTGGATATAAATATGAATATATGTTTATAAATAAATATTAATGTAGTGTATGGATATATGATCGGGATAAGTTAATGTTGTTATTAAATATTCACAATTTGAAATACGTATAATAATAAATATGCATAATAAGATAAATAAACATTTAAATTTCCCATATATATAATAATACTATTAATAAGATGTATAGTATGTAAGTTAATGACCGATGAAGAAACCTATATATAAAAAATCATGTGACGAATGTGTGGGTATGTATGTGCTTATGTACAAATATATATAATACGAATAAGAATATATAAGGTAAACCACACAACATATATATATATAATATTATATGTAGATTTGTATAGTGGATACATATGTTGACCCATATATTGTATTGTGTTTGGATTTTTTATCAATGGGTTTCGCGTAATCAAATATAGTAAATAAGAAATGAGGGAGTGAAGAATTAGGTTAATAATAACATATTGGTATATAATTATATACGATGTTATATATATATGTTTCTTTATTATTAAGTTAACGTTAAGTATGTATGTAGTATATAGGTGTTATGTAAAATGTATGTATGATATATATAGATACATATATATATAATACTACACTTGATCGTTCACACCTCTGGAAAATCATAAAGTATATAATGAAAAAAGGGGAAATTTAGTAAAATATTATGTCACTGATCCATATGATTGGTTGAATTGTTAAAATTGCATATATGATTTTCCGGACAGTGAGTGATCAAGAGTAGGAAATATTGAAGGGATCCATCTGATCCCAAAGTTATTAAAAAGGCTGTGCACTGATTTTCAGTGAACAGTCGGTAATAAAAATTAACTAGAAAATAAAAAATAAAAGAATAGTTGCACAGTCGTGAAAAAAAAATAAATTAAAAATAAAAATAAAAGGAAGTTTAGTGGTGTAGAAAAAAAAAATATATAATATAAAATTAAAAAATAAAATACAAAAAAAAAAGGAAATATAGAAAATAAAAAAAAAAGAAAAATAAAAATAAAATTAAAAGGAGTATAAGAAATAGGAAGATTAAAATACAAATATTATAGTCACGTAAGTAAAATTATTAGTAGTTAAGAATAAAAATAGTTATAAAATCTTCCCGTCATTCACGCCAGGTTTTAAATACCTGGAATAATAGGATGCAAATGCATCCGATGTCCAGGAGTTTTATTTAATTAATTTGGTTTAAATTGGTTTTGCGTATGCGAGACAAACACACAATTAGTTGAATGACGGCCCATCTTAATAATTTAAGTGTTTGTAATCAGAATCGATAACGCGGTTAAATGCAATAAACTTAAAGTAAATAAATTTGGAGGTTGTTCAGGAAAAAAAAAGATAAAATTGTGTTTTTTTTTATAATGATAATCTCTGTGCATGTGACTTTGGATTTCTTTAATAATCTGTCCGCTCCCATCACGGAATCGGCCCATGACAGATTTGGCGCAGCCGGTAGTTCTATCGTCGTGGATAGAATTATTCAATTTTTTGATACAATAATTATTGTTTCATTTTAGTATGTATAGTGTATATGTGGTATTTTTGAATGTTATATTAAAATTTTTATATGTTGTGAAATTATTTTTTTTTATATATATAATTGAAAAGAAAAAGTAAAAAAAAAAGGAAAATGTTATTTGATGTTTTAAATAAATTTTAAATTTAATTTGTGAAGAAAAAATAGAAAATTTTATTTAAATTATTTAATTTGTTTTTATATTGGAAATAATTATAAAATTGTTTTATCAAAATATTAATATGAAATTTAATAATTTTTTTTTTTTAAAGTGATATTGACTGGATTGAATATATAAAATTGATGTATAAATTTTATGTAATAAATTGTTTTTTTTAGCAATATGAAAATGAAGTATATATGGGTATTTTGTATGGTTATAAATTTTTAGTGTATATTATACAATTTTAAATTTTAATATATTTTTATATTATGATTTAATATATTGAATATCATGTGGGTTTAACGTGTCGCGCGTCGCTTATACGTACTTATTCGTTTATTCTCGATTATACGTGTTAAATTAAAATAAATTAAAAAGAAAATGCTCATTAACAATTGAATGTCATTTATTCACTATGCAACCGGGTGAATACCAAATAGGGCCCTTGCCATTAACTATAGAAGAATATAAAAAAAGACAAAGAACAACTGGAGGAGGAAAAGCAATAAAAAAGGAAGTAGAGGTAATAAAAAAGAATAGAGGAGGCAAGATAGTAACATTAAAAAGGGAGATAGCAGAATTGAACAATATTTTAAAGATAACAAAAATAAAGGAGGAAAAAAGAAAATTATTTAAAGAGCTAAATAAAAAGAAAAAGGAATTAAAGCTGGTACGAGCGGACGCGAACGATAGGAAGTTCGACAGAAAATTTAATAGTATTATGGAAAATGCTACCATAATACAAAAAATAAATTAATAATAAATAAATCAATAAATAGAAAACAAATATTTAGGTTTTTGTTAAAAATAAAAAATTTATAAATAAATAAATATTAATGATTTTGTGTAAAAAAATAAATAGTTTAATAGTTGTTATGTTTTTTATCTATGGCAGAGGTTTCCCCATTATCGCGTAATGAAAGAAAAAACATTGAAAGATTAATAATACATTTAAACGAAAATTTAGTTATACTTTGTAAAGAGAGATTGAATATTAAGGGATATAGGGAGATTAAACAATATATAGAATCAAGTTATATAAATAGGAAAAAATTAGAGACCACAGAATATCTTATTGAACAGTTATTTAAAAATACAGAGGTAACGGAGCATATTAAAAATCTTAAAGAGGAACTCGCCCATTTAAAAACGGTAATCAAAAACCAACGAACCATACAGCGGAATAACGAGGAACAGGCATTAAGGTACGAAAAAACAATAGAAGAATTAACGCAGGTTTTAGAGAAAAGTAGGGAAAGAGAAATCCAATATAAAAATAAAATAAAACTGCACGTGGAGGAAATAATAAGTCTGGAATATTGTTTGGAAAAAACGGAACAGGGATCGCCAAAGGCTATACAAATTAAGGAGAGTAAGTCGGCCATAGAAAGGAACGTTTTAAATTTAGAAGAGGAGTTACATATAGAGTTAGCTAAACAGTCAAGGACAAGCCAAGAACTGGAAATTTTTGAAACCACATACGGGGGGTTAAAACATATATTAATTGAAACTGAAAAGAGTTTCG